>JBAMAV010000683.1:0-168384 GCA_037043315.1 Amiota communis
ATGTATAACTTTTACAAAGACAACAATCAAAAATATTAAGAATGATAATCAACAAATGAGCAGAAAACACCAATTAAAACTATATAAGTAATCTTCCGATTGACGAACTCACAAGAACCAGACGGCTTAAAAGGATAAGGCCAGTAGATCTAGCACTATAAAGTATATAATAAACAAATTTCTAATCGTTTATAAATCTTAAAAAAATATTTTGTCTAGATGTATTCAAAAAATTATTGTCAACCCTTTCAGAAACATGTATAAAGTGTCTTACATTAATAGATAATAAAAACAAAAACAAGTGGGAGATAATAAAAAAAAAAGGATTACCAAGAGGGGTACCTCCAATACAAACCCCCCTTTAAATTAAAGTTCTTAATAGAATTTTTTTTTTTTTTTTTTTTTGACGTATCGCACTGAAATTTGAATACTATAAATTTCTGTTCCATATCAGCCATGTAAATTTTTTGATCCTAGAGTTACCAGCAGGGGTTCCTCCCATACAAACTCACATTATATAAAGAGTATACTTACAATAAAAATACAATGCCACTCAAACTGTGTTCTTTGTTGATACTCAAACTGTAACAGAGAGAATATAGTGATGCTAAGAAAGGTTGGTTGAATGCAACCCTGAGGAGCGTGAAGGGTATTACATCTGAGGCATCGCTAATGATAGCCTTCCTTCTGGTTTTTATTAAACATGAATAATTGTATATAAGCACACAATGAGTTTTGTTGTATTGACACTTATTTATTGTAGTTACAAAGTGTTTATAAAATTATAAAAACTAAAAAAAAAAATTTAATTGAAAAAATCACGTTGTCGCCAACTGTTTGGGTCGGTCACACATTACCCGTGCCAAGCGATGCTTAATTTTTCTCATAGCTCTGATCGACAAGAAAAGCGTTAACAAAAATTGCCTAAGACGATGGCGCAAATGTAAAATTTTACCCTACCGAAACCAAAGATGATTCAAAAATAAAAAAAAAATTAAATAGATGGGAGGATATGGCCGTTTTGAAAACATATAGCCGATTTCCGACATTATGGTCTGAGTAGACCACAGACATTTATACGGGATATCGGTAGCAATTATTCAGTGTTTTGTGTCTGTGCGTGTGTCTGCATGTATAGTATATGTGTTTATGTCATTATACTCTTCACGGGAGTGAATACTATTATAAGTTTGTCATGATGTTAAGACACAGAAGGAAACATATATATTTTTGATCAGCTCGATGAGACAAGTCGATTTAGCCATGTCCGTCTGTCCGTCTGTATGTATGCAAACTAGTCCCTCAGATTTTGAGCTAGAGAGCTAAAATTTTGTATATAGGTACCATACGCTGCACATTTGTCGGAATCAGACGGATGGGACCAATAAGGGTTTTACCTCTCCCACAAACCCTCATTTAAATTAATGTTCTTATTAGAAAAATTTTTTTGTTTTTTTGTCGTATCGAACTGAAATTTAGACACTATAAGTTTCTGATCCATATTCATCAAGCATGTAAATTTCCAGATCCTAGGGTTACCAGGAGGGGTACCTCCCATACAAACCCAAATTAAAAAAAAAAAGTACATACAAAACCGTATTGTACCCCTCAATTGTGTTCTTTGTTGATACTCAAACTATGACAGAGAGAATATAGTGATGCTAAGAAAGGAAGCATATCTGATATCTGGCATTTGTCGCCGTTCGGTTGAATGCAACCCGGAGGAGCGTTAAGAGTATTATATATTTGGCTAGATAACCTTCTTTCTGGTTAATATTAAAATTAAATTAAATATAAATAAATAATTTTTATATTTTACTTACATTTTTAAAATCATTTTAGTATCGTTGTTTTTTTGATAATTATTGACGATGTTGACGCTGTTTTTGATGCTTTTTTATTGCGTTTCTCGTTATAACTGTCCGCCTTTAAATTTTATTATTTTGCCGTAAATATTTTTTTTTCTTCTACAACAAAAAAAAAATTAAAAAAAAAATTTTAAATCATAAATGAATCAATTGAGACTGGAGAAAAAAAATAAATAATTACAGTTAAAATGGAAAATTAAAAAGAAATCACTGTGAAATTGAATAAAAAATATACATAGTTTTATTTTTCGACTTTCACTTTTCACTCTATGACACGTTGCCAACTTTACAAATTGTTGTGTTTTATAAATTTATATAAGTATATAATATACAGATATATATATTGAGATTTTGTGTTACTTCTACGAAAAAATTTCATTAATCTCAATTGTTTTTCTTTCAATCACAAAAAAGAAACAAAACAAAAACACGTTGATCAAACGAACAAATCTTCAATAAAACAAAAGTTTCCTTTACATTGTTTCTCACGTAAAAAAAATTATTTATTTATTCTGTGCATCACCATTTTGGACACATTTGCTTCTTTTTTTTTTTTTGTTTTATGCCAACACATTTTACCAAAAATTATTATTTTTCTTGTTGTACTTTGCAAAGTGTGGTGAGTTTGATGTCTTTAGTGTGTTAAACACTTTTTACTAACTTCTTTGTTTGAGCGTGTATGCGTCAGATTTTGTCTAGCGTTGCGCACACCCAAGACTCACTTTCGATTTCTTTGCCAGCTAAATGTGAAATGGCAAAGTGATGAACGCCAATGTAATCGAAAATCGAACTCAGTTGATGCTGAAGTTGTCGCAGCCGCCGCTGAAGTTGCTGAAGTCTTCAAATACACCATTGTACCAAACAACGCTCAGATAGAGTCAAGCCAAACCAAACCAAGTTAAACATAGTAAGCAGTTGTTGCTTGAGCTTGTTTTGCTTGAAATGTCAATGTGTTGCGACAACGACAGCGACTTCGACTTCGACTTGGTTTACCTTGCTCATATGCTCATACATATGTATGTATGTGTCTTTAAATCAAGTCGTGTCTTGTAATGCCATTAACCAGAGCAAAAGTAACCATACAACAATAACAATCGATTACACTGGCCGACAGCATTTTTGGTGCTTGAAAGATTGTAGTGGTTTTTTTTTTACTAATGCGAGGTCGCTGATTTCGAATCTGCCCTTAGTTTTCTTCTATGTTCTCTAGTGATATGGCTCATTTTTTGTTTTTTTACATTTACATAGAGTTTGTATACATAATTACACTACTACTAATGTTGTTTATGTTATTGAAAATCTGAAACATCAAATTCATATAAAGAAATATCAACAAATTCATAATAATTTAGTTTCACAATCAAAAATTGATTAATATTCATAATATTTCAGTTTAAAAACAAAAAAACACCAATTTCATGGATGTTGATAAGAAATTAAAAATAAAATATAAAGGTAATCGGTTTTGCTTTACTTTTTATTCTAAGAATAGCTTAATGAACGGTGCTTTAAAGATTAAAAGAGAAAGAGATGTTAAAAGTAAAGGAAGACTTGCAAGGGCAGATTCGAAATCAGCGCCCTCGAACGACTTCAATCTTTCAAGCACCAAAAAAAGTTCGATTTTGTTGGCCAGTGTTATTGGTGTGCGAGTTTTGTTAAATTTTTTTTTTTGTTATAAGACGTCGACTTCGATGTCGGCTGTATTAGCTTCACAATCTGGCTGAAATCAAACTGAGACTGAGTAAGCGGGAGATCGATTGACGTAGTTCATGCGACAAAAATGCTATTTAATGCTGTTTTCGTCATTTTATATAAATTTAAATGGTTTTCTGTACATAAATATGTATTTGTTTTTACTTTTAGAATATATTTGTGTGTCTCTGTACAATGTATAACTTCAATGGCAAATAGTTTAAGTCCATACAACCAAGTAGGAAGTTACAAAGTATTTTAAATCAACAGGAATTTGATGGACTAAAATACAAAAATAAAAAGGTTTCGGGAACAATAAATTAATAATTTAATACATACCAACCAATAAATATTAACTTTTTCTACATAACTCTCTTTTTTTTAGATTGAAGATACATAGATATTTATAAATATAATACTTACATTTTTTATCGAAGTATCATAATAGAGTAATCTGTGTTTTCATTGCATCATAAATGATTAGTATGCTACTGATTAGGGTTTTTAAAAGACAAACACCTTAGGGTTTTCCACAAGAAGGAAAAACCCAAACGTCGAGAAAATTCTTAGAAAATAAAATCCAGAACTCATTAGGAGTTCTTAAGCGAGTATACATAGAAACGAATTTCTTTTAATAAATCAGTCTCAATCCAAACTAAGTACGAAACAGTACTCAGTATCAATTAGCACGCTCCGACGCATATCGAACGATCCCTCACAATATCTCCTTTGTTGCCGCACCACAACATTCTTTTGAACAAATTACGATAAACTCATTTGACAGCGCCATCTCTTAACGACCTACTAAAACAATAAAAAAACACCTGCCTGTGAAATAGTTTAGTCTGAAACGAATGCTGAAGGATACTTTAATTGTTGTTACTAACATACTTGTATACTAAAATTATGAAAATTTTAATTGCATATTTTTAGGCTTTGAAATCAATTCAATTTCAATTTCTCTCGATTTCTGTGACATACCTGAGAGAGTGTAGCAATGAACCGAGATCGACACGTAGTGGATGTCGATACTGAAGGGCGCAGAAGTGCGCATCTGCTTGAAAGGGGTTTTGGTATTGGGTGATGTTTTGTTCAAAGCGGCCGTTAATAGTGGTATCGTGTGCAATTGCATACACAAACGAAGGTTTAGTGGTGCCGTGTGCAAATGCACACACACGAAGGTTTAGTGGTGCAGTGTGCAAATGCAGCTGCGGGTAGGATTGGGAAGTGCCGTGTGAAAAACTAAACATATATAAGATAGTGAGTTGGACTAAGGAGTTTAGCCGTAGTTAAACGATTCAAGAGTAAAATACTACATACATACATTGCCTTTATTTTATTTTATTTTGTTTTATTTTATATAACTACGCAATAATTTTTGAGATTATTAAATCATGGCAGAAAAGAAAGAAATAATTAAAAAAAAAATTCTGGTTCAGAAAATCGGAAAAGAAAAACTGAAAAAGAAAAAGTTTTTGAAGAAACTAAAAACATATGAATATCAGTAAATACTTTAAAGGAAATTCTAATGCGAGTACTTCAGATATTGAATCAGATGTCCACGTATCAGCCAATATTTCTTTAGATTCTGAACATTTAGACACACAAAACTTACAGTCATCTATTCAAGGTGATCAAATTGAACAACCCATTAAGTATTTGCATGAAGCCTCTGAGATTTCTCCAAGTCAAAGTCAAAATATAACTTCAGTGGTTGATGTAAGTATCAACATAGGTGAAATACAAAAATACAATGTTTCTGATATAGCTACGTGGTACAAAAGAGTGGCTACGTGGAATGCAAGAGACATAGATCACATTATGCTATGTGGACCCTCACAAAATTATCAAAGTAATTTTCCAAAAGATGAAAATGGGCGTCATTTTTCTTCTTTCATTAAGCAAGAAAACTATCAAACGAAGTTACTATCAAACAAAGATACTATCAAACGACGGTGGCTAGTTTATTCAGAATCAAACGATAGTGTCTTTTGCTTTTGTTGGCGACTGTTTGACTTAAAGTCACTTCATAATTTGACCAGCTCTGAAGGTTTCAAAAATTGGAAGCATTTAAGTGAAGCTTTGAAAATGCATTTAAATAGTCCTGCACACAAAAAAACATTTACCCAATGGACTGAAGTTGAAATTAGGTTTAAAGCTGGATTAACTATTGACAGGGAAGAACAAAACCTAATACCTAAAGAAAGTTTACGATGGAACAATGTGCTTCACAGATTAATGCACATAACTTTGTATTTGGCTGAAAATAACATGGCATTCAGAGGGTCATCAGATAAATTATTTACTCCAACTAATGGAAAATTCTTAGGCCTTGTACAGTTATTGGCAAAGTTTGATCCCGTAATGGAAGAGCATGTCAGATTGGCAGTGAATGGTGAATTGGCTGATCATTATTGCGGCAAAAATATACAAAATGAGTTCATAGAACTAATGGCATCAAAACTTACGCGTACTATAGTATCCCGCATAAAAGGCTTAAAGTATTCTGCAATCATAGCTGATTGTACTCCCGATATAAGCCATAATGAGCAACTTTCAATAACTTTAAGATGCGCTGACATTACGGAGGAAGGCGTATGTGTAAAAGAATATTTTAATTCATTCTTCGAAATAGATGATACAACAGGTGCTGGTCTCACATAAAGCATTATAAAAACATTGAGTGATATAAGCCTTAACATTGATGACTGCAGAGGACAGGGTTATGATAATGGCGCGAACATGAATGGCAGGAATAAAGGCGTTCAGAAAAGAATTACTAACTTAAATCTGCTAGCTATTTTATAGTTATATTTTGGTACTATTTGATGCGGCAAAATCATCAGTCAAGTCTGTGATCCTATTCGGAATGTTACAAAAAATGTTTAATTTATTTGCGGGATCGGTAAATAGATGGAAAATTTTTACCGACCATTTAAAAATATACACTCTGAAAAACGTAAGTGACACAATCTGGGAAGCTCGAATTGAAAGCGTCAAAGCGGTTCGCTATCAATTATGTGAAAAGCACGATTCTTGTGTTTCTTTGGCCGATGTTACCAAACAAAACGATGCTACAATGTCACACGAAGCGACAACTCTAGAAGGACAAATAAAAGAATTCAACTTCAGTGTTTCTCTCGTGACTTGGTATGATGTTCTTTTTCAAATTAATGTTGTGAGCAAAGCAAGTCAGTCACCAACAATCAACTTTGTCGATAAATGTTGCTCTTATTTGGAAACATATAGACAAACAGGTTTCGAGCGAGCTATTGTAACAGTAACTGGATTAGCGTTATGGCTGATGAACAAATAATTGACCCAAAAAAAAAAAAATTTAAGTAGAATTTTTTAATGTTCTTTTGGACAGCGTGCTAATATCTATAAAAGAAAGATTTGAACAGATGCAAGATTTTTCTACGACATGGAGTTTCTTGTTTAACATAAAAAAATATAAAAACAAAGAACAATCATTAGAACATTGTGTCATATTATAGGAAATCAGATATCGGTGGCAATTTGTTGTGCGATGAAGTTTTAGGCCTGCAACATTATCTTGAAGACAATCAAGCAACGCCTATTGAAGCCTTAAACTTTATTAAGAAGCATAACCTTCAAGAATTATATCCCAACACTTGGATATCGTTGCGTATTCCTTCAACAATACCAGTGACTGCTGCAAATGGTGAACTCAGTTTTTCCAAACTGAAATTGATTAAAACCTACTTGCGGTCTACAATGTTTCAAAACAAATTGACAAGTTTAGGCTCATTGTCCATTGAAAATCAATTTGCAGAAAATCTAGATTTTGCTTGTCTCATTACAGAATTCGCTGACAATAAAGCTATAAAAATAAAGTCTTAAATAAAAAAAAGTGCTCAACTTCTTTTATTATTTTCATATATAATTATACATAATTCATATCATATAATAAAGGGCACCAAATGATTGACTCGCCCGAGGCACCTAGGTGGTGCAGAGTCGAACGGCTTGCTCTATTTAGCTGATTTTTCTTTTGTTGCTTGAGAACGGAAAACCCACGGGAAAAGGATGAAATTTGGTTTTTTTATATACAAATCTGACCGCGACCTGTCTAGATCTAACCTACGCGTGCGACATGCAATTGACATACAAACCCTACTTATTATCTTATTTCTCCTATGCGTTAAATTTAATAAATTTATATAAGAAAAGTAACAAATAAAGTTAAGTTAATATTCATTAACAATACATAACTGCAATATCATATTAAGGTTCACAGGAAAACGATCGTTGTGTGGTTTAGAAGTTCTCCGTATCCAAACAATTTGAATTTCGACTTTGCTTTATATTACTTGTGTAATAATAATGGTTCATGAAAAACGTTTTCAAGCAAAAACAATTACGGTAGTGTAGCGATACTACCTGTTCCGATTTTTTTGTAAAATCATCAATCGGTCTAAAATAAGGATTATTCGTCGCCATAGTTCGAAGAAAATACTTATTATAAGTAAATTCAACTGAACGAAAATTCAGTTGTGAGTCAAGCCATAACTAGGCCAACAAGGTGGCGAAAACAATAACAACTCCATCAGTTCAGACTGAAATAATATTTAAAAAAAAAAAATGTGTACAAAACCCGATAAGGATGTTGTAGCATTTAAACGAATGGTGGGGCTGTTAAAAAAGGAGTTAACAGCTGAAAAATCGATAAGTTTAGAACACAGCTTAAGTGATTGGATGCTGGAAAAACGAATGGATGATACTACCAAGATGTACGACACCGAGTTAGCACATCGAGATGATGATCGAGAACTGGAAATACAGCTGGACCATATAGAACATGAATGGTTAAAATTAAAAGTATATAGCGAAACCAATGTTTGCACCAATGATGAAACCAGTCAAAATCACCGCTTTGGAAGGATAAAATACTAGTCTCACGAAAGAGGTGTCCATTACGACTCTCCAAAACACTGCAACAAGTAGAGCAAACACAAGTCATGGAATCAAAAAAACAAGGTCAGGATATCGCAACGCAAGCCATCGATAAAAGCTAGGGATGCCAACAGTCACATCAACATCGAAGATGACTCAACACCAGGTAAGCTGCAAACATATATAACCAAATACGGTCCACTCAATGCTAATCCGAATCTTGTCGGCGGCAGAATGTCCAGGAATGAACATGGTTGCTGCGTGCTGGTGTCAGGGCGACGGCGTGACAATTAAATTAAGACATAATAGATGTGTATTAAGAATACATGTAAAAACATATGACCTACACAAATGATAAACAGTTTCTTTTAGTAAATCAGTATCATTAAAAAATGAGTATCAATCAGTACTGAGTACGAAACAGTACTCATATCAATCTGTACTCTGTACTAGAGGGCTGCATTGAGCGCAAAATTCGGCGTTTGAGTTACTCATGCCAAAAATGAATGAATGAGTTTTGTAACCAGATATGAAACAAACTCACATACGAGGGCTGGTATTTATATTTCGGGAATAGCAAATAAGAACAGAAATTTTTTAATGAAAATGGCTTTATTGTTTTTCAAAATATTCCCCCTGATGATGAATACACTTTTGCATTCGTTCGAACCATTTGTCATAGCAGTTTTTGTATTCCTCTTGAGACAGCTCCAAATCATGGTTTTTGAACTCTTCAACTGCTTCTACGGCGCCCGTAAATCGTTGACCACTCAGTTTTTTTTTTGATGTGAGGGAATAAAAAGAAGTCATTGGGTGCCAAGTCAGGACTGTAGAGCGAATGAGTCATCAATTCGATGTTTTGACTGCTTAAAAATTCACCTGTTTGCCAAGATGTGTGAGAGCTCGCATTGTCATGATAGAGAATGATTCGTCTTCGGCATTTGGTTTTGCGAATTTCTCCGAAGACCTCCGGCAACAGTGGCCACATGACTCATTCTTCCGAAGAAACAGGCGACCATTTGCTTCGAGGTGCTTCGTGCTCGAACAACTTTTGTTGGAATTGGCTCATCTTGGAACACCCACACGGTCGATTGCTGTTTAGTTTCCGGCTCATACGCATATATCCATGATTCATCACCTGTTACGATTTTATAAACGTCTTTTGAAGCACCACGGTCGAACTTTTTAAGCATTTCCTTACCTTTTTTTGAGCGATTGATAAGTTATGGGGTATCCAACGAGAACAAACCTTTTTTACAACTAAGTGTTCATGCAAAATAGAATGTGCAAGGATGCCTCTATTTCACGATATGTCACATGTCAATCTTGCACTATCAGTTCACGCACATCTTCGATGTTTTGTGGCACAACAACCGATTTTGGACGACATTCACGGAAGTCGTCAGCGACTGAACTACGACCACGATTAAATTCTGCGAACCAGCTATAAACTGTCATTTTTGATGGTGCTTTCTCGCCATACAAAGAACTAAGTTTATCGACATATTCTTGTTGGGATAATCCACGTCGAAAGTTGAGAAAAATAATCCAACGAAAACCCTTTCGAGAAATTTCCATTGTTTTGCCAAATTGATTTCTTTAACTTATTGTAAACAAAACAAAAACCAATTGTACATAAAAACGTTGTACGTACATATGTGATAAAAAATGACAAAGTTTATTATGGCGTTGCCAGATTTTACGTATTGGCATTAATATTGCCAATTCCCGAAATATAAATAGCAGCCCTCGTAGTAATAACCAAAACCAAAAGTTCTGGTTATCGCTATGCGGCGGCACTCATAGCGCGAAATTCTATTTACTTGTAAAAAAAACTGGTGCACTCAGTGTGCGAAAGAAGAAGCCATTATGAAATGATCAATGCGATTGTACACACAGTCTCATAAATGTTTGCAATGTCAAGCATAGTAGTAAAACTTCCTTTTAACAATAAATTTCAACTATAAGAAACAATTTATTAAAAAAAATAAATACAATTATCTTTTTGTAATCATCATTTATAATATACATTGATAAAAACAAAAGTTATCACATTGGAAGTACGCTCAAAGATTTTTCCCCATCTTTGCTTGGAAGCATACATTTTAATATTCCTTCTCGGATTACAAGGATTTTTTCCCCTATATTTATTGGGAACTGTAAGACCACTCATTTACAGCAAAAAAAAAAATAAAAATATTTTGATATTATGCACATAAAAATTATAAAAACACTTCGTCCAGCAGCGCTATGTAACATGAAAGCAATGTTCCTTATGCACTCAGCTTTTCTAAGCCCACAACTAAATGCGCCCTTGGCTACAAGCTAGCTTTCCTCAGTAACAATTTAAGAGAGTCCACAGCACAATCAACATCTGATCTCTTCACAATAGATGAAATCACTTCATGACTGAGCTATTTTTATTTTTTTTTTTTACGTTACAACTAGTTACAAATGAACTGACGAGCAATTTGTTTTGTGTTATACAATAATTCAATAGCGCTCTGTACAGTATTTGCAGAGAAGTTTGCTACTGTATGAGTTGATGCGGTCTTTTACGTTTCAGCCTTTCTTTCCATCCACTTCGGTCATTAAGGGCTGAAGCTTCGGTATTAACATATTGAGATAACCTTACCATGTGAGACAAGGCATTTTTAGGGTTCCGTACTACTCCGCCCGGTTCCGCTGTATCTCATGAACCGTAACAGCTAGATAGTTGAAATTTTCACAGAATGTGTATTTTTATAGTCATGATAGCAACAAATACTAAAACCAAAATAAAGTTACAAAATTAAAGGGGTTCCCATACAAGAAACGTGTGCTCCATTATGCACTGCGCGCAGTTTTAGAAGCTTTGTGAATTTTTTTTTTTTTTTTTGTAGTATATTTTTAAGCTTTATGAATATTTCACTTTTGCTTTTGATAATTTTCACAGTTCCCGATCTCAATGTTGATATGCAGTATGAATACTGATTCTACCCTTAACATACGTCAAATAAATAATTTAATATATGGAGCATGAGCTTTTTGTCACTTTCATAATAAATTTATTCATTGTGTTTGGAATTGCTCAAGCATTGAGTTATTGAATACATAATTCATTTTTGCGGCAAAAAATCTTGTTCGATGGTACGAAATCCTCCGTGTGCGAGTCCGACTCACACTTGGCTGATTTTTTTCTAATTGCAGCGGCAACTGACTCAATATCAAGATCGCGTTCTAAATCGCTACTGCGTACTTACAAAGGCGCATTGACAACATATCTTATTGCTTTATTCTAAAATCTTGAATTTGCAGAATATTCCTGGAACTTGTACAGCCCCATAGTTGGATCCCATACGTCCATATTGGTTTAAGGACTTGCTTGTATAATAGTAATTTGTTGAATGTGGATAAAGCAGATCGAGCCAATACTTTTTTCAATTTTATTTCCAATTCTGCTCTTTTCTTTTTGACATGTTCATTCCATCGTAGTTTGGTATAATCATACCCAGGTATTTAGCAGTGTTGTGGTACGAGATTTGCACTCCATTTATATATAGTGGTAGATATCTTATTTTATTCAATCTGAAGTCAATATGGACCGATTTTGTTTCGTTTAGTTTTATGCATCATATATATTATTTAGATGAAGCTGCAGTTTAGCAATTGATTCGGTGTGAGTTTTTCCAACCAACTGAATGACCGTGTTGTCTGCAAACGTTGCTGTGACGGGGTTTCATCTGTATGTAAATCGCATGTTAAAACTAGGTAGAGGATGGGCACGCAGGGTAGCGTGCAACGCCCGCTTTTATTTCCTTAATTTCGGAGTAAGAATCGTCATATTTAATACGAAAGAAACGCTCAGTTATATAAAATTTCAGTACATTGCAATATTGAATACGTAATAGCGCCTTAATTTTATTGAGAAGGCCGCCATGGCACACTTTATCCAAGGTTTTTGACACGTCAAGAAAAACAAATGCGTTTTCAATAATTCTAGTTATTCTGTGAACTTGATCAATAATAGCATCGTCGTGCGAAAACCGAATTGATACGATTGTATTATTTTTCTCTGTTCAATTCTTTGAGTAAGACGTTTGGAAAGTAGCTTATCCATTAGTTTTGAAAGTATAGGTAGGAGTGAATTAGAGCGATATAAAGTTACAACATGTACTGGCTTCCCTGGTTTGTTGATCATGATCACCTCAGCAGTTTTCCAACAGATTGAAATGTGTTTAAATTTGAATGAAGCATTCATAATTGCTGGTAAACTTGTGGCAGCCGTTTCAACAAAACGCTGGTGATAAAATCAAATCCTGGCTAGTTTTTTGATTTCGGGTTTTTTTATTTCCGCGTATAGTTCAGTAGGAATTTCGACGTCATTATCAGGATAAACCTTATCCATTTAAGCTGGACCTGCTGTGTCATAGGGCTTGAAGAAACTTTCGAGGTAATCTGCGAAATTATAAGCTTTTTCCCTATTGCGTTTAGCCCATGTGTTATCAGATTTTTTGGAACGAAGTTCTTTTACGCGGCTTACTGAAATTGAAAAAAAGGGTATGTAACGAAACTCCTTGCTCCGTTTGCCGATGATTTTTTCAGTTCTCGTCATCACATCTTGAGGATGAAAGAATTAGAATATATGAAACTTCACTTCTCGCAATATTTTTTTGTTTACTCACTCTGTTCAATTTTGCCACTTGGAATCAATTTAATTGTGTAAGGAAATCGATGTGTTGTTCACTAAATTAGTAATATCGATGATTAACATGTTTTCTTTTCTACTTACTTTGCATTATTATGTCAACAATAAATTTTTTTTTTCACTTTATTTATGCGAACGCGCCTGCTGCACTAAATGCATACACAATAAAGAAGAATAGCGCGAACGACAGCAAAACAAATACCGAAAATTTTGTGTTTGTCAGTTAAACCTTTTGCTTATTATTGCTATTTTTATTTGCTTTTTTGTTGTTGTGTTGTCGTTTCTTTTGCCTATTTTTTCTCATACATCCGTTTTGTTCGTACGAAACACTCATTTCAGAGCCCGTTTCAGATAGTTTCGGATGTCCGCACGACATACGATGCTTGGTCAACTGGGTAACTCTTTTTTTTTGCCTGTGTATATGTGTGTGTGCATTATACCTATTTTTATGTGCGCTTGAAGAGTATAAAATGTTTGTTGTCTCGGTTTTTCAATCAAATATAAACCATACAAAAATTAAATGCAATACTTCAAAAAAAATTTTCTCGGTTTTAAGACCAATTCGGACAATAGCAATCGTTGGCCGAGTGAGCTAAAGCGTCGCTGCAGTATATGCACAGCATTAGAAAACAATATGCAATATGTAAGGCGCGTCATAGGTTCGATTCCCAGTTCTTGCAAATCAATTTCTTTTTTTTTATTTCTCGCTATTTGATTATTATTATAATTTTTTTTTTTTAAACATGATACAATGAAATAGAAAAAAAAAGTAATGTGCCTCACCTATATAAGCACACTATTTAAGTGAAACTGCTGCTCAAAACGGACTCAAGTTATAGGTTTAATATAATTACTAGAATTGTGTTCTATAATATTATCCATTAACATATTTCATTATAGCATATTATAATTAATAATTTAAATAATTGGGTTAAATAACGTATTGACTTATATGACATATGTATAACAGCAAAGTATCAGCGACATGCACAAAAATTAATATGCGAGATCGGCATCATGTAGAGCACACACCCCATGAGCACAAATGATTGAAGAGAAGGCGAAAATGCAACTGTAGTAATCGTGGGTGCGTTGCTGTTGATAAGTTCTGCACAAAACCAAGCAACAACAACTACCCACGCACTTCCCTTGTCCACAACGCAAATATATATGTATGTTCTCACCAGTCTTGTGCTTATGAAATGCTTACAAGCAAACTAACAAATCGAAGAACTAAGCCTGCTTGGGCTAACAAATAAAAATGAATATGCTCAAGTCCTATCCTTATCATGCTTATTTGTTTTTGTAAAACTCTTAGTCATAGCCTTCTTCTCTGCATATTGTTTTATACACATTCGCAATAACGTAGATTTTGTTGTTTTTTGCTGTAAGATTTGATAGGAAAACAATTTGCAGCTTCTCATTAAGAAACACTTAGAGAAATCGCGATTTGTTTTAAATTGCAAGACTTATTTTAATTATAATGAAAGAATGAAAGAGAAGATTTTGCGCATCTTAGTTGTTTGACTTAGCATAAATATAATTTGTATTCCATGTTTGGTAGCACATAAGTTTATCTGTGAAAACACAGATCTAGAATAAGCAACGAACATTTGGAAGCTTTATTAAAATTGTCTACAACAAACGTTCACATTAATTTAGACAATTTATTGGAGGGTTCGTGGAGGAATTAAAAGAAATTTGTATATATAATTTTTTTTTTTTGAGTGTATATAAAACATTTTTCGTTTCTATTTGCTCTTCCTTAAGCAATGTTTCACCACCTCTGGCTTAGTGTATGTGAGGTATTTATCCTTCGTTGATGCTATAGTTGCATTGATAAGTCTTATTGTTGATATTAGCAACTACCACGCAATAGACGACCGCAGCTTACAAGCAGACGGACGTTAACACAACACCAAGAAGACAACAACAACGACGACACACATACGAAGAGTTTGAAAATATTGTCGGCTGGTGGTCGGCAATACGTTGACTTGTACGTACGTTCTTTGTAAAAACACACAAACATATATTCTCCACGCTGCAGGCGAACAACCCAATATACAATGTGTATCCCCCATCAACGTCTCTCCCCCGCACCAACACATTTGATTACCATAAGGTTTTTTTTTTGGACTTACACCTCGCTAAAGAAGTTTCACTTCAAAAACACAAATTTTATGTATATCCTGTTGGGAATAATTGTTCTTTATTTTATGCACAGTTGTTTCTCGTTGAGTGTGTGAACAAAGACTGATCTGAATAAAGAGAATGATACGCTTAAGGCGTTGCCATCCAACGATGATGCATGTACTCATTGGTCTGCGAGCCGTTTAAAGCCTCTGTCAAAGTCTCAGGAATTTTGATATTAGTTGCATGGTGCATAGTGTTCAACACATTTTTAATTTTTCTAGGACGACCTGGATTTCCTGTTCGCATTAAATGTGGACGTCCTGGACCATATTTAACTGTTTGCTCCTCCTCACTGATGACATCGTCAGATTCACCTTGTAAATCATTTGATTCATCACATGATTCTGCATCCTCAAACATGTCATTGTTACTATCATCATGGTTTTCAAGCACATTAACTTCTTCGGTATTTTCGATGTTAGGTTCCCAAAGCATTAGTACATTCAGCACTACATCATCCTTTTCTTCGTTGACTCTCTGCGCAAACAGAACATCACATGCTTCAATTACACATCCCTTCACAGGATCGTATAGTCGATAAGCTTTAGATGTGATTGAATAACCAATCATTTTATATTCTTTACCCTTGGGTTTTAATTTGTTATGTTGTGTTTTGTCTAAACATACTACCGTGGATCCAAACATTCCCAGATGTCAAACGGATGGTTTTCGTCCAGTGAACGATTCAATTGGTGTCATCCCATCAAGCGCTTTTGATGGTGATCTATTTCTCAGGTGAACAGCCGTTTGCACTGCTTCAGCCCAAAACAAAAATGATCGTTCGATTTATCCTTTCAGCAACTCAATTTTGTTGTGGTGAATATGGCACTGTTAATTCACGTTTAATGCCACAATCCTTAAACAATTTGTTAAATTCTTTGTTAACAAATTCCTTGCCGTTATCACTTCTCACAGTTTTAATTTTTCGTTCAATCTGTCGCTCAATAACATTTTGAAATTCGACGAATTTTTCGTATACCTCACTTTTGGCTTTCAAGAAGTATACAATTGTACGACGCGATTTGTCATCAATGAAGGTGACAAAGTACTTCGCACCTCCACCCGATGTAGTTCGCAGCGGCCTACATGCATCTGTGTGTATTAGGTCCAAAATATTATTTGACCGACTTTCTGCTGCCTGAGGAAACGCCTTTGATGTGATTTTGCACTTCATACATGTTATGCACTCATTTTTATTATTAAAATTTATCTTATTCAAACCATGGACCATATTATTATTCGCAAGTTGCTTCAAACTGCCGTAGTTGAGATGTCCAAATCGTGCATTCCACTTTACACTGCTCTCTGATGCCGCAAAATAACATTTATTTTCTATTCGCTTCAATGAAAATAAGCCATCAGTTTTGCAGGCTATTAATATTGTTCTACCGTTTTTATGAATAATTGCATTCTCCTTTGAGAATTCTACTGTCAACCCTCGCTGAACAGCTATTGAAACTGAGAACAAATTCCCTTTCATAGTTTGTACATATAAAACAACTTTCATTTCTTCGCTTTTGCTTACTTGCAGTTGTACGTCACCTATGCCTTCTGCATACATATATTTATCGCCAGCCAAACATATTTTTTCTTTGTGTTTATGTAAACTAACAAATGCGCTACGGTCACTACACATGTGTATGCTGGCACCACTATCAATATACCAAATGTCTGAATCAAAACTATTGTTGCTTCTCGCAGCCAACGTTTTTGTTGAGTTCTCTTTTTCGTTAATTTTAATTCTCTCTGGACATTTTGCCGCCAAGTGATCAGTTTTTGCGCAAACAAAACATTTCCTCTCTCGCTTCTCCTTGTTTTGGACATTTCTTGCTGTATATATTTGAGGTTCGCTACTTACATTTTGACTGCCGTCTGCTTGACGTCGACGCTCTTCCTCTTCAATTAGTTTTGCACACAGAAAATCTAGTTTTGACAACTCATCTTTTGTTTCCTTTACCACAACAAAATTCTCATAGCTGTCTGGTAAACTTGAAAGCAGCATGATTACCACTAGTTCTTTGTCAATATCGATACCAAATTCCGACAATTTCTCCACAAGTATTGTGAATTTATTAACGTATTGCTGCACATCATCTCCTTCTGCCATACGTATGCCTATAAGTTTCTTGTATAGCGATACCTTCTTGACAGGCCCAGATGAATTGTACATGCTCTCTAGCTTTGTCCATGCCATCAAAGACGTCGCACAATTCTTAATGTGCCTAATATGCGATGAATTTACTGCAAGTATAAGCGTTGCCAAGGCTTTTTCATCTTCAACATCCCATTCAGTTAGAATTTGCTTCAGTTTTCACATGCGATCCGCTCACTATCTTCCATCGTCCAGCGTTAATCAGCACATTTTTTATTTGGACGCTCCATATATAGTAATTGCCATAATCGAGCTTGTCGGTTTGCATCAATCCTGGCACACTCATTTTAATGTAACACTTTTAATTTAAATTTTTTAAATTTTTCGCGGCACCTGGGCCCATAACCTTTGTTGGGAATAATTCTTCCTTATTCTATGCACAGTTGTTTCTCGTTGAGTGTGTGAACAAAGACTGATCTGAATAAAGAGCATGACACGCTTAAGTCTTTGCCATCCTACGATGATGCATGTACGTTGCCATCCTATTGAGATTTTCAACATATCCCTTGAATATAATATAATTATAATTCAAAAAATTGCAATATATTTTCTGTTTTTGGAACGAAGTTCTTTTACGCGGCTTACTAAAATTGCAAAAGAATATATGAAACGAAAAATCATAACACTGTGTGACTCTTCTGAGAGCGTATGCGTGTACCCAGTTGACCAAAACTTCCGAAAACGGTATTACTTATGAGAGTTAAGCGGGTTCTGAGCGGGTAAAAAACCAGTTTCGGATCCGAAATCGGTACGTAAAGTAATCATCTGTCGCTCAGTCTTCGGCACAGGAAACTATCATTAATGGGCCACGAAAACGGGCCGTTAACGGAAAAAAAAAGAAATATAAGAAATAACAAATACAAAATACTACTCCTTGCTCCGTTTGCCGATGATTTTTTCAGCTCCTGTGGGATGAAAGAATTAGAAAATATGAAATTTCACTTGATATTTTGATTTGTTGTTTACTCACTCTGCGAATTTTTGCCACTTGAAGTAAATGCAATAAGTTGAGGATGAAGATGTGTTACTCACTAAATATTTCACATGAAAAAGGAAAAAAAAACATTAAAAAAATGCACCACACACTTCACTTAATATTTCTATGAACTTACCTTGTTTTATTAACAACAAATAATAATTTTTTTTTTCCTTTTTTTTCTGCGCTCGCGACTGCTGCACTAAATGTATACACAATAAAGAGGAAGAGCGCGAACGACAGCAAAACAAATACAGAAAATTTTGTGTTTGCGTCGTTTATCAGTTACGTCTTTTACTTATTATTGCTATTTATCTATGTATCCGTTTCATGTCCGAAATATTACCGCGAACGTGAACGTTTCTGAGCATGAAACGGATATTTTTGCGGCGCTGACTTTTTGTTGTTGTCTTGTCGTCTCTTTTGTCTATTTTTTCTCATACATCCGTTTTGTACGGACGAAACACTCATTTCTGAGCCCGTTTTCGGAAGTTTCGACGGAAGTCCGCACGACATACGATGCTTGGTCAACTGGGTATTTATGCTACCTTTTGTATATGTATTTTTGTTGTTATGTCACACTTATTTTTGTCTGTGTATATGTGTGTGTACATTATACTTATTTTTATGTGCGCTTGAAGAGTATAAAAATGTTTGTTGTATCTTTTTTTTCAATTAAATGTAAACCATACAAAAATTAAATGCAACACCTCAAAAAAAACATTTACCCCGTTTATAAGACGCCCGAAACGTTTTGCACTTAGGTCAGCACACATGCATAAATTGATTTTCAGTTCGGTTATAACACGCGAAGCGACTTCAAAAAGCGCACATTTCAAACCCGTCGTTATTTTCTGGAACCGTATTTATGTGTCTTATAAATGCAAAGCTTATGTATGTATATATGTAAGTCTCGTATAGATTCTGAAACTGAAATTTTAAGGACATCTCTACCATAGTCTTGAGAGTGTTTCAGTAAAGTTTTGTGCCAATCAGAGTTGCTATTGTCGAGAAATTGATGGATAATAGTTTGCATACAAATCTTAGAGACATATTTTATTTATTTTTTTGTTTGGTAGTTACTGATTTACTAAACATTTTAATATAGTTTTTTTAGGATTAACATTTTTAATAAATAGCATCAAAAAATCTACAACAAAGGTCGTTTATTCGCTAGCAAGGCCAAACACAGCACAATTCATTGATCTTCATCTCTCTCTCTCTCTCATGCAATATTATGCAACGTTCGTGGGTATACTAAAAACAAAAACCTGTAGCAAACACACAAACACACAAGCATATTGCTTGAGAAGGCATCGTATGCTTTGTTGTTGTGCAAAGGGGGAGTGAGAGAAGAATGTAATAGTCAAAGCAAACAAAATGTTTAATATTTAAATAAATTTGTAATATCATAGCGAAAGTGTGAGGTGTGATTCAAATTTATTTTGTAATAAAAATAATTGCTTAATAACTTCAAGTATTTATTTTGAGAATAGCGTACAAAAATTAAATTTCCAAACAAACAAACTCATATATCCTTTTGCTCCCAATTTAAATAATGCTTACAGTCGAATTTTGGACCAATGGGTCTTTTATAATTTCTGGTTGGAAATTTTTGAAATCTCCCTCGCACCTTCGCTTTCGTCCCGTTATGATGCCATACATAACTAATATAATAAGGATGTTTGTTTGGATGATTCAGGTAACCCAATTTTAAAAATTCTTTCACCAATGTAATGCAACGTTGTCACTGAACGTCATAGAATATTTAATGAACGCGTAAAAATCCAATTTCTGCTAATCCCTTTCCATTTATGTTTCTTTATGCAGCTGTGCATTTAGTCGCAGAGCAAATTTCTTAAAATTGTGCTCGCTCTCAAAATTGTAACATAAACAATTTCAATTCTCTTTTTTTGAAGTGAAACTTCTTTAGCGAGGTGTAAGTCCAAAAAAAGCGTTACAATAATCAAATGTAATGATGCTGGAGAGAGGGGTAGAACGGGGATACTTATTGCACGTTGGCCTATTTGTATGCAGCGTAGAAAATGTATGTTTATGCATGTGTGAAAGAGAGATAAAAAATGATGTGTGTTTTTATGAAGAGCGTACGAACAAGTGACCGAATAACCGACCATCAGCCGAAGATGCTATTCTCTCTCTCTCTCTCTTCGTGTGTGTCGTCGTTGTTGTTATTGCGAGTGAACATACAACAGAGCTCTCTTTCTCAATTTGCATTTGTCGAGAAGGGAAGTGCGGGCCGTTGCTATTGTTTGGTTTTGTGCACAACTTAACAACAACACACCCGCAATTCATGGTGTAAGAAATAGAGGTGGCGCCAATATTTTACAGTTATGTGTCGTTCTCAATTTTTGAATTTGAAGAATTTTCAATGCATTTTCAAATTATGTTCAACACTAAATGCATTATTTCAGCGTTCTATACACTGAAGAATTTGAAGAATTTTCAATGCATTTTCAAATTATGTTCAACACTAAATGCATTATTTCAGCGTTCTATACACTGATATGCGAATGACGTCAACAATTGAGAGTGAGCAAATTTCGAGAGAGTAAAAGGCCCAAGTGGCGGTACCTTGTATTATTGTATCATGCCCGCAATTATTACAGTTGCCTTTTCGCTCTTCTATTTAATCATAGTATGTGCTCATGGAGTGAGCGAATTTCATTTATGCTTTTCATTTGTGTGTGCCCTACACGACGCCGATCTCGCATATTAATTTGTGTGCATGTCGCTGAGACTTTGCTGTTATATGTCATATAAATCAATACGTTATTTAACCCAATTATTTAAATTATTAATTATAATATGCTATAATGAAATATGTAAATGAATAATATTATAGAACACAATTCTAGTAATTATTTTAAAACTAAAAACTAAAACTTGAGTCCTAACATTTTGAGCAGCAGTTTCACTTCAATAGTGTGCTTATATAGGTGAGGCACATTAATTTTTTTTTTAAGAGAGGGAGTTACCACTTCATCTTAAGCACCCCGCCGCTGCCCTGGCATTGCGAAACCTCGTCGCCGATGCGATCTGCCTGGCATTTCATATTTCTTTGTTACTAATAAAGGTAATAGTATTATTTTGCTTAAGCAAAAAGAATTGCGTCACCAATGCGTCTGTGCAAAGCACATCTGGTCATAACTTCGGCGCCTCAGACATAACCAAATGTTGTTAAGATGCTGTGGAGCAGGGCCTTTGGAATGCAAGCACAAAACATAACACAAAATATAACATAGAAAACTAGAAAAAAAATGCACAAAATGTAACATAGAAACAGGAATAGTATAAAAGGAGATAACTTTTGTACACGAGCATTAGAATAAAATTAACATACTAGTGATGAGGATCAATAACTCTCGCTGTAACCGGCAATTGCAATTTAATTTAAATGAATATTAATAAAGTAATAATTAAAAAATAAATGAAATATAAATTAAATAAAATAAAATAAAATTAACATTGTGGTGTGGATCGCTAACTAGGGCGTAGCAAAGCGCGCCGGGTAATATAAAATATGATACATTTGCCTCAGAACGAAAGTACACTTCATAACCAATTCACTTCTTGATTTGCAGTCAACTCGATCGGAAGTATTATGGTTGATCTGAAGAAAATCTTAATCTTTTAAGTACTTCTAATTAAATTCCCTTGCAAATTCTAAAACAAATTTCGTTCTGTTTATTGAATATGCCTCGCCATCCCACATTAACTTACCGAACCGAAAGACAACGAAACAGGCATTATTATTTTCTGCGAAATAATAACCGAAACAATAATAATGAAAAAAATGTCAATACTGAAAATGATAAAATATTTTAGATATTTTTCCGGATAATTTTAAATGTGCTTTGAATATTGTTCCAAGGAATTTTATTAGTTACAATTGTGGATCAATGGATTCCATATGTCATTTTTGTAATGCTAAACATTTTCAGTCTGATATAACTCAAAATGATTCAACTTCTTTCACATCAAGTTGTGAAAACAAAGTTTCTTTGTTGCCATTTTCTGAAAATTGTTTTTTTAAAAATTTGTTAAATCAATTGAATTCAAATAATTTTCTTGAAAAACGTAAATCAAAGATCTTTTTTGAAAATATTCATGCTTATAATTCAGCATTTACAATGGTTAGTTCAGAAGCAAAAATTAATACAAATTGTATGCAAGGAGTCTATCATTTTAAAATTCATGACGTGTTTTATCATCGTGTAGGTGATTTGGTAACTGAATATGGTAAGAGTCCATGCTATGCTCAGTTGTATTTTTATGATGTTGATACCGCAGTTAATTTGAGGTTACGTGAAAATACAAATATGCGTTGTGATAATCAATAAATGCGTGAAATTGCAATTGAATTATAGCCCAGTCAAACAAGGCGAAAAAACGGGTAATCTGCGGAATGAAACCAAATAAGCTGAAAATTGGTATACATGTTTGTTTTGGCATTCTATACATGACCTCAAAAGTCTAGGTCTGTGTGGTGTGCGCCAGTCAAGATATTCAAGATCAAAGGTCACCAAAATCAGTTTTTTGCAAAAATCTTGTTTCTTATGCTTTTAATGACAATAGCATAAAATTCTCTCCAAATAAGAAGTAAATAAATTAAAAAATAAATTAACTAAATATTTTTTAATAGATGTCTTATACATATATGAATAATATCCATAAATATCATTAATTAACTATTAAATAACTAAAGTTTCCTTATAATTATGATACTTTTAATAATTAATTAACTTTCTCAACCGTACTATGTATTAACTTCCACTGTTGACCTAGCGTTATCATATATGTATGTACGCTGTATCTTCATAACGGTTAACTGTATACTAAAATGGCAAAGATAATTTTATGCTCTACAACTTTTGTTTTAACATTAATTGTCATTAAAAGCATAAGAAACAAGATATTTGCAAAAAACTGATTTTGTTGACCTTTGACCTTGAATATCTTGACTGGCGCGCACCACACAGACCTAGACTTTTGAGGTCATGTATAGAATGCCAAAACAAACATGTGTACCAATTTTCAGCTTATTTGGTTTCGTTCCGCAGAAAAATCCTTATTTGACTGGGCTATTAGAGAGTTAATCCATTTGTACAATCTTTCAAATCAATGCATGAATTTTATAAAAGACCTGTTAACATTAATAAGGAGGTGTCTATGGTTATATCATAACATATCTGTTTTATATAGCTCATTAAATCCATTGGCGTATCCTATTTTATTCCCTAATGGATCACCGGTATCAACTGGAAGGCATAATAACATAAATCATAACATTGCAAGTACATCTTATGCTGTTGTGCCCAGAAATCGTGTTGCAATGCTATAATATGTTACATATCGACTTGCTGTTAGAAATAATTTTAGTTATTTGCATCATTGCCAAAAATTGTTTTTGCAATGTATAGTTGATGTATATGTTCGTTTTGAGGGCTCACGTTTGCATTTCACTAAACAAAATCAAGCAAATTTAAGATCTGAATTGTATAACAATCTCACTGATTATTTAAAAAGCATATGATGCATGGTACTTGTGGTTTGTTAAATACTAATGCGGTTTGTATAAGAGATGGAAAATGTTCAAAGGATTTTCCCAAAGAACTTTGTGTAACGCGTGGATCAGTAAACGATTATCCGGTTTACTTGAGACATGATGGTCGAACCGTAGATGTTAGAGGTGAAACACTTAATAATAGATATGTTGTTCCCAACAACCCGTATCTTCTTGGAAAAGTTAACTGTCACATTAATGTTGAAGTTTGTACTACTGTTAGAAGCGTAAATTACATACATATATAAGTATGTCTATAAAGAATATGATAGTGCAAGAATCATTCTCCATCACACATCTCGTCATTTAGGTGCATTTTTGAGCAGTCAAAACATCGAATTGATGACTCATCCTCCGTACAGTCCTGATTTGGCACCCAATGACTTCTTCTTGTTCCCGAATAAACTGCGTGGTCAACGATTTACGAGCGCCGAAGAAGCAGTTGAAGCGTTTAAAAACCATGTTTTGGAAGTGTCTCAAGAGGAATAGAAAAACTGCTGTGAAAAATGGTTTAAACGAATGCAAAAGTGCATTGATCATCATGGTGAATATTTTGAAAACAATAAAGCCGTTTTCATTTAAATATGTTTGTTATTATTTGCTATTCCCGAAATATAAATAGTACCCCTCGTATGTGTACAATGCAATACCTCAAAAAACATTTTCTCGCTTCTAATGCTTCAGTTACAAGCCAACCGTTCGTGCGTGCGTCAGCGTCAGATGAAAGTAGAATTGTATGGATTCAAACTACTGCAGTTACACTCCAAGCGGCGTCAACGCATGACTCGAAAAGTTGAGCAACTTTCAACTTTTCCGCATGCGTCAGTTTCTAACCGGAATATGAAGTCCAACAAACTAATATGCCGAAATCGTTATTTATAATTATATTGAAACTTCTGTTATTTCTTTATGAACTGTTATTCTGTTGCTTGCTTTGTATTTTGTATTATTGCTTCAAAATTAAATTTAAAGTTCTGTTATTTCTTTCTAAATTGTTTTGCTTGCTTTGTACATTGTGTTATTGCTTCAAAATTACATTGTAAGTTCTGTTATTTCTTTCTAAACTGTTATTCTTTTTGCTTGCTTTGTATTTTGTTATATTGCTTTGTATTTTGTATTGTTAAACCGAAGGCACTTGAACCGACTACATCAACAATGCATCTGTTTTCTTTTATTCGGTCATAATGGAAGAAAAACTAATCGAGGAAGTTAGAAAACATAAGTCATTGTATGACAAAAGCACCATGAAATATCGAAATAGGAATCGGCATGCCGAAGCGTGGCATTCCATTGCCGAGGCTGTTGGTGTTTCCAGTATTCTTATTAAGAATGGTGTAGTGTACTACAACGAAATTAATTGTTTTCCAGCTACAGTGTGCCTAGGTGCTGGTCTTCGGGACTGGTACAGAGGGAGGTCGCTAAATTAGAGCGACCGTCGACAGAACTTCTCTGCGGTGATAGAAACGCCATGGGCTTTCTTTCAAGCGATGGATTTCCTTCGGACGGAAGTACTGCCAAGGAATTAAGTATGCAATTGATAAATGTTTGTAATGTATTGTAGTTGTTTGAAAACAATGTTATTTCAGTACCTACGATTACGAGTGTGACAAGAATGATACAATTGTCTGATGAGGAAGACGATAGTGTGGAGCAGTCGTCCGATGACTTATTGGTATGTTTCAATGTGTACATTTTTATCCCGTCATTTTCATTTCTATTTTCTTGCAGTTTGAGCTACCATTGACTGTGACATTGCCATTGTCCGATTCAGACTCACAGCCTGCATCGGGCAATACAAGATAAAAGAGGAAGTAATCACCAGACTTTTCTTCGTTCATTGAAGAGTTGAGAGAGAAGGTGGAGAAAAAGCCTTTCTCAGCATCGTGGAAACCAGCAGGACATGCTGCCAAACGATGGACCAGCTGCCAGAAAAAAAACAGAGGCAGCAAAATTAGATTTCTTAACGGATCTAAATGTCCGAGAAGCAAGGACACTGAATGAAGCAACGGTGTGGTGTACATTTGGGTTTTTTTTTTAATAATGAATGAATTCTATTTACTTTTAAGCATTATAAATATATTTCTTTATTATATTCTATTATTATACTAATTAGTTATAAGCATTACATACATTAAAGTGAATTTTATTGTGTTTTGAAAATTATATTTTTTATTATCTCACTGCATGTGGTTTTTTCTCTTTTTTTTACATAATTGCATGAAATACTTAATGTTTGTAATACTATTTTTTAGGGGTTTTGTTACTATCTTAAAAGTGGAAAATAAATTCATATTATAAATAAAAGAAACGGAAAGTTGAATTGTACATGTACTTGCGTATTGCACTTTTTTTTGGTATAGTTCCTTATGACATTTATATTAACATTAATGCATACATTCATCCTTGCATTATGTATGCTGCAAATTTATGTAAATTCTAAAAATAGTGAGAATTACCCAATATTAATAAGGACAATTATTTATTAATTAAATGATTTCAGCTCTTATGCAAGAAAATACCTTTATAATTGTAAAATTTAAATCCAGAGTTTGCCGGGCCTGTGAGAGAAACATGTTTTCCATCTTTTGCCCCAACGCAGTTTGGTAAATTCCATATGTTGTCGAAGTCGGCAGCTATGCGTCGCCACTCGCAGCTGTTTGGCAATGATAAATAAATTGAGTTAAAAATCTCCCATATAATCGTGGACATTTCAATCAATATCCTTCGCACGCATGGGTCCGAAATCCTAAAGCTGAGCGATAGGTACAGCCTGGATGTCCCGTGTGCCAAATAAATGAAAAGAAATGATTTTATGAGTATTGACTAATGTGAGGATGATATTCCTGATATTGCCCTTAAAGAATTCTTTTCTAGCTGTGGCTATAGCAAATTTAGCAGACAATCAAAAGTCTCTGAACGCATCCGTGTTGCAATGAGGAATTGCTCAGGATCCCTGTCTTTCAAAAGTGTGAAACTGGACACAAAACACTCACTTACGTCTCTCTCCATGAATAATTCACGCGCCCAAATGCGCCTCTTATTCTCCTTATATGCGTCGTAAGCACGCTTTACTTCCACAACCATGGCAATGAAATCCATCAATTTCATAAACTCTTCATACAGTTCCGTTTTGTTATTATTACTGTTCACTAAAATACTCAAAGGAAAACTGCACGATTCACAATTGTATGAAGGTAGAAAAAATTAATTCATTAAGCAATGTTGTGGTTACTTATAACTTAATAGAAATAATAAATGACAAATAATACCAAAGCAAAAGTGGTCACAATTGTCAATTTAAATGTGAGTTATTTCACAACAGCTGTTTCATGTAAACAAACAGTCAGGCATCCGGCGCATCGCTTGTAACTCACCAAATCATGTTCAACACTAAATGAATTATTTCAGCGTTATATACACTGATGTGTGAATGACGTCATAAATTGAGAACGACACATAACGGTAAACTAATGGCGCCACCTCTATTTCTTACACCATGCATTTAAATTATTAAGTCGAAAAGTATATTACCTATCCTTTATTCCTAACTAACTCCTCCATCCTTTGTTTCGTGATACTCCTGAATCACGATTACAATATACATACACATATGTTTGTTTTTATTTGTTTTGAAATTACAATAATTATTACATATATTACATTTATTTATTTATTGAAATTAATTATTATTTAAATTTGAAAGATTCGTGCAGTTTGAAAATTTAAAAGGTCTCTTTATATTATTTTCATGAATATTTGTTAAATTCTGTTTTCTAAACTTAGGTTGCTCTTTATGTCTCAAACTTTTATAATTTTTAATATATCCCTCAATTCTGTCTTCTTCATAATTCTCCCGTTTTTCATTTCTTTTTTGAGTAATTGCAAGTTTTCGTGCTTCTATTCGTTTTTTAGTCAATAATTTATCAACTTTGTTGTTGTGTACATTTATGAGTGTTTCTTTAATTGTAGAATGAAATGTATTATTATAATAGTCAACAGCTTTAATCAATTGCTCCTTTATAGGTAATTTCTCTATCAAATTTAGTGTTCTCACTTTTTCTGTTAATGTGTTGTTGAATCTTTCAATATCTGAATTGCCAGTGTGGTTGTTCGGTTTAAAAAAAAAAATATCAATATTTTCGCTTTTACAAAATTCTTTGATATTTATAGTATTGAATTCATTATCACAAACTATTCTTTTTATTTTACCAACAATAGATATGTAAAGCCTCATTTTTTCAATTAATGTGTGAGATGTTCTATCTTCAAGATAAAAACAAACGGCATGTTTGGAAAACTTGTCAAAAAAATCACAAAAGCATGTTTACAGTTGACATAGGTGTCTATATGTATTATATCATTAATATTAATATTAAATTTTACGTTTTAAACTTTCATAATTGGACACAATGCCAGCATGCCCTGATTCTCTGACGTGGAATAAAGAAATTAATTTAAAAGCTTCAGTATCGTTTTCAATATCTTGGGTAAAATACCTGCATTTTACATACTTTATTTCAGGAGCTACAATTTCAACGATTTTTTGTTGAAGAACTTTATATATATCTTCATCCAGTTCCGAAAAGATCGCCACTATTCCTTTTTGAATATGTCTTCTCAAAATATCCCCGATATTATTTGTTAAATCATTTTCGTCAATATACACCCTTTTGCCGTTAACCATTTTTGATTCCGTTTCTTTATTTCGAATGAGAATTAATTAAGTTTTAAATCTGTTCACTACAGTGTCCAGAATAGGAATATGGTCAGACATTTTTTCTTGTTGAGAGTCTATTGTAGCTAATGCCGCACCATTGTCATTATGTTCTTCATTACCCGCATGAATTTCATTCATATCACAATCAATTCTACTTAGAAAATCTGCTATTTTGCTTTCTTTACCTACAATATAGTCTATTTTGGCATCATATTCTCCAAGTTGAATAAGCCATCTTTGGAGCCGAGGGTTTATGTTCTATCCATTATTTTTTACTTGTAACCATTTTAGAGGCTGGTGGTCAGTACTCAGATGGAACTCTCTACCAAAAAGATATGGTCGGAAGTATTGACAACTCCACACTATTGCAAGCAGTTCCTTTTCTACCGTTGAATAGTTTTTTTCGTGATCGTTGAGAGTACGAGATGCAAAACCTCCTGGGAAAGAACAGCCCCAAGTGCAAAGTTGCTAACGTCTGTCGTAAGTTTAAATAGCTTAGCAAAATTGGGGTACCTTAAAATAGGATAGTCTGTGATGATAATTATGAGTTTTTCAAAAGCTGAAATATAGTTTGGGTCATTGATATTTACTTTGCTGTACTTTTTTAAATATCGGATCATCGGAAATGCAATTTTAGAGTAGTCTTTTATAAATTTACGGTATAACCCTGTTGCTCCGAGAAAAGATCTGATTTGTTTCTGTGTTTCCGGAAGTTTAAGGTTTCGAATGACTGAAATTTTTTCTCTATTGGGTTTCACACCTTCAGGCGTTAAAACATGTCCGAGGTAATTTGTTTCTTTTGCAAGGAAATTACATTTATCTATTTGAATTTTTAGACCGGCACTTCGTAAAGCAGAAAATATCAACTTTAAACTGTCCATATGTTCTTGTAGTGATGTACTGAAGATTAGTATATCATCAAGGTAAACTACACAAATTTTGTTGATATATTTTCTTAGAACTGCATTCATCAACCGTTGAAATGTTGATGGTGCGTTTTTAAGGCCAAAAGGCATCCTTACAAACTCATAATGACCGCATGGAGTTGAAAACGCAGTTTTCTTTCTATCCATTGGGTTCATAAGAATTTGGTGGAAACCCTTTGCTAAGTCTATGGTCGAGAAATATTGAGCACTTCCTAGTTTATCAAGTATGGTATCAATGTTGGGGATTGGAAATTTACCACTAATTGTATTCTCGTTTAATCTTCTGTAATCGATGACTATTCTCCATTTTTGCCGACCAGAATTGTCCAACTTTTTGGGAACAACCCAAAGAGGACTGTTGTATGGAGAATTACTTTCGACAATAATGCCCTGAGATAGCATATCATTAATTTGAGCTTCGATTTCCTCTTCATGTATCTTCGGATATCGGTAAATTTTACTATATATGGGGTTATTTGTTGTTGTAATGATTTCGTGTTGAATATTATGAGTAAAAGTAAGCCTATCGCCATCTTTGTAAAAAAGGTCCTCGTAACGGTGTAAGAGGGTAACTATGCTTTTTCTTTCTTCAGTGTTCATATGATCTATGTTCAAATTATTGATAATAGGAGTGTTGATGGGTTCTATGGCATAAATGTTATGAATATCAAAGGGGTAGTGGTGAAAAAATACTTTAGTATCATTCACTTCCAAATATCCATCCCTAATATTAATGTTCGCTTTTAAAGCAACTAGTGTATTATGACCTATAATTGCATCATAATTTTTGTTTTCAAGCTTAATAGCCATCCAAGTCATCCTACCCTCGGTGTTGAATTCTCTAGGAATATCTGTATCTAAACTATTTGTTATTTTATTCACACCGTTAATGGTTTTGTAATATTTTGGATCTTTAAGGGTTTTGTACGATCCAACTGGGAATATATCTGAGCCTATTACATTGGTTGTTGATCCTGTGTCTATGAGACACCTCAATTGTACATTATTAATATTAACTCTAATTATTGGTTGTCCTGTTCTTTGTGAGGCTCGTTGTAAAAATTTTCGTCGCTCTGCTGGATATTTTCTATCTCCATAGGTTCTGTGGGCAAGTCACCCTGTCTTGGATAAAATTGATTTATTTGTGGCATATTGTTCATAGAACTAGTTTGGTGTGACATTTTAGTTCTTCCGCTTCTAAGATTTTGTGTGAAAGTGTTTCGCTCAGCAACAGAATTATTTCCAACTGTAAAATATGATTGTTTGTTGTTTGCATTGTAATTGCTATTCGGAACTGTTTTTGATTGAAAAAATTCGGTATTTTTATTTAATAAATTCTTCTGACTTGTAACAGCTTATCTATGTCTATAGTCTATGCATCTCCGATCGTCTAAAAGTTTAAGCCTAGTGTATTTCATAACAATGCTGTTTAGTGATTCATTGTCTGCGATGTGAGCCCTAACTTTTTATTTTATTTTTATTATTTTGTTTACGATACAAGTAACTCAGTTTTCCAACGTACTTAACTTGTGATTTGTTCTTTCATTTGCACTGTTGTGTTTTAATAATGTATAATCTGTCACTATCAGGAAATGTATTTTTTTTTTGTTTTGTTTTTTTCTTTAATATTCAGTGTTTGGATACAGTTTCTTTTATTCAGTTATACTTTTATTCAGTTATGCTTTTATTCAGTTATACTTTTATTCAGTTATACTTTTACTCAGTTATACTTTTATTCAGTTATTTTTGTATTCGGTTATTATATAGTATTACCGTTTCTTTTTTTTTATTTTTACTGCACTGCACTACAGATTTAATAATATATGTATATTTTTTTTTTATTTATTTTTTTTTTTGTTCTGTCTTTCCTTTCTCTGTCCCACTGCACTGCATTACATTTTTAATTTTTTTTTCTTTCTCTTCTTTTTTCACTTTACTGTTTGTTTCTTAGTTTCTTTGTTTTTTCATTTTATCTGTAAGCACTGAATTTTTTTAAAATTTTTCACTTTAAGTAATGTATGTTTCTTAGTTTATTATTATTATTATTATTATTTTTTTGTCATTTTACTGCAGTTTCTTTTTTGTTTTTTTTTCTTTTGTCTTTAAGAACTTTGCAATGCACTACTTTTTTAAAATTTTTTTTTCACTTGATTCATGTCTGTTTCTTCGTTTATTAATAAATTTTTTTTTTTATTCGGAGGATCTTTAGATCTCCTTAGTCAACCGTGTTAAAGTTATTTCCTTGTCTTCTACAGAAGATAAAGCCGTAGACTGCGCCAATTATGGTTTCTAATTCCACTCTTAAGAGAGAAACAAACCAATCTGTTTTTAACAAATGTTTAAAACTAAACTCCTCAAACATCAAAGTGAATCTTAAATAATAACAAAAGTTCAACTTAATTCTAAAGCTTTTAACGAAACAAGGGGGGAAAAGCAATTTATATGATTTAGATAAAACAGGGATGGAAAGACATTTAAATTATTAAGTCGAAAAGTATATTACCTATCCTTTATTCCGAACTATACATAACTCGCGCGTGGCAACGGTTGGATTGTAACTGAAACATAAGACCACTTCAGACAAAAGTAGTTGTTGGCCGATCGGGCTAAATCGTCGGTTCAGCATATACACAATAATGTGTACGTGAGATCGCGTCACCGGTTCGATCCCCCATTTGTACAAGTCAATTTCTTTTATTTCTCGCTATTTGATTATTATTATTTTTTTTTTTAAAACATGATATGTATTATAAAATAGAAATACAAAATACAAAAAAAAAAATACAATTTATGAATATCCCTTCAAAAACTAACCTTTACAACTACTCATCTCTCTCTCTATATATATATATATAAATGAATCCCTAAATGTGTTGTTAAGCACCAAACTCGAGAACAGCTGGACCGATTTTTTTTGTTGTACATATTGGGTCAAGTGGATGGTTATAAGCTATCTACCTACCCGGTAGGTGGCGTAGTTTCGGAGATACAGACAGTTTTTTACTTTGCATATAAAACTTACAGAATAGTTTTAAAATCCATCAAATCACCTATGTCAATTTAAACTTAGAGCTAGATTTTGAAATCAATCAAGTCACCTTTTTCAAATACCAGCAAATTATGTCAATATTAATATTTTTATTATGCAGCCAATAAGACACCAACGGAGCAATTTGGGTCGAAGAACTCAAAATGGTACAAACCAAGAAAATTTTCGGTCCAATCAGACTTTGCAGCAACATAAAGAGCGAAATGAAACTGAAACAATTCAGATATCGGAAACCCGTGCAGCACGTTATTCAGCTAATAATCTTCGAAGTTTAAAACGAGCTGCTTTCAGTTACGATGTTTCAATTGATTACATCGCCTATCAATGCGTTGTTATTGGTTCTATGAACTCATTTTGCCAACATTGTAGGGCCTTTAAGTACAAAAATGAAGCCGCTCGATTGTGTTGCGCAAATGACAAAGTAAAATTAGTGCCATTGTGCTCATTGCTTTCAGGACACGAACGGACTCCAAACATTTTCTTGTTAATATACAAAAATACTGCTTCCAAATGACTTCATTTCGGCAACAAATATACTGCGGGACAACTTCATAACTACTTTCAAGGTAAGATGCAACAAACAGACTTTATTATTATTTTGTTTATTTTATTTGTAACAAATTTTTCATAGATAAAAAGCCAAATTATCACCGAGCAGGTTCACTGCTACCGGTGTCAAATAACGACTACCAATTCCTTCAAATATATTTCGACGGCAATTCAACACAGGAAGTTAATCTTCGTTGTGCACATAACAACTCAGTGAAGAGGTATATTGTAGAAGAATTACAAACTTTATTCCATGAACACAATCAGTTAATAACAACTAATAGTCATAAAATTATAATCAGAGCTGATAAAACTCATGCACCACAAATTAATGAAGTTGGCATTGTTACAGTTGGAGAAAATTTTAATCCCGTGATATTGTGTTACATCGCCAGAATAATCAGCTACAGCGTGTGTGTGAAACACACCGCTTGAATATCCCATCATATTTTGGCAAGGTGAGGATGGTTATCACTTTTCAATCAAGATGATAAATCCCGTTACAGGTAATTAAAAATGTGGTTTCCCAATGGAGATTTTGTAGCTGCTACTATTATATATGTATTCTATGCAAGTTCATTCATTGTCATTAAAATATTACAGGTATTGAAACCAACAAAAAAAAAAAACAGTTTAATGAACTATTATTCATACCGTCTGATGGTTCGTGAAAAAGAATATAATTATATCTTGAAATGTCGGCAATTATTTCATCAATATGCTGTCGATATGTATGTCAAAATTGAAACAGAACGATTGACATTCATCAGGTTAAACCAAACCAAACTGCGTTCTGAACAGTATATTCACCTTCGAGATGCGATTAATAATGATAAAAATATAGAGAATATCGGCCGAATGTCAATTCTTCCAGCAACATATGTTGGGTGTCCTTGACATATGCATGAATATGCTCAAGATGCCATATCGTATGTTCGTTATGGTACAGCAGATTTATTTATCACATTCACGTGCAATCCGCATTGGATAGAAATAAAACATGAGTTATTTCCTGGCCAAGCACCCATTGATCTCCCTGATATTACGGCAAGAATCTTCAAACAAAAATTGAAATCCTTTATGGATTACATTGTAATAGTGGTTTCACACTGAACATCCACAATCTCCATTCACAGAAAGTGTTCACATTGCATTTTGCATTTTCGGTTTTTGTTCTGGTTATACACACACGTGGAACTTTGGCTAAATGTAAACAAAAAAATTGTGAAAAATACGTGATTTAGAACGTTGTGCAATGTATGCAAATAGTTCTTGTAGCCACCTTTTTCATTCCTGATACTTATTTTATTAACATCTTTTAAAAAAAGTTGGCGCGTAACAAACAAAAGAGAAAGAAAATCGACAATGATCTTAAAAAGGCAACAATAACCCAGCAATGGGTAGAGTGATCAATTTCACAAACAGCATTTTAGTTGCATTCTTATCGTAACTATAAAGTTACGTCATTTTCCCTGTTGTTGTTGTTGAGGAATGTAGCCTTCAATGCAGTATGCGAGAAATGTACATTGGATGATGATCAGATGATCCAAGCTTGCAATACGTAGTTATTAAAAACAAAATTCACCATGTATGATGGATGGTAAATGTTCGAAGCGTTATCCTCAGCCATTACTAGCAGAAACAATTACTGGAAATGATAGTTATCCGCTGTATTGTTGCCGATCGACAGCAGACAACAGAAGATCAGCAATTATCAAAGTAAATCAACAATACATTTGATAATCGTTGGATTGTGCCATATTCATCGATCATATCAAAGACATTCAAGGTGCACATCAATGTCGAATCTTGCCATTCCATCAAATATATCAAATACATTTGTAAATATGTAACCAATGGCAGTAGTCGGATAATATATGTTCCAGGCCAAAATGAGCTGGCGTGGGACATACATTGCTGTGGCCGCAAGATGGCGCTTCGAACTTACACCGTTGACCACTAGATGAGTGGAATAGTTACCTTACGAATTTCTATTTTTTCTTAATAAACAGTAGCCTCTTTTACTCCTACAAATGGTTGCTGATAATTCAAAGCAATCCTATCAGAATGTCCATTCTTTGAGTGGACGCAGCATATTCGATCGTGATTAGAATGTGTGTTGACATAAGCGTTATGATTTCGGTTTATGTCTTTCTCTATTTGTTTGTTTAAATCTCGCATGATAATTCAAAGCAATCCTATCAGAATGTATAGTCCATTCTTTGACTGGACTTAACTGCCAGCGCAATATGATCATGATTAAAATTTACCGCTAAGCAGCATAAACGTCGACCTTGATTTGACATTTACGTCTACTCAGTTAGGGGCGGTTTAAGTTATGAACAGTTGCGCAGCATTGACAAAGCGTCGACTTTGCTTTGACTTTTACGTTTGCTTGACTGACAGGCTCTTGGTGTGTGAAGCGCAATGTCAAGTTCAGTCGTAGTGATCATCTCGCACAACGCGGACACAGGCTCAATGCTTGTTTAATGCTGTGTTTAAGGAATAATTGAATAACTGAGTGAAAATTATTGAACAAATGAATTATAAATAAATTGAAAATTATCGAACAAATGAATTTTAAATAAATTGAAAATTATCGAACAAATGAATTATAAATAAATGTGCGTTGTATAAACGTTCAATATAATTGAAATTAAATAATTTAACTGGCGCCCAACGTGGGGCACGAGAAAAATTCTGTGACGAACCCTTAAGAAGACAAGATAAGATAAAAGAGCAAAATTAATAATTCAGATAAAACAAACTCATGATATGTGAAACTGTAAAAGAAATAAAAGTTTAAAAGAATAAAGCGAAGTAGCAAAATTAAAATATTTGAAACTGTGAAAGCAAGCAAGAACAAAATCAATTCAACCAATTAAAGGTTATAAAATGTTAGAGAAACGGACAAAAGAAAAAAGATAAGAAGAGCAACTAATTTACTAACAAGCAAGTGAGAAGTTTAAGAGAACAAAGTGAAGCTAAGTGGAAAATAATCCTTAAGAGAGAAGAGAAATTTAGTGAAGAAGAATGTGAATTAAAAAAGAAAACTTAAGATAAAATGTATCAAAGAGAAAGAAACACTTAAAGGAAAAAAGGGGAAATTAAAGTAAAAGGCTTAAGAATAAAAACGAAATATTAGTGAAATAAGATCATTTACTGAATAAAGTGATAATCTTAATGAAGTGTATTTATAAAATAAATTTAAGTTAACAAAAAAAACTACGAAATATAACTTCACTTAAATAAACATCAAAATTAAATAAAATATTATTATCTGAATGAAAGAATAGTTTACCGAAATACACTCAGAAAAAAAAAAAAACAAAAGAAATCCAGAACATTTAAACTAAAAGGAAAAGAAGCAACTCAACAAATAAAAAAAACCCAAAGAAATCCTGAATATTACAATTAAAAGGAAAAAACCAATCCATAAATAAAAACAAAATCAACAAAAAAATGCAAGTGTGCCATCGTACACGTGATAGAAGTGAAACTTCTTAAAAACAGGCAGAGTGATCATCTCAAAACATTTACAACCTAATATTTAATATTCTTTGTGAGTACTCAGTTAATAACACTGTGTTACAAAAAAAAAAAAATTGAAAAAACTTCTTATCAGACCTAGTGGAGGTTATAGGTCATAAAAAACTTAAAAGAATGGCAGATAAAAAATCTCTGATACACCCTCAAAATCTTGATTTAGAGCCCAAAAACCGTTTCTAAGAGGTTCCTGTACATATTACCTTATAACTTGGACATTTTTTATCGGATTTCAAATTTTAGAAGCTGAAATGTAGCCTTACAACCATGTATCATGTATTTTGTTATCATTTAAATTCATGAAGATACAGACCAAAAACTTTCCAAAATTTTGATTTTTCCATCGATTTTGCAACTTTAAGTCTAATTTGTGCCCCTTATCTTATCTAAATTATATTTTTTCTCAACGTTCATCGAAAGTTTAGTGATTTAAGCTTAAAATGAACCCTGTTTGAATAAAATCGGTTAAAAATTACTTGATTTATTGTACTTTTTGTAATTGCATATGACAGTTTTTTTTCCTTTTTTATTCTTATTCTAGCTATCTCCCTCTACTATTCCCTCTACTGCAACAATTAAGGAAAGAAAACTGTCATGAATTAAAGTACAAAAACAGTAATTTTAACCATTCATTCAAAAATAAAAATTTGAAATCCGATAAAAAATGTCCAAGTTATAAGGTAATATGTACAGGAACCTCTTAAAAACGGTTTTTGGGCTCTAAAACAAGATTTTGAGGGTGTATCAGAGATTTAATATATACCATTCTTTTTAGTTTTTTATGACCTATAACCTCCACTAGGTCTGATAAGAAGTTTTTTTTCGCTGTGACACAGTGTAATAAATAAGACCAAAAATATTCTGTTTTGAATTATTTTATTCAATATTTACTGGTTCGTTGGTTGGGGGTTCAATTAATATTACTGATATTAATGGTGATAGCTAAAATATGTGATATATGCCCGTGATCCGATATTTTCGATGTAACGTGAAAAAATTGCATCTATTGTAGTTCCAGATTTTGTTGTTGATTTGTTGGGATTATTATATAGATGTAAATACCAAATTTTTCGTGAAGAAAGTTAGTTAATGGCAAAGAATCATTTGATGAAAAATTATATTTGCTCTCTGATGGTCATATAGAAAAATTGTCAAGCTCTCGTAGTATTGCTTGAATAGTATTATAAGTTTGTCAAGAAATTTGAAGACTGATTGTACAATTTAATTTAACCTGTGGACACTCACAGCATGTGCGAGGACGGATAATGGCACGATTGCATGGAAAATCAATAACTTTTGATCTTGATCGTACAATCGATCGCATAATGTCTTGCTGGCATAACACACAGAAGGAGACAAAGAGAAACCACATATAGTAAATACATATATTCTTCATCAGCTTGATGAGTTTTCTGTCATTCTGTGTTCGTTGTTGTTCGTGTGTAGTTGTTGTTGTTGTGTTAAACAATGTGTTTACGTTTGCCGTCTGTTGTTCCCTCCTGCCAAAAATTAGATCAACTGCGAGTTTCTGTGTGTTTCTTGTTCTCTTTTCTTCGTGCATTCGCTTGTTTTTGTAAAACACACATGCTGGTTGCTGTTGTTGTTATAAACATTTTTCTACACACAAACTGCATGTTGTTGTTGTGGAAATGTAATCTCTTTATTAAGACTTTTCTGTTGGTTTTTCAAAAATTTTATTATTTGTTGGGGATATGGGAATAGAAATACACAGTCTATGAAAATTTCAAGTCTCTACTTAGTGCGGTTCATGAGATACAGAAATCTCAAAACGTTACATTTTGTATTTTTTCACTGAAAATTTCATACTAAATTTTTGCCCAATGCCGCTAAAGAAGTTTCACTTCAAAAAACCAAGTCAACAGAAAATCATCAGAAGTGCATTAAGCGAATTAAATGTATATTGACAAAGTGATAAAGCGAGAATAAGCCTTGCAAGAAGAATCCAGTGTCGAGATCTAATTTGCAGAATCATATAAAGGTAACGGTGGAGAGATAAGGTGCAGAACTCAGGACAGTACAGAGGAAATGTTTAAGGTATTCTCTAAGCGTATGGTATGTTAAAAACTAAAAAATTTGTATAATCAAACAATTGTGAAAATTAACTTTATATAAACAGCGTTTAGTATTGCTGTATAATTACAAGAATAGGATATCATATTTATTGAAAGAATAAGGAAATTGATAACGTGTCTTCCGGGTACAAGAGCTTCGTGATTGACTTATGAGTGATCCAAATGAGGAACCTGAGGGTTCAGTTGTGTCAAAGATTGAGAACCTTGATTTACAGAATACTAGACAGAACATGGAGGGGAACAAGTCGGTTTCTGAGATAGTGCAAGTGGCGGTGGATGCTGCCCTACGGCAACAAAGGACAGAGTTCCAAAAGGAACTGGAAAAGATTAAGACGGAGGTGTCCAACCTGACAGTAGGTACCTCTGTAGTAAAGTACGAGAAGGTAAAAATCTTGCCAGGTCGCAGAACATGTGACGAGTCCCTTGATGTGGTAAAGTCTCTGCCCGAATTTTCAGGTGAATATGGGACATTAGTCTCCTGGCGCCTACATGTCTTATGATATTATTGAAAATATGATGGGATCATTGACATTATCAGGCTGTTCTTATCATGAGAAATAAAATTCGAGGAAAAGCAAATGAAATTCTTTCCTCCTTTAGCACAGTCTTAAATTTTGTGGCTATTATAGCCCGTTTGGATTTTGCTTACGCTGACAACGCGACCAATATATCTGATTGAGCAGGAGCTTTCCACTCTTAGGCAGGGTACTCTAAACGTTTTGGTATTCATTGATGAGGTAGAAAAGAAACATAAATTTTTGATAAATAAAACGAAATTGTCTTATGAGTCATCCGTCGCGGAGACTATTGGCAAAAAATACTGAACTGAGGCTTTGAGAATTTTCGTTTCGGGGCTAAGGAAACCTTTGTGCGACATATTGTTCGCATCAAAGCCAGACGATTTACCAACAACTCTTGCTCTCGTATAGGAGGTGGACGCGAATCACGAAAGGTACATGTTTGCTACCAGCTTTGCAAATAGGGTGATAGAGGCGAATAGGAAGAAAGACCCTCACCCGTCCTAAATGAATCGGCATGACAGTCAATGACAATGACCTACATTATGCTGCCAAAGAGCAGCTAATGAATCTAACTACATACTTAACCCTGGACAATTGCATCAAAATCGTGGCAAAATCCAACCCTGGCGAAGTCCAGAACAACTTCGTCCAGATAGTGGTGGTAACCAATCCTGGCGAAGTCCCGGACAATTCCGCCCAAGCAAAGGACGAGAAGGTCAGTCCCGATCGGAACCGGTAGACGATCTACCTGTCAAGTATCAGAACACTCCGATTCCTCAACATCAAGGACAAGCTCAGAAACGCCCGGTGACTTCGGATAAACCACCCTTTAGATACCATCGTGTAAATCATTTAGGGCAAGAACAAGGACATATTGTGGAGGATTCTCCTGAGGATATGGTATATGAACCTCTGGCTGAGGACGCAGTGGATTATTTTGAATGCCAGGACATAAATTTTTTAGGGGAAAATCCCTTCAACCCTGGATCTCCAGGATGTTAGGGGGAAAGAATTAAGGTTACCTATTGATACTGGTGCTTCAAAGAACTACATCAAGCCAACATTAAGAGGAGTAAGACCAGTCAACAGCAGCTTCCCGGTTGAATCCATTTACGGGGTTACGGAGAAAAAAAAAAAGTGCAAGATTAACGTATTGGGTGTGACAACTGATTTCTTCCTTCTATCGAATTTGACATCTTTCGATGGTATTATTGGACTGGACTGGATTTGTTAAATAAAGTCCACGCTACAATTAACTTAAAAAACAAAGTAATAGAGCATGACTCCAGGGTAGAGCACATTCAGTTTCTTGAGGTCATGATGTGAGTTATCTTCAACTACAAGCAGAGACTGTACCCAATAATGCTAAGGCAACTTTTTCTGAAATAATTAACAGAGTGTCCCGTGTTTTTGCAGACTCAAATGAAGCTTTGCCCTATAATACGAAGGTGGTTGCTACAATACGCACACAAGATGAAGAGCCAGTTTATGCCAAATTTTATCCGTACCCATTAGGTGTTGCGGATTTTGTTTGGACGGAGGTGAAAGACTTACTCGATAATGGCATTATCCTTCACAGTCACCTTACAAAAATCTTATCTGGGTGGTTGATAAAAAGGGTGTCGATGAGAATGGGGCTAGGAAAAAGAGACTTGTGGTAGATTTCAGAAAATTTAATGAAAAGGCTATTGAGGATTCATACCCCATTCCAATTATAGGAGTTATACTGTCGAACTTGGGAAATTCCAATTTCTTTACAACCCTAGACCTGAAGGGTGGCTTCCATCAAATTGAACTGGCTGAACGGGACCGGGAGAAAACGGCTTTCTCTGTTTGTGAAGGTAAATACGAGTTCTGTCGGTTACCTTTCGGGTTGAAGAACGCTCCTGGCATCTTCCAGAGAGCAATTGATGATGTTCTTAGAGAATACATAGGTAAATTTTGCTTCGTCTATATCGATGACGTATTAATATTCTCCAAGACTTCTTATGAGCATCTCCAACATTTAGAGGCAATTTTAAATAATCTCTTAGCAGCTAATATGAGGGTATCTGTAGAGAAGTCAAAATTCTTTAGGTCAGAAGTGGAATACTTGGGCTTCGTAGTCTCTCAAGGAGGAATAAAGACGTGTCTAAACGAAATTTTCCTGAGCCGATCAATCTTAGAGGATTAAGATCATTCTTGGGCTTGGCCGGATACTACAGATGTTTTATTAAGGATTCCGCCAGGATAGCAAAGCCACTGTCAAGCATCCTCAGAGGTGAACATGGTCGAGCTACTGCCGCAACAAATTCTGGCCTTTAATAAATTGAATCAAATACTAGTCTCAGAAGATAGTACACTAACTTATTCAGATTTCAAGAAGAAGATCGAGTTAACTACGCACGCATCCTCACAGGCGATCGGTGCTGTTTTGTCCCAGGAAGGCAAGCCCATCACTATGATTTCTCGTCAAGTGGCGGGGACAATTTTGCAACTAACGAAAGGGAGCTGTTGGCAATTGTTTGGACACTGATGACACTCAGAAATTACTTTTATGGCGTCCCCAGAATAGATGTATCTACCGATCACCAACGATTAACATTTGCAATTTCTGATAGGAATCCAAACGCGAAAATTAAAAAATGGAAGGTCTTCATCGACGAGTGCAAGGCTCAACTATAAACCCGGAAAAGAGAATGTAGTCGCTGACGCACTTTCCAAACAACACGTAAACACCTTTGACAATGCGAGCATGGAAGTGGGTCAGAGCGAAGAATCAGTAATTATCACAATTTAAATAACCCGCAAACCAGTAAACGGCTTCCGAAATCAAATTGTATTAGAAAAGGCTGTGGCAACTCGGAAAAGGAGCTCCATTGTCTTTGGAAAAAAAAATGGGACATCTAATTTCCTTCCATACTAATGAGGATTTAATAAAACCCTTAGAGGAAGCAGTCAATGTCGATGTTTTCAATGCAGTTTATGTGATTTGCCAACATTAGCACAGATTCAGCGTACATTGGTTGAACTTTTCCCAGCAGTCAAATTTCAACATACGGAAAGATTTGTAACAGACGTATTTGATTTAAATGAACAAAGTGAGGTTATTGCAGCAGAACACAATCGGGCACATTGTGCAGCGCAAGAAAATGTGAAGCAGATACTAGAGGAATACTCCTTTCCAAAAATCGAAAAAAGTGAAACAATGGGTAGCTAATTGCCGCGTTTGTTCTCAAGGAAAGTATGATCGACACCCCATAAAGCAGAGAATATCAGAAACGCCGATTCCAACGTATTATGGGCATATTCTTCACATCGATATATTCTCTACAGCCTCTAAGCAGTTTCTCACCTGTGACGATAAATTCTCCAAGTTTGCTATAGTGCAATTGATAGGGTCTAGAACAATAGTAGGTGTGAAACCTCAACTACTTCAACTGCTCAATTTGTTTTCAGGGACAAAGACAAATCACTGAATCACTGAATGCTCACCCACTACACAGTGCATCCAACGGGCAGGTGGAACGTTTTCATAGCACATCGATTGAGATATCAAGATGTCTTAAGCTTGATAAAAGGTTAGACGGTAAAAACTGATCTTGTTAGTACAATCGAGTATAATAGATCGATTCACACTGTGACGGGGGTGAAGCCAATCGACACTTTTCGCTCAGCGATTGAAGATAGCCAAATAGCAACGCAGCTCAGGTCCGCACAAGAAGAGGAGCTGGCGTTTCTTAATGAGAGAAGGCAAGACAGGAAGTTTGCCGTAGGAGAAAGAGTAGTGGTTAAATCAAACAGAGTGCTTGGAAATAAGTTGACACCCATTTATGTTGAGGAAATAATACAAGAGGATTTAGGCTCCGCAGTACTTATTAAAGGAAAACGGGTCCATAAGGACAATTTGCGTAGCTCGAGACCGTCAGCACCAGACCCGACGGTGACTGCAATTCGATCTCCAGGAGAATCACCTAGACTTCCTGAAGGTTCAGTAACAGTTTGATCAGTAAAGATAAGTTCTCAGGATGGCAAGGATCTGTAAGGTTATCATAAATAACATACTAACAATAACTGCTCTGATAAACTGGTCTGTATAACTGCTCTGTACTAACAACATCTGATCTATATAACTGGGCTGTTTCGACACTTATCACGACAAAATGAAGAAAAATATTCTAAAAGAATTAATAAAGTTAAAGCTGAAAACCTCGAGGAGACATTCAAACCGATAACTCAACCCCTTAAGGAAATTATTAATGAAAATAAAAGAAAATCAAAACAATTATTTAAAGTTGAGAAGGAAGAAGAAGAACGAAGAGATCACATTAATTCCTCATATACATTTAATTTGAATGAAAATTATATCACCAATGATGAAGATGCTGATAATAATCCAACTGATCATCTGATCAATTTTTCTCACAACCATCTGAAATTGGGGAAGACGGTGATGATGATTATGTTAAATTTTCTCCTCGATCTGATGCAGATAATGGTGAATCTCTTAATATTTCTCTTAATTTGCGTGAGTTGGAGAAAAAGGGAGAGCTAGATAAAGCATATGGCCCATATAAGAACTCTAAGTGTAAATTAAAATTGGGGAATAGAATGATCTATATAAATTCAAAGAAAATTGGAATGTCTGATGGTCAAAGTTGGAGACTTACACCAGGTTTACGTTGACTAATCTTATTAGCAATTTTAAAAATTTTGAAGAGAATACCCTACAACTTGATGGTGATCAAAACTTTAATGTACATGATAAACGTATTAAAAATGTTGCTACACCGATTAATGAAAATGATGTAGTCAACAGAAGATTCTTAAGGAAACAGATCCTCATCACAGAACAAGACTTAATCACTCATCTTAATATAATCGATAGAGACTCAAAGAAACTGCTAGAAAACAGATTATCTGAACAGATCATTAAATTGGAGAAAAGCATAGAAGAATGCAAAGAATACGTCAATGAGAAATTAGCAGAGATTATCAATTATATATTTAAATATTTTACAACACCTAAAAAAACATACTGTTGAGTCAACAATTATTAAAAATCCTATAATTAAAGGAGCAGACGGAGGAGGAAAATATGAGTAAACAAATATTGTTGGATGGGTTGCATTCACAAGCACAAAAAAACTATGATAGAGGGCGAGTTATTATGAAAGGAATTGATGATCATTGGCAAGCTGATTTGGTAGAAATGGGAAAATATGCTCAATTACATAAGGGTTATCAATTTCTCCTAACGGTTATTGATACCTTCTCTAAATTTGCTTGGGGTGTAGCAGTCAAAAGTAAAAATTCTGAAGATGTAACGAGAGCAATGAGTGAAATATTTAAATTGGGATGAATTCCCAAGAACATGCAAACCGATGATGGAAAAGAATTCTTTAATAGTGAGTTCAAGAGACTCATGGATAAATACAAAATCAATCACTATTCAACCTATAGCGGATAAAAGGCATCGATGTGGAAGGAATTCAGTTATAACGGTTCATTTAGTTGGATCAAACTATATAAACATTTAATCGATGAGTACAATAGGAAAATTTGTAGGACTATTAAAATGCCACCCATTAAACGTTGTCTCCTTTGCCGCATAAATAAATTGAAAATTATCGAAAAATGAGTTATAAAAAAATTGAAAATTATCGAACAAATGAATTATAAATAAATGTGCGTTGCACAAACTTTCAATCTAATTGAAATTAAATAAGTTAACTTATACGAACATATAATTGTGAGTGGAAATTGAAGCTGTTCTTCAATTGTGAAGTGATTGTCTTAGTGATCGAAAGTCAAATCAAAGTGAATAAAAACAGAAAACCAAATTAAAATAAATCATGAACGGAATACCAGCAGCACCACCAACAGCAGCAGCAACATTATTGAATTCGGCAAACGTAATGGAAAATGATGAAGGTCACTCTTATAATGATTATGATGACTTTCCTCAGAATCAGATTGGATTGTATGATGATGTGTGTTTCGCTTCATAACGAAGGAGAAATAAACTTGTACTGGTCGAATGATATGTTCTATTTGAGTGTATTCGATGACGCTGATGAACCAACCTTGGGAACACCCAAAAATCGAAAGATGATAATATTTTTATAAATTTAAATTATTAGATAGTAAATCTAAACTATTGAGTTCTAACCGAAATAAATATATATAAATCAAGATTTTGTTTTATCTTTTATTTACATTTTTATTTTTTTCAATTCTTACATCTTTATTTCAAGAAAGTGATTAAGAATGTGTATAATAATATTACATTGTTTTTGTTTTTTCTCCTTAATACATATAAATATTTTGTATAATCAAATAATATTTACATAGATGATGCTGTCGAAATATCAGTAGAAATGTAGTCAATTGAGAGGTCATAAGTATTAGAATTTTTTCTAATCTTTTTAATGAAATAGAAGCATCCTTTTTTTATTGTTTCGATAGATGAGTCTTTAAGCGAAGAATACCTTTTGGGGAGGTATAGTACTTATTCTGCTAGCTCCAACACAATAGTATCCCCGAATTTTGTTACAGTCCTGGCAATATTGAAGATAGGATACGGATGCTTGCTTTCCATTGCAGTTGAGCTAAGGATATGTTTTCGCTCCTTGCTGGTGAAATCGTTCAGACAGTCAACTATATCCTGATTAGCAAGAAAGCCTGTTACGTTTGCTAATGTTGCCGATGTGTTTACTTGTTGCTTATGTTGTCAGAAACTTAATTGAATGCTTGAACTCGGTGCTTCTTTTATACACAAAACTCATCTCTCAACAAGCTCTAATCATCATTTTTTTCACGCTTCCTCTTTTATATTAAAACTTACTCAGCATTCTATCTCTCAGCTTATAGTATAATTTTAAAATCATTTGAACTTTCTCTATTCGGGTCTTATAGTAATAACAAAAACATGTATCACATGTATCTGTTGTTAATGGTGTGGTTAATGAACAGCGAGAACACGAATTTAAGTTTTCTATGTCAAACTTTTCATCTTGTTGTTCTTCTTCTTCTCGATTAAGTAGATAATTCCAACTGTATTCAAAATATTCCTTTGATTCTTCGATGAATACAATGTCTTCAGGGAAAATTGTTCCGTTAAATTCTTCAATAATTTTTTTTTATATGAGCAACAATATCTTTCAGATTTTCTTTTTTCATTTTTCTTCCTTTTGTTGTGTGTGAGTGACTAAGATTTTTAAATTATGCGACGAAGTAACCCGTTCAAGGAACTGTACTCAATCAATCGATCATGAATTAACAGACAATAAGCTTTAGTGTTGTTGGGAGCGAAAACTATAGTTCAATAGTCGCGAGAATGTCTATCGGACCTGTTTTAACTGCAGTATTTTGATAAGAAAGATCGATGACAACAATAGGTGCGTTTTCCTTATATATAGCTTTCTTGAAATTTCGTATACATGTAGAATGGAGTAGCCCTATCAGCTGTGCCGAGATAGTCCGGTTGGCATCCCGCTGACTACAGTAAGGAGAAGAAGCAGCAGACAGAGAAAAGCTGAAGAAAGCTGTCCGTCAGTCGCGTGAAAAAGTTGGTAGCAAGCGGTCATCTCAGTTAAAAGTAGGTTTAATTTAAATTTGTTATTATTTTATCATTTAATACAAGAAACGTTATTATTATTTTATCATTATTACTTATTAAATGTCTTTTTACATTTGGGTGCTCAACCGTTGAACGCATATAAGTGATCGCGTCGTAAACAAAATAATAGAAAAAAGTATTTACGAAAAAAGTGTAAATAATAAAAATTACGCCAGTATGACGCGACTAGTGGAATACAAAAGAATTCGCGATGCATTAAAAAACGAAAAGAAGAAGAATATTGTGTTTCTACACAAACTTATTTTCGAAGCGGATGGCGACGAAAATAGAAAACGCTTGCTTGAATTTGCTGGCTTTACATATAGTAAAGATGACCAGTGGTATACCGAGAAAATTGCATATATTACAGAAAACCTATCACAGAATGACCTGGTATGCAATGTATTAAATTTGCAGCACAATGCGCACAATTCGCCAGAGTATATACTTCACAATTTGATGAAAGAACAGTTGTTAGGTGATTACGTTGATGAAGACGAACAAGAAGAGGATAGCGATAACGAGAACGTTGGCGCCAACGGCGAAGCCAACGATGAAGCCAACGATGAAGTGAACGATGAAGTCAGCGACTGCGACAACAACAACAACAACAGCGAGTCTAACGAAAAATCAGTAAAGAGAGAAGTGCATAACAAAGAGCGCGAAAATTATTCAGCTATGGCAAGAGGTAAGAACGCATTGTCGGTACAAAATGTAAATTGGACGTCACCAAGGCTTGCTTTAAATTTCCGAGATATTGAAGACTCAATAAGACCGTTTAGTGGTAGCGATGCGCTTCAGGTGGAAATTTGGGTTAGCGAATTTGAAGAAATGGCTATCCTTATGCAATGGGATGATTTACAAAAGTTGATATTTGCTAAGAGATCGTTAAAAGATCTGACAAAGATGTTTATAATGAGTGAGCGCGGTCTCAAAAGTTGGAAAATGCTGAAAATGGCGCTCATTAGTGAGTTTCAGATGGAAACTAATAGCGCTCAGTTGCACACATTGATGAGTGGAAGGAAAATTAAAAAAAGTGAAACGCTACAAGAATATTTGCTGCAAATGAAAGAGTTGGCGTCGCGTGGTAATACTGAAAACAGTGCGCTAATGCAATACGTGATCGATGGCATTGATGATTTGAGTATAAACAAATCGATTTTATATAACGCAAAGAATCTGGAAGAATTTAAAGAAAAACTAAAATGCTACGAAAAGATGCGCGAGAAGTCAGAAAGAGTAAAACAATATGATGATAAAAACGCTGATGTCTCAATTGTGGCTCGACAGAGCACAAGTGCAGAGAATGCAAGGAGGAAACAAAGTGTTTTGGGTGTAACCAAAGAGGTCACATTGCGAAAGATTGCCCAAAAACAGCAAAAAATGTGAGCGTAATCATGGACCGCAGTTGAATGAAGACAATTAGACAATTCATTACTTTAACCGCTCCTTACTGAGTAGACGTAAATGTCAAATCAAGGTCGACGTTTATGCTACTGAGCGGTAAATTTTAATCATACAATAACTCCTCCCCTTATAAGTGAGGGACGTCCTCGGTCCTCAAACATGTTGCTTGACAGGATCCTTGTTGTGTGAAATTTGTAACTAACGTATCACTTATTTAACTCAAAAACTTACTGAAATCATATTCTTAAATGCTGTACACTTATATGCAATTTACACCAAAGCACATGAAAATCAACATTGATGTGCCTATTGATACGTATCAGAGTCGACAACAACCACAAGGAAAATTACGTCATTCGGGGGTTGTTGTTTTAGAATGTGATGGGGATCAATAGTCGCATCAAGAACTGATGTGCCTTGATATGAAAATTAATAATGGTCTCTCTAGACATTTTCTGCCACTGCTTGTTGAGTCAACAATTATTAGAAATCCTATAATTAAAGGAGCAGACGGAGGAGGAAAATATGAATAAACAAATATTGTTGGATGGGTTGCATTCACAAGCACAAAAAAACTATGATAAAGGGCGAATTATTATGAAAGGAATTGATGATCAATGGCAAGCTGATTTGGTAGAAATGGGAAAATATGCTCAATTACATAAGGGTTATCAATTTCTCCTAACGGTTATTGATACCTTCTCTAAATTTGCTTGGGGTGTAGCAGTCAAAAGTAAAAATTCTGAAGATGTAACGAGAGCAATGAGTGAAATATTTAAATTGGGATGAATTCCCAAGAACATGCAAACCGATGATGGAAAAGAATTCTTTAATAGTGAGTTCAAGAGACTCATGGATAAATACAAAATCAATCACTATTCAACCTATAGCGGATAAAAGGCATCGATGTGGAAGGAATTCAGTTATAACGGTTCATTTAGTTGGATCAAACTATATAAACATTTAATCGATGAGTACAATAGGAAAACTTGTAGAACTATTAAAATGCCACCCATTAAACGTTGTCTCCTTTGCCGCATAAATAAATTGAAAATTATCGAAAAATGAGTTATAAAAAAATTGAAAATTATCGAACAAATGAATTATAAATAAATGTGCGTTGCACAAACTTTCAATCTAATTGAAATTAAATAAGTTAACTTATACGAACATATAATTGTGAGTAGAAATTAAAGCTGTTCTTCAATTGTGAAGGGATTGTCTTAGTGATCGAAAGTCAAATCAAAATGAATAAAAACAGAAAGCCAAATTAAAATAAATCATGAACGGAATACCAGCAGCACCACCAACAGCAGCAGCAACATTATTGAATTCGGCAAACGTAATGGAAAATGATGAAGGTCACTCTTATAATGATTATGAATCAGATTGGATTGTATGATGATGTGTGTTTCGTTTCATAACGAAGGAGAAATAAACTAGTACTGGTCGAATGATATGTTCTATTTGAGTGTATTCGATGACGCTGATGAACCAAGCTCCCCGAATTTTGTTACATTCCTGGCAATATTGAAGATAGGATACGGATGCTTGCTTTCCATTGCAGTTGAGCTAAGGATATGTTTTCGCTCCTTGCTGGTGAAATCGTTCAGACAGTCAACTATATCCTGATTAGCAAGAAAGCCTGTTACGTTTGCTAATGTTGCCGATGTGTTTACTTGTTGCTTATGTTGTCAGAAACTGAATTGAATGCTTGAACTCGGTGCTTCTTTTATACACAAAACTCATCTCTCAACAAGCTCTAATCATCATTTGTTTTCACGCTTCCTCTTTTATATTAAAACTTACTCAACATTCTATCTCTCAGCTTATAGTATTATTTTAAAATCATTTGAACTTTCTCTATTCGGGTCTTATAGTAATAACAAAAACATGTATCACATGTATCTGTTGTTAATGGTGTGGTTAATGAACAGCGAGAACACGAATTAAAGTTTTCTATGTCAATCTTTTCATCTTGTTGTTGTTCTTCTTCTTCTTCTCGATTAAGTAGATAATTCCAACTGTATTCAAAATATTCCTTTGATTCTTCGATGAATACAATGTCTTCAGGGAAAATTGTTCCGTTAAATTCTTCAATAATTTTTTTTTATATGAGCAACAATATCTTTCAGATTTTCTTTTTTCATTTTTCTTCCTTTTGTTGTGTGTGAGTGACTAAGATTTTTAAATTATGCGACGAAGTAACCCGTTCAAGGAACTGTACTCAATCAATCGATCATGAATTAACAGACAATAAGCTTTAGTGTTGTTGGGAGCGAAAACTATAGTTCAATAGTCGCGAGAATGTCTATCGGACCTGTTTTAACTGCAGTATTTTGATAAGAAAGATCGATGACAACAATAGGTGCGTTTTCCTTATATATAGCTTTCTTGAAATTTCGTATACATGTAGAATGGAGTAGCCCTATCAGCTGTGCCGAGATAGTCCGGTTGGCATCCCGCTGACTACAGTAAGGAGAAGAAGCAGCAGACAGAGAAAAGCTGAAGAAAGCTGTCCGTCAGTCGCGTGAAAAAGTTGGTAGCAAGCGGTCATCTCAGTTAAAAGTAGGTTTAATTTAAATTTGTTATTATTTTATCATTTAATACAAGAAACGTTATTATTATTTTATCATTATTACTTATTAAATGTCTTTTTACATTTGGGTGCTCAACCGTTGAACGCATATAAGTGATCGCGTCGTAAACAAAATAATAGAAAAAAGTATTTACGAAAAAAGTGTAAATAATAAAAATTACGCCAGTATGACGCGACTAGTGGAATACAAAAGAATTCGCGATGCATTAAAAAACGAAAAGAAGAAGAATATTGTGTTTCTACACAAACTTATTTTCGAAGCGGATGGCGACGAAAATAGAAAACGCTTGCTTGAATTTGCTGGCTTTACATATAGTAAAGATGACCAGTGGTATACCGAGAAAATTGCATATATTACAGAAAACCTATCACAGAATGACCTGGTATGCAATGTATTAAATTTGCAGCACAATGCGCACAATTCGCCAGAGTATATACTTCACAATTTGATGAAAGAACAGTTGTTAGGTGATTACGTTGATGAAGACGAACAAGAAGAGGATAGCGATAACGAGAACGTTGGCGCCAACGGCGAAGCCAACGATGAAGCCAACGATGAAGTGAACGATGAAGTCAGCGACTGCGACAACAACAACAACAACAGCGAGTCTAACGAAAAATCAGTAAAGAGAGAAGTGCATAACAAAGAGCGCGAAAATTATTCAGCTATGGCAAGAGGTAAGAACGCATTGTCGGTACAAAATGTAAATTGGACGTCACCAAGGCTTGCTTTAAATTTCCGAGATATTGAAGACTCAATAAGACCGTTTAGTGGTAGCGATGCGCTTCAGGTGGAAATTTGGGTTAGCGAATTTGAAGAAATGGCTATCCTTATGCAATGGGATGATTTACAAAAGTTGATATTTGCTAAGAGATCGTTAAAAGATCTGACAAAGATGTTTATAATGAGTGAGCGCGGTCTCAAAAGTTGGAAAATGCTGAAAATGGCGCTCATTAGTGAGTTTCAGATGGAAACTAATAGCGCTCAGTTGCACACATTGATGAGTGGAAGGAAAATTAAAAAAAGTGAAACGCTACAAGAATATTTGCTGCAAATGAAAGAGTTGGCGTCGCGTGGTAATACTGAAAACAGTGCGCTAATGCAATACGTGATCGATGGCATTGATGATTTGAGTATAAACAAATCGATTTTATATAACGCAAAGAATCTGGAAGAATTTAAAGAAAAACTAAAATGCTACGAAAAGATGCGCGAGAAGTCAGAAAGAGTAAAACAATATGATGATAAAAACGCTGATGTCTCAATTGTGGCTCGACAGAGCACAAGTGCAGAGAATGCAAGGAGGAAACAAAGTGTTTTGGGTGTAACCAAAGAGGTCACATTGCGAAAGATTGCCCAAAAACAGCAAAAAATGTGAGCGTAATCATGGACCGCAGTTGAATGAAGACAATTAGACAATTCATTACTTTAACCGCTCCTTACTGAGTAGACGTAAATGTCAAATCAAGGTCGACGTTTATGCTACTGAGCGGTAAATTTTAATCATACAATAACTCCTCCCCTTATAAGTGAGGGACGTCCTCGGTCCTCAAACATGTTGCTTGACAGGATCCTTGTTGTGTGAAATTTGTAACTAACGTATCACTTATTTAACTCAAAAACTTACTGAAATCATATTCTTAAATGCTGTACACTTATATGCAATTTACACCAAAGCACATGAAAATCAACATTGATGTGCCTATTGATACGTATCAGAGTCGACAACAACCACAAGGAAAATTACGTCATTCGGGGGTTGTTGTTTTAGAATGTGATGGGGATCAATAGTCGCATCAAGAACTGATGTGCCTTGATATGAAAATTAATAATGGTCTCTCTAGACATTTTCTGCCACTGCTTGTTGAGTCAACAATTATTAGAAATCCTATAATTAAAGGAGCAGACGGAGGAGGAAAATATGAATAAACAAATATTGTTGGATGGGTTGCATTCACAAGCACAAAAAAACTATGATAAAGGGCGAATTATTATGAAAGGAATTGATGATCAATGGCAAGCTGATTTGGTAGAAATGGGAAAATATGCTCAATTACATAAGGGTTATCAATTTCTCCTAACGGTTATTGATACCTTCTCTAAATTTGCTTGGGGTGTAGCAGTCAAAAGTAAAAATTCTGAAGATGTAACGAGAGCAATGAGTGAAATATTTAAATTGGGATGAATTCCCAAGAACATGCAAACCGATGATGGAAAAGAATTCTTTAATAGTGAGTTCAAGAGACTCATGGATAAATACAAAATCAATCACTATTCAACCTATAGCGGATAAAAGGCATCGATGTGGAAGGAATTCAGTTATAACGGTTCATTTAGTTGGATCAAACTATATAAACATTTAATCGATGAGTACAATAGGAAAACTTGTAGAACTATTAAAATGCCACCCATTAAACGTTGTCTCCTTTGCCGCATAAATAAATTGAAAATTATCGAAAAATGAGTTATAAAAAAATTGAAAATTATCAAACAAATGAATTATAAATAAATGTGCGTTGCACGAACTTTCAATCTAATTGAAATTAAATAAGTTAACTTATACGAACATATAATTGTGAGTAGAAATTAAAGCTGTTCTTCAATTGTGAAGGGATTGTCTTAGTGATCGAAAGTCAAATCAAAATGAATAAAAACAGAAAACCAAATTAAAATAAATCATGAACGGAATACCAGCAGCACCACCAACAGCAGCAGCAACATTATTGAATTCGGCAAACGTAATGGAAAATGATGAAGGTCACTCTTATAATGATTATGAATCAGATTGGATTGTATGATGATGTGTGTTTCGCTTCATAACGAAGGAGAAATAAACTTGTACTGGTCGAATGATATGTTCTATTTGAGTGTATTTGATGACGCTGATGAACCAAGCTCCAACACAATAGTATCCCCGAATTTTGTTACATTCCTGGCAATATTGAAGATAGGATACGGATGCTTGCTTTCCATTGCAGTTGAGCTAAGGATATGTTTTCGCTCCTTGCTGGTGAAATCGTTCAGACAGTCAACTATATCCTGATTAGCAAGAAAGCCTGTTACGTTTGCTAATGTTGCCGATGTGTTTACTTGTTGCTTATGTTGTCAGAAACTGAATTGAATGCTTGAACTCGGTGCTTCTTTTATACACAAAACTCATCTCTCAACAAGCTCTAATCATCATTTGTTTTCACGCTTCCTCTTTTATATTAAAACTTACTCAACATTCTATCTCTCAGCTTATAGTATTATTTTAAAATCATTTGAACTTTCTCTATTCGGGTCTTATAGTAATAACAAAAACATGTATCACATGTATCTGTTGTTAATGGTGTGGTTAATGAACAGCGAGAACACGAATTAAAGTTTTCTATGTCAATCTTTTCATCTTGTTGTTGTTCTTCTTCTTCTTCTCGATTAAGTAGATAATTCCAACTGTATTCAAAATATTCCTTTGATTCTTCGATGAATACAATGTCTTCAGGGAAAATTGTTCCGTTAAATTCTTCAATAATTTTTTTTTATATGAGCAACAATATCTTTCAGATTTCCTTTTTTCATTTTTCTTCTTTTTGTTGTGTGTGAGTGACTAAGATTTTTAAATTATGCGACGAAGTAACCCGTTCAAGGAACTGTACTCAATCAATCGATCATGAATTAACAGACAATAAGCTTTAGTGTTGTTGGGAGCGAAAACTATAGTTCAATAGTCGCGAGAATGTCTATCGGACCTGTTTTAACTGCAGTATTTTGATAAGAAAGATCGATGACAACAATAGGTGCGTTTTCCTTATATATAGCTTTCTTGAAATTTCGTATACATGTAGAATGGAGTAGCCCTATCAGCTGTGCCGAGATAGTCCGGTTGGCATCCCGCTGACCACAGTAAGGAGAAGAAGCAGCAGACAGAGAAAAGCTGAAGAAAGCTGTCCGTCAGTCGCGTGAAAAAGTTGGTAGCAAGCGGTCATCTCAGTTAAAAGTAGGTTTAATTTAAATTTGTTATTATTTTATCATTTAATACAAGAAACGTTATTATTATTTTATCATTATTACTTATTAAATGTCTTTTTACATTTGGGTGCTCAACCGTTGAACGCATATAAGTGATCGCGTCGTAAACAAAATAATAGAAAAAAGTATTTACGAAAAAAGTGTAAATAATAAAAATTACGCCAGTATGACGCGACTAGTGGAATACAAAAGAATTCGCGATGCATTAAAAAACGAAAAGAAGAAGAATATTGTGTTTCTACACAAACTTATTTTCGAAGCGGATGGCGACGAAAATAGAAAACGCTTGCTTGAATTTGCTGGCTTTACATATAGTAAAGATGACCAGTGGTATACCGAGAAAATTGCATATATTACAGAAAACCTATCACAGAATGACTTGGTATGCAATGTATTAAATTTGCAGCACAATGCGCACAATTCGCCAGAGTATATACTTCACAATTTGATGAAAGAACAGTTGTTAGGTGATTACGTTGATGAAGACGAACAAGAAGAGGATAGCGATAACGAGAACGTTGGCGCCAACGGCGAAGCCAACGATGAAGCCAACGACGAAGTGAACGATGAAGTCAGCGACTGCGACAACAACAACAACAACAGCGAGTCTAACGAAAAATCAGTAAAGAGAGAAGTGCATAACAAAGAGCGCGAAAATTATTCAGCTTTGGCAAGAGGTAAGAACGCATTGTCGGTACAAAATGTAAATTGGACGTCACCAAGGCTTGCTTTAAATTTCCGAGATATTGAAGACTCAATAAGACCGTTTAGTGGTAGCGATGCGCTTCAGGTGGAAATTTGGGTTAGCGAATTTGAAGAAATGGCTATCCTTATGCAATGGGATGATTTACAAAAGTTGATATTTGCTAAGAGATCGTTAAAAGATCTGACAAAGATGTTTATAATGAGTGAGTGCGGTCTCAAAAGTTGGAAAATGCTGAAAATGGCGCTCATTAGTGAGTTTTAGATGGAAACTAATAGCGCTCAGTTGCACACATTGATGAGTGGAAGGAAAATTAAAAAAAGTGAAACGCTACAAGAATATTTGCTGCAAATGAAAGAGTTGGCTTCGCGTGGTAATACTGAAAACAGTGCGCTAATGCAATACGTGATCGATGGCATTGATGATTTGAGTATAAACAAATCGATCTTATATAACGCAAAGAATCTGGAAGAATTTAAAGAAAAACTAAAATGCTACGAAAAGATGCGCGAGAAGTCAGAAAGAGTAAAACAATATGATGATAAAAACGCTGATGTCTCAATTGTGGCTCGACAGAGCACAAGTGCAGAGAATGCAAGGAGGAAACAAAGTGTTTTGGGTGTAACCAAAGAGGTCACATTGCGAAAGATTGCCAAAAAACAGCAAAAAATGTGAGCGTAATCATGGACCGCAGTCGAATGAAGACAATTAGACAATTCATTACTTTAACCGCTCCTAACTGAGTAGACGTAAATGTCAAATCAAGGTCGACGTTTATGCTACTGAGCGGTAAATTTTAATCATACAATAACTCCTCCCCTTATAAGTGAGGGACGTCCTCGGTCCTCAAACATGTTGCTTGACAGGATCCTTGTTGTGTGAAATTTGTAACTAACGTATCACTTATTTAACTCAAAAACTTACTGAAATCATATTCTTAAATGCTGTACACTTATATGCAATTTACACCAAAGCACATGAAAATCAACATTGATGTGCCTATTGATACGTATCAGAGTCGACAACAACCACAAGGAAAATTACGTCATTCAGGGGTTGTTGTTTTAGAATGTGATGGGGATCAATAGTCGCATCAAGAACTGATGTGCCTTGATATGAAAATTAATAATGGTCTCTCTAGACATTTTCTGCCAGTGCTGCCAAGTTTTTCCTCGTGCTTCCAAATTTTTTTGTGTTTCGCCAACTGTCGCATCACTAAACAGCAGCTGATGGCTCAAAACATTGTTAAGTAAACCATAAACTGTCAATCTTTTTAAAAAAATGTAATAAAATAAGTATCAGGAATGAAAAAGGGAATTGCAAGAACTATTTGCATATGTTACAAAATGTTCTAAATCATGTATTTTTGACAAATTTTTAGTTTTTACTTAACCAACGTACTTGCAAGTTTCACGTGTGTGTATAACCAAAACAAAAACAGCTGTTCGTGATGCAAAATATCCGGTGTAAACGAAAGACCCCATCAACGTGATGTACTTTGGTGTAAATTGCATATTACATAGTATCTATACATATAATAAAATCGTTTCTAAGTTTGTTTTTCACGTGAACAAGTATCAATTAAAATGCACTCCTTCCATTCAAAATCAAATTACTGAAACACAAGAATCTTTTTTTTGTGGAAGCGCATAGACTTATAAAAAAAAAAAAAAAATAAAAAATTTATATCCCTTCAATAACTAAGTTGCACAACTACGATCGTCGTCTCATCGCATTAAGCATCGAGTCTCATATAAAATAAATTTATAATTCAAAAAATTTAAAAAGGATTTTTTCTTACATATATATCATAATAAACCTTACAGAAATTAAATGCAACACCTCAAAACATCTTCTAAGATCGCGTCGTAGGTTCGATTCCCAGTTTTTACAAGTCTATTTTTTTATTTTTATTTTTTGCTGTTTGATTATTATTACTACTTTTTTACATATTTCAAATATAGATGTATAAAATAGAAATACAAAATACGAACAAAAAAATACAACTCATGTATATATATCCTTACAAAAATTAACCTTTAAAAGTACGATCGTTGAATATAATTTTTTTGTTTTATTTTCTGCTATTTTGACTATTTCTATACATACACATATAAATACTGTATCAAAGAATAAAAACGAAAACAATAAAGAAAAACAGCAAAAGTTTTCATTATACTAGCTGACCCGGAAAAATTTGTTTTGCATTTAAAAAACTTCTTTTAATTTGTAAGTAACGTTGTCCCGCCCGAATGTAAAACAATATAAGATTTAAAGGATTGGGCAATAAAAGGCGATTTTGAATTAAAGTATAATATACCTGTTTAAAATAACACAACATTTGAAGTTGAATATTCAGGAATGTGTGCATATTATTTGAATTGCTAATACGGGAAAGAGCCACGTATAACTGACCATGCGAAAAGCAACTAACACTCAAATCTATGCCCGCTACCGAAAGAGTTTGTCCTTGTGCTCTGTAAATTGTCATTGCGTAACATAAGCTCACTGGAATCTGAACGCGTTTGAAATGTAATGGGAAATTATTGGGAATTAGAGGAATCCGAGGTATGAAAACGTTGTCTCCTTTGCCGCATAAATAAATTGAAAATTATCGAAAAATGAGTTATAAAAAAATTGAAAATTATCAAACAAATGAATTATAAATAAATGTGCGTTGCATAAACTTTCAATCTAATTGAAATTAAATAAGTTAACTTATACGAACATATAATTGTGAGTGGAAATTAAAGCTGTTCTTCAATTGTGAAGTGATTGTCTTAGTGATCGAAAGTCAAATCAAAGTGAATAAAAACAGAAAACCAAATTAAAATAAATCATGAACGGAATACCAGCAGCAACATTATTGAATTCGGCAAACGTAATGGAAAATGATGAAGGTCACTCTTATAATGATTATGATGACTTTCTTCAGAATCAGATAGTATTGTATGATGATGTGTGTTTCGCTTCATAACGAAGGAGAAATAAACTTGTATTGGTCGAATGATATGTTCTATTTGAGTGTATTCGATGACGCTGATGAACCAAGCTCCAACACAATAGTATCCCCGAATTTTGTTACATTCCTGGCAATATTGAAGATAGGATACGGATGCTTGCTTTCCATTGCAGTTGAGCTAAGGATATGTTTTCGCTCCTTGCTGGTGAAATCGTTCAGACAGTCAACTATATCCTGATTAGCAAGAAAGCCTGTTACGTTTGCTAATGTTGCCGATGTGTTTACTTGTTGCTTATGTTGTCAGAAACTGAATTGAATGCTTGAACTCGGAGCTTCTTTTATACACAAAACTCATCTCTCAACAAGCTCTAATCATCATTTTTTTCACGCTTCCTCTTTTATATTAAAACTTAGTCAACATTCTATCTCTCAGCTTATAGTATTATTTTAAAATCATTTGAACTTTCTCTATTCGGGTCTTATAGTAATAACAAAAAAATGTATCACATGTATCTGTTGTTAATGGTGTGGTTAATGAACAGCGAGAACACGAATTTAAGTTTTCTCTGTCAAACTTTTCATCTTGTTGTTGTTCTTCTTCTTCTCGATTAAGTAGATAATTCCAACTGTATTCAAAATATTCCTTTGATGCTTCGATGAATACAATGTCTTCAGGGAAAATTGTTCCGTTAAATTCTTCAATAATTTTTTTTTATGTGAGCAACAATATCTGTCAGATTTCCTTTTTCCATTTTCTTCTTTTTGTTGTGTGTGAGTGAATAAAATTTTTAAATTATGCGACGAAGTAACCCGTTCAAGGAACTGTACTCAATCAATCGATCATGAATTAACAGACAATAAGCTTTAGTGTTGTTGGGAGCGAAAACTATAGTTCAATAGTCGCGAGAATGTCTATCGGACCTGTTTTAACTGCAGTATTTTGATAAGAAAGATCGATGACAACAATAGGTGCGTTTTCCTTATATATAGCTTTCTTGAAATTTCGTATACATGTAGAATGGAGTAGCCCTATCAGCTGTGCCGAGATAGTCCGGTTGGCATCCCGCTGACTACAGTAAGAAGAAGAAGCAGCAGACAGAGAAAAGCAGAAGAAAGCTGTCCGTCAGTCGCGTGAAAAAGTTGGTAGCAAGCGGTCATCTCAGTTAAAAGTCGGTTTAATTTAAATTTGTTATTATTTTATCATTTAATACAAGAAACGTTATTATTATTTTATCATTATTACTTATTAAATGTCTTTTTACATTTGGGTGCTCAACCGTTGAACGCATATAAGTGATCGCGTCGTAAACAAAATAATAGAAAAAAGTATTTACGAAAAAAGTGTAAATAATAAAAATTACGCCAGTATGACGCGACTAGTGGAATACAAAAGAATTCGCGATGCATTAAAAAACGAAAAGAAGAAGAATATTGTGTTTCTACACAAACTTATTTTCGAAGCGGATGGCGACGGCGAAAATAGAAAACGCTTGCTTGAATTTGCTGGCTTTACATATAGTAAAGATGACCAGTGGTATACCGAGAAAATTGCATATATTACAGAAAACCTATCACAGAATGACCTGGTATGCAATGTATTAAATTTGCAGCACAATGCGCACAATTCGCCAGAATATATACTTCACAATTTGATGAAAGAACAGTTGTTAGGTGATTACGTTGACGAAGACGAACATTGTCGGTACAAAATGTAAATAGGACGTCACCAAGGTTTGTTTTGAATTTCCAAGATATTGAAGACTCAGTAAGACCGTTTAGTGGTAGCGATGCGCTTCAGGTGGAAATTTGGGTATCGAATTTAAAGAAATGGCTATCCTTATGCAATGGGATGATTTACAAAAGTTGATATTTGCTAAGAGATCGTTAAAAGATCTGGCAAAGATGTTTATAATGAGTGAGCGCGGTCTCAAAAATTGGAAAATGCTGAAAATGGCGCTCATTAGTGAGTTTCAGATGGAAACTAATAGCGCTCAGTTGCACACATTGATGAGTGGAAGGAAAATTAAAAAGAGTGAAACGCTACAAGAATATTTGCTGCAAATGAAAGAGTTAGCGTCGCGTGGTAATACTGAAAACAGTGCGCTAATGCAATACGTGATCGATGGCATTGATGATTTGAGTATAAACAAATCGATCTTATATAACGCAAAGAATCTGGAAGAATTTAAAGAAAAACTAAAATGCTACGAAAAGATGCGCGAGAAGTCAGAAAGAGTAAAACAATATGATGATAAAAACGCTAATATTTCAATTGTGGCTCGACAGAGAACAAGTGCAGAGAATGCAAGTAGGAAACAAAATGTTTTGGGTGTAACCAAAGAGGTCACATTGCGAAATATTGCCCAAAAACAGCAAAAAATGTGAGCGTAATCATGGACCGCAGTCGAATTACAAATACAGCAGGGAATGGTTGTTGTGGCTGACGATAAGATTGAGTATAATATAATTTCATGAAGAAATTTTGCGTCACAATAAATCAATGTGGCTATCAGTTTTCATCACTGTTGAGCGAATATGGTATTTGGCCGAATTTTTAAATGTATGCAATGTGGATGAGAAGGTTATCAATATTGTCGTTCCCCGTAATTACGAAGTTATTGTGCACAAGATGATTGACACATATCAATCAGTCGACTTAAATAACAAAGATGATATCATGCTAAAAATAGTTCCGGAGGGTTCAATCGTGCCATTTCAACAATCACCAAGCCGTTTACCGATCAACGAAGCTCTTGCCGTTAAGCAGCAGGTTGAGGAATCGCTTGAGCAGGGTATAGTGCGGAAGTCAACGTCCAATATCGCTAGTCGAGTTGTGGTGGTAAAGAAAATAGATGGAAGACTTCGAATCTGCGTTGACTTAAGAATGCTTAACAAGATGGTCCTGAAAGATTGTTTTCCAGTGCCGTTGATTAATCATGTGTTGAAGAAGTTACAAGGTGCCAAAGTATTCACAGTCATGGATTTGGAAAATGGGTTCTTTGACGTACCCATTGAGGAGACTAGCAAAAAGTTGTTTGAATTTAACCGAGCTTCATTTGGTTTCTGCAACTCACCAGCTGCATTTATCAGGTTTGTCAGTCATGTGTTTCAAGATCTTATTAATGAAAATATTATGCAGCTGTATATGGATGACATCAACATTTACCCCTCAACCCCAGAAAAATGTCTGCAGAAAATGGCGAAAGTTTTCTACACAGCTGCACGGAGTGGCAAAAATGTTGTTTTTTACAAACAGTGGTCAGCTTCCTGGGCCATAGTATCGAGAACGGGAAGATTTGGCCAAGCATGGCGTTTCATCAAAGGTTACGCAAGCATGACGATCGCTTACGAACCAGACGCGAAAAGATGTTCATTTCCAAATGAAATCAGCAGAGTTAAAGTTTTTTCAGCAGCTAAAGAATGCGTTATGTCGAGAGCCAGTTTTGAGAATCTACGATAGAGATGCACCAACAGAAGTGCACACAGATGCTTCTATGGATGGATTTGGTGCTGCATTGCTGCAATGGTTTGAAGGGCACCTTCATCCGGTCGCTTTTTGGAGTAAAAAGACGTCTGATGCAGTGTCTCAACGTTACAGTTACGTACTGGAGGTTAAAGCAGTTTACCTGGCATTGAAGAAATTCCATCATTATCTGTTGAGTATACGTTTTAAGCTGGTCATTGATTGCAGTATTTTTAAACAAACCACAACTAAATGAGACGTGCCGCGACAGGTAACAGAGTGGATACTATATCTGCAAGATTTTGACTATGAGGTAGAACATCGACCAGGTCAAAGACTGAAACACGTAGATTGTCTTAGTCGTTACCCTCAAATCATGGTGGTACCTAGGTCAGAGATTTCTGCATGCATAAAAACAGCTTAAAAGAATGATGCATTGATTACGGCCATAAACAAAATTTTGACCAGTCGTCCATATGCTGATTATAATAGCAAAGGAGGCTTGCTACGCAAAACAGTTGGACGAGTAGACCTAATCGTAGTCCCGAAAGCAATGGAACGAGAAATCATAAGCAAAGCGCACAATAAAGGTCACTTTGCAATACTGAAAACTTTACACAGAATTCAGCAGAACTACTACATCCCGCACCTGGAAGGCAAAATTCGTCGAACGATTATTAATTGTGTCAAATGCATAATTTATAATAAGAAGTTTGGTAAAATGGAGGGTCAACTTGCTTGTATTGATAAAGGAGATGTACCGCTGCACACATTGCATGTTGACCATCTAGGCCCCATGGATGCAACGTCCAAGCAGTACAAGTTTATTTTCGCGATTGTAGATGGTTTTACCAAATTTGTTTGGCTACATCCTAATAAATCAACAGACTCCGAAGAAGCAATTAAAAAGATAAGGGAATGGTCTACAGTTTTCGGATTACCAAGTCGACTGATCAGTGACAAAGGATCAGCGTTTACAGCGTATGCATTTGAAGAATTTATGAAATAGAGCGATATACTATCAATCATATTAAAAAATTTCAGCAGAAGAGTCTACAAAGAGATACACTTGGGTGCCAATTGTACAGAAAATTATTAATGCGTATGTCCACAGCTCAACAAAGAAGTCGCCAATTGGGTTGCTGTTTGGGACTAAGATCTGATAAATTGGGATGACAGTTTTAATCGCTTACTTGAAGAAGAAATTGCCTCTAATTTTGACTACGAGAGGCAACAACTACGTGATGACGCTAAGAAGGAAATTCTTCGAGCTCAAGAATCGTACAAGAAACACTATGATGCGGAGCGAAAGTGTGAGTACGGGTACAATGTTGGAGAGCTTGTCGCTATTAAGCGCACGCAGTTTGTGGCAGGTAAAAAACTGGTGAGTGAGTACCTCGGACCATACGAAGTTACCAATGTTAAAGGCAATGGGCGTTATGATGTCTGGAAAACAGCGCAAGTAGATGGGCCTATCGTCACGTCTACCAGTTGTGACAATATGAAGTTATGGCGGTACGTTGAAGATAACGAGAGCGGCATGTCATCTGCGGCAGATGACTAATCAGGATGGCCAAATGTAGAATGGAGTAGCCCTATCAGCTGTGCCGAGATAGTCCGGTTGGCATCCCGCTGACTACAGTAAGAAGAAGAAGCAGCAGACAGAGGAAAGCAGAAGAGAGCAGTCAGTCAGTCGCATGTAAAAGTTGATAGCAAGCGGTCGTCTCCGTTGATTTAAAGTCGGTTTAAATTTATTATTATTATTATCATTTTGCTTCAAATTTACCGCGTGTATTTTTTACCAAGGCAAAAAATCTTTAGATGCTTCACTATTGGTGAATGTGTCTGTCCTTCGACTTGTAACTTCTATTGTCTGAACTTGTCAAATACTTCGCTCTTTGACTTCAGAAAATAAACCGTCATGAATCTTGCTTTGTCGTCTATGAAGGTAACAAAATATCTTGACCCTCCTATAGATGGTATATTAATAGGTCCGCATACGTCAGAATGAATTGATTTCTGAGGAAAAGGTAGACTATGAATCGACAAAAATTGCTCTCTCTAAATTGCCGTGCATAATAATAGTCATTGATTCACATGCTGCATGGGGTGACCAAATTTTATCAATAATACTATGTCTTCCTCAAACGACAACAACTCTTCGTACTCATTTACGTGTTTCCATAACTTTATGTTATCTAAACTCGTTGATGTGACAATTGCATCATCAACGACTGCTAAATTTCTAATATCGCAACAGTGATATCGTTTCGCCATAATAGTCTCATACGGTTCAAGAAAAGGTCTTGCTTGGTTCTTGCCAGCGACAAACTGTGTAATCAAATTTGGCTTTTCATTTTCGGTCATCATTCTCCTTGTTAAATTCTGTACCTGTTGTATCTACATAACTTTTTCTTCTATTCAACGTTGTTAACAATTCTACAATTAGGTATAAGTGACACTAATCGAGAAAAAAAGGAGAATGTAAATGATTACTTAAGTAAACAAAGATTGAGGATGTTTATGAGAAACTACGAAATAGACCATCTATAGGAATATACTAAGAACTGATGTTCCCCGCGAAAATTTAAAATCTGCTTTTCTTTAAACTAGATTAAAACATAGAAAAATTTAAGCAAACTAAAACTTAAATTAATTTAACAGACAACTAATCTTTTTCCATAACATTTACAAATTAAGAATAAATAAAACTGCCAATAAAAGTCAACAACAATTCGAAAAAAAGTAATTTCTTCCTACTATGTATAAACGTAGTAAATTTTTTAACATTTATAAATTTCAGTAATTGATTATAAAGTAAGAACCACTTTTCGATAATAAATAAGCATATATTGTATTTGTTAATATAATTTGTTTATAACAATTGTAATTTTACTCCTGAAGTGTAACTTACAAATGATTAACAGTGTCAATAAAAAAGATATAAAAATTGAGAAAAAGTAATTTTTTTCGAAAATAAATAAGGATATAATGCATTTGTTAATATAATTTGTTTATAACAATTGTAATTTTTACTCCTGAAGTGTAACTTACAAATTATTAAGAGTGTCAATAAAAAAGATGGATAAATTAAGAAAAAATTAATTTCTTTCGAAAATAAATAAAGATATATTGTATTTGTTAACATAATTTGTTTATAACATTTATAAATTTTCTTAACGGACACGTATAAATGGTTTTTTTATCAAAAAAAATGTATGATACAAAAATATCTCATTTAGTACAAAAGTTCACTTAGCAGATATAGTGTATTTTATAATTGTTTATAACAATTGATTTGGCAAACCAATGATTTTTTAAACCTTGTTATGTTCATTTTCGTTAATTTTAATTAATATTCTGCTAAAAAACAATTTTTTTCGCAATGGAATCAAGAAAAAATACAAAAAAAATTTTTTAACGTAAATTTAAACAAATAAACAATAAATAAATTAAAAAACGGCTTCCTTACGTTTCTTGCAAATTTATCGCTCTTTAATTCTAGACCAAAAAAATCAAAATCGGTTGAAAATTACAGTTTGTAGACATTTAAAAACACAGAATTGCACTTCTGAACCACTGTGTGGCGGCACGTTGAAGATAACGAGAGCGGCATGTCATCTGCGGCAGATGACTAATCAGGATGGCCGAATGTAGAATGGAGTAGCCCCATCAGCTGTGCCGAGATAGTCCGGTTGGCATCCCGCTGACTACAGGAAAAAGAAGAAGCAACAGACAGAGAAAAGCAGAAGAGAAAAAGTTGGTAGCAAGCGGTCATCTCAGTTAAAAGTCGGTTTAAATTAAATTTGTTATTATTATTATTTTATCATTTAATAAAAGAAACATTATTATTATTTTCTCATTATTACTTATTGAATGCCTTTTTAATACACATCTTATAGAGTAGCAAAACGGTTTCGATTCGATTTTAAGTTTAATATGCAATTTACACCAAAGAACATCATGTTGATGGGGTTTTTCGTTCACACCGGATATTTTGCATCACGAACAGCTATTTTTTATTTTGGTTATACACACACGTGGAACTTGCGAGCACGTTGGTTCAATAAGAACTAAAAGTTTGTGAAAAATACATGATTTAGAACATTTTGCAACATATGCAAATAGTTCTTGCAATACCCTATTTCATTCCTGATACTTATTTTATTAAATTCTTTTAAAAAAAATTGACAATTTATGGTTTACTTAACAATGTTTTGTGCCATCAGCTACTGTTTTTGATGACACAGGTGGAAAAAAACAACAAAATTTGGAAGCACTAGGAGAAACTTGGCGACACTGTCAGAAAATGTCTAGAGTGACCATTATTCATTTTCATATCAAGGCACATTAGTTCTTGATGCGACTATTGATCCGCATCACATTCTACAACAACAACCCCTAAATGACGTCATTTTCCTTGTGGTTGTTGTCGAATCTGATACGTATCAGTAGGCACATCAATGTTGATGTTGATGTGCTTTGGTGTAAATTGCATATAAATCATCATAGGAATACACATCTGAATTCAAGAGAACTTTCAAGTTTAATAGATTGCTTTGAACAAATTTTCTATTATGTTCAAATCCTATGATTGCGAAACGAAAACGCTCTCTGTTAGCAGCCAATTTAATACTCCAGACATGAGTGTTACCATTAACAACCGATGGATTCATATAGCAATCCCAGCTACGAAATGCAATTGGTAGGGAGTTCCTATTTTTAACGATATTATACATTTGCAACTTTGCTTCATCATTGAGATTTATATGCGGTATTTTGCATGTGATATCGAAAAATTTGATTCTCCTTTAGTGTACACAAATAAGTTATCCAAAGTTTTAGAGATGAGTAGTATTAACTCATGTTTACTATTTAAAATGATCTTGTTAAAGTCCTCAGTACAACAATATTTGAGTGGCACAGAGAAATTGAAGAAATTTTTGCTGCCTGCATCTTTAGTTGATCCATTGAACCATCCGGCATTTTCGAGCATTTCACTCTCAAAATTGTTTAAAGAAACATAAGTTTTTATACCCACCTCCCGCATTCGATCTATTTCAACTCCATAGATTTCATAACGAATCTCATCAAACAAGTATGCCATACAATTATTTTTGAGTGTACCTTGGTCAGTCATGGTTTTATTAGCTAAAGTAATCGTTCCTTTAAGGTTGAGAAAACTTTCATGTGGCAACACATAAAGATCTTGATTTTGAATTGTTATTCGCACTTCATCATTATGATTATAGGATTGTAAATAGGGCGAGTAACTATGGTACTCCTTTTTTTATACTGTCATCCGAATAGGGCTTCTCTTGAACATTAAGTATATTACTCATTTTGATGATTATCTAACCCAAAGATTTTAAAAATAATTTATTTTCCAATGTAAGATTTCGCTTAAGCATAGATCTCTGTCCACCCTTTTCCAATGTATTCGTTGAAGAATTTAATTTAGTTGCTCTTCCATGTGTTTTTATATTGTAAATAATAATAGTCGTGGTCTCAAATGTAAGCGAAGTGTAACCTCTTCGCCACGCACATTTACTAAATCTCCGTTTTGATCAGTTAATCGCACCGTAAGAGTACTTATCTCTCTCGTATTCAAAAGTAAATAGATGAGGTTATGAGGAATCTCATCCATTTTATAGCCAGGTGAAACATTGATACTGTAGGAGCTAATTAAAAACACACGCGTCCGTTTTCTTTGCTTGCCCAACTCAAACTGACTCTTTATTCTTATTTCATTCTTTCTTTGTCTCAATATTCTTTTACATACACAATACATATACAATACATATACAATACATATACATTACATATACTTATTCACTACAACTCGGCCATCCTAACGACAGGGATCTTCTGATCCTGACAGCTACAGGAAGATGATAATAATATAAAAAAAAATTAAAATATCTTACAAAGTACTTTTACATGTAAAATATTCACATACTTTTATAAATACATCTTTACATACATTTATTATCATCATTACTATTTTTTTTTTTTTGTATATATATATATCTAACATACTTTTGCTTTACTTCTCGTATTGTAATCATGACCAGTTCTTGTATTTATCTCTAACCAGTTCCTGTCTATCTTATCTTCATCCTTAGGCCAACCGAACCACAGTTTTATATTAGCTACAGACCAAATTCCTGAGTACGGCGTTCACGAACGCTGAATTCCACCTACATCTTCCACCACATACCTATCATTACCTAACGATTTTGTGATCTTGTAGGGTCCTTTAAACTTAGGAACAAGCTTCTTAGACACACTTACGTGAGCGTCAAAGTTAATGACATCATAATCTCCTGGATTATATACCGTTGGTTTTTTCCTCCTTTTGTTTGAGACTCTTTCGTTATAATCTTGCAATTGCTTTTCTCTATTGCGGGCTTCAGCCCTCACCACCTCTAGATCTCTGTCTTTCTCCCTATATGCTGAACGTTCCTTGATTTTACAAAATCACAAAATTCATTCGACGTAAAACAAGTGCCTCGATCTGAAACTAAATACTGTACGCTCCAAAATAACTGCTAAGTGCAACGATCGCTTCGCTTGACTTTGTCGTTTTCGTCTCGTATAATTTCACAAACTATGTACTTGCATCCCGTGGTTATTATTGTCCCAAAATGGTCTACATGTATCACTTCAAAAGGAGTAGTACTTTTACTTCATACAATTCTTTATATGGTGTTCTATTTTCTGCTTCATTTTTGGAAACCAATACGTTTTTGAAATTACCTACACCGACATGCCCTAAATCGTCATGATACATAAAGAGGACCTGCGTTTCCATGTCTTTCGGGACGTAAAACAACAATGTTCCATTTTTGTCTTTCCTAAAAACTATTTCATTGCGCATCTCATAGAGGTTATGTTCCGCTGTTTCTAACATTGACCTTATCCTTACGACATCTTCATCCCTGCCTTGACATATCACAAGATTTTCTTCAAAAGAATTAGTTTCAACCACCATTATGTTCGTACAGCGACTTAATGTATCTACATGCTGCATCCTCTTCCCAGACCTATGTTCCAGCACATAATCATAGTTTTCAAGGTCCAAGGTCCACCTTGCAATTCTAGGGTTAATATCTCTTTTGTTAAGAGCCATTGTTAGTGAATTGCAATCAGTTATAATTTTAAATCTTATCTCTTGTAAATATACACGGAAACGCTTCAAAGAGTATATTATGGCCAATGTTTCGAGTTCAAAGCTATGATATCTTGACTCGGTATCCGTCGTGCGTTTAGAAAAGTAAAAAACAGGGGTGTAATTTTCCACTTTTCCCTTGTAATAAAATTGAACCAAAACCTATTGAACTCGCATCGCAATGCAGTTCTGCTTCATCATTTGGGCTGTACAACGCTAGCACTGGTGAATCTACTAGTTTACACTTAGGGACCTCCAACGTTTTTAACTCCTTCGGACCAAAACTGAACGTCTTGTCTTTCTTTGTCAAATCATACAGTGGCTTTGCAATAACCGAAAAATCCTTAACAAACCTACGAAAATAGGAACAAAGTCCCAAGAAACTTTGAACTTCACTAGTTTTGGTTGGAACCGGAAAATTTTTAACTGCATCTAAGCCTTTTTTCATCAGCCAGTAATGTTATAACCCAAATATTTCACGATTGTTTTAAAAAACTCACACTTATCAAGCCTCAGCTCCAGTTTATTTTTCACTAACCTATCAAAGACTTTTTCCAAAATATCTAAGTGTTTGTTCACATCTGTAGTCGCAACCATCACATCGTCTTAATATACAATAACCTTTTCTTCTTTTATCATGTCCACGAAAATTTTATTTATGAACCTCTGGAAAGTAGAAGGCGCATTCTTCAGGCCAAAAGTCATCCTTAAGAATTCGAATTGTCCCAGCGGGGTCATAATCGACGTATATTTCACTGACTCTTCATGCATAAAAACGTGAAAGAAACCATTCTTTAGATCCAATTTGGTAAAAATCGTCTTACCCTATCCAATAAATCGTCAATCAAAGGGATTGGGTAGCTGTCTTTTGCAGTCGATTTGTTTAACCTTCTGAAAGCGACACACATTCTAAGTTCACCTGTCGCTTTTTTCACCAACACGATTGGAGACACAAACTCCCTCTCATTCGGCCTTATGTACCCTTTCCTTAAATATTCATTCAGTAAGCTTTGCAATTCACCCTTCTGTACATATGAAAGACTACGAGGATTTCAACTAAATGGGTTAGTGTCATTTACCCCTATCTTCATTTCACATTTCACCTATGGTTCGTTTGGTCGATCAGATTCCAAGTAGCATTTCCTAAACAATTTTTTTGAATTATCTTTCTCTGCAAACGTTAGAGCCTGTCCAACTGAATAATTCCTATCATTTGTAACATAATCAATCATCAAAATTTTCGTTTCAAAATCATCTTCACAAACTAATTCACTACACTGGTCTGTTTTGTTATCTAATATATGTTTATCTATGCCACCTTCATTCTGCCACACAATTTTAGCACCACATTTTCTTAAAAAATATCTACCCAAATTATAGAAGCACTCATAGACTCATCAGGAACAATTAATAACTCCAGTTTTACAAGTTTATTCAAAACATTAATAGATCCAATTATTTTTCCACGAATATTTAATTCACTCTTATTTAAACCATAAAAATTAACACCAGGCACCGACATCAACCTAGCGCTGGCTGGAATATAGGCACTTCAAGGCTTATTAGGCTTCCTGAGTCTATGAGGCATTCTAGGTTTAACAAAATATTAGTACAACCTTCAAATTTAATATTAAAATACCTTACATAATCAGAATTTTCCTCCACACCAAGGGACGTCTTCTTACTGAAGTCACAGGCTGCAGCACGATGACCGCAGACGAAACAAGCTCCTTTTTCCCGCTTTGGCTTCATGCATTCAGTGGCAAAGTGACCCAAACAGTTGCAGTTGTAACATCTACTGGTCGCCTTACTTTCCGCAACAACAACATTTCGTGGCGTTGGAGACTCTGGCATTAACCTTACATTGACGAATGCCGAAAGCAAGTCATCCTTAAACTTAAAACTTAAAACGCTGCATGTTAGCATTTACACGCAGCTGGCGATCTGGTATACCATGAATGACATATTCAACGACTTCGCTTTCCGACATTTCAACGCTGTTGGCCAGAACTATATTGTCATTAAAGTGCTTCAAACGCATATTCTGGCTTTGACTGCAACCTCTCCTTTTGTTTTCCCAAAAATTATTACCCGAACTTTGCTCTCACCAATGTTGTGCGTTCTCTTTAATGCAGCAATATGTGAAATTCACCCACGAGCACAAGTCTCACCATCGTGCCACGGAATCATGTCTTTTAAGTCGTTCAAAGCAAGTTTTTCATGATCATGAATTGGTGGCGTCGCCAATTCACTGGTTGCCTTTAATATAGTTCGTTCTCTCTTCGCAACAAGTCTCTCTCGAAACGCAACAACATAAGCTCTTTGTTTACAAGCTCGAACTCATAATCTGCTACTTGTTGGCGCCGTAATTCCTCGTCTGCTACATTTCTGTACTTTTCCTTTGTCGTCTCATATTCATTATATTCAGTTTGGCGCCGCCTCTCATTAGTCAACTCATTTGTATTCCACTGCTGTCTACGCTTCACTATCTCTTTGATTGTCACGTCATTTGTTTTCTTATGTGACAAACCTGCACACTATTGTTTCTCTTTCATTTGTTCTCTTTCATCTGTTCTTTCCTTTGTGTGACTTGATGTACATTCATTTGCGTTCCATTGCCATTTCTCTTTCATTTGTTCTATTATTTGGTTAATCTGATTTACACCCATTTACGTTCCACTACTGTTTCTCTTTCTTTTGTTCTGTATCATTTGTTCTTTCCTTTGTCCCACCAGCTGAATACTTGTCAGCACAAACAGAATTCATAGCCGTAAATAATATAACGCGAGGATAGAAAAAAAAATTATTTGTTTTTTTCTTTATCCCACTTCTGAGATTGTAGGAGCTAATTAGAAACACACGCGTCCGTTTTCTTTGCTTGCCCAACTCAAACTGACTCTTTATTCTTATTTCATTCTTTCTTAGTCTCAATATTCTTTTACATACACAATACATATACAATACACATACAATACATATACATTACATATACTTATTCTACTACAATACCAAACTCATGTAATGTATGTGCCGGGGCATTATTAAAATATGAACCACAAATGATATTACATTCCAAACAAATAGTGTTTACTTTAAGAATATGAACAGGCAGATCCAAGATATGACGAATGTTTTTTTTGAATACTCTCTTTTGGATTCTAAATAGTTGACCGATAGAACGCTCTTTGTTGAAGTATATCGGAAAACTCTTGCTAAATATATCCATTTGAAGAGTATTTTTGTTGCTCTGAATTTCCAAAATATCAATCTTTCCAACTTTTGTTACTAATTTTTCCAAAATGAAATCAACAATGTCATCAAGCTCATATAAGCTTATCGGTATCTCAATTATATGATTGGCAATGTGAAATAAATTGCTATCATAATCCACATTAGGAATTGAATTATACATATGGAAATCAATTAGAGAACATTCATATTCTCTATCCAATTCGATAGGCGGAAAATAATCCGCTTTTAAAATAGAGCTGTTACCAGTTAAAGTTAACGTTGTTACCATTTTGAGAGCTAATAAACTATTGAAATAAAAAACTAAATAAATTGTGTTTTTGTATTTGCCATTTTATTTATTCTTCTACTTTGTTTTTACAATACTTCATATTTATTAATCCATGAGTTGTGTTTATTGGAAAAACCTAACCATTTTACAAAAACGTTATCATTTCTTTTCTTTAAAATCTTTTCAACCAGATATATGAAACATAACATGTTTGTATTTACTGATACTCACATTTTCGTACACCTTAAATTTTGCTCCTTTAAATATCTTTAATCGATTGTACACTGTACTTAACAAATCTAGTTCATTCGCTAAAGAGACTTAAATGGGTGGCATTTTAATAGTTCTACAAGTTTTTCTATTGTACTCATCGATTAAATGTTTATATAGTTTGATCCAACCAAATGAACCGTTATAACTGAATTCCTTCCACATCATTCCTTTGAGAGTTCTATTGAATCGTTCCACGATCTATGCATTTAATCCGCTATTGGTTGAATAGTGATTGATTTTGTATTTATCCATGAGTCTCTTGAACTCACTTCCCCAATTTTAATTTACGCTTAGAGTCCTTATATGGGCCATATGCTTTATCTAGCTCTCCCTTTTTCTCCAACTCACGCAAATTAAGAGAAATATTAAGAGATTCATCATTATCTGCATCAGATCGAGGAGAAAATTTAACATAATCATCATCATCGTCTTCCCCAATTTTAGATGGTTGTGAGAAAAATTGATCAGATGATCAGTTGGATTATCATCAGCATCTTCATCATTGGTGACATAATTTTCATTCAAATTAAATGTATATGAGGAATTAATGTGATCTCTGCGTTCTTCTTCTTCCTTCTCAACTTTAAATAATTGTTTTGATTTTGTCTTATTTTCATTAATAATTTCCTTAAGGGTTGAGTTATCGGTTAAAATGTCTCCTCGAGGTTATGAACATTTTCAGCTTTCCCCAGTTTAATGCTTTGAAATTTTTTTCAAAGAGCTCTTTTTGTCTTTATAAATCTTTTAGAATTTTTTCTTCATTTTGTCGTGATAAGTGTCGAAACAGCCCAGTTATATAGATCAGTTGTTGTTGGTACAGAGCAGTTATACAGAACAGTTATACAAACCAGTTTATCAGAGCAGTTCTACAGATCAGTTATACAGACCAGTTTATCAGAGCAGTTATACAGATCAGTTGTTGTTAGTACAGAGCAGTTATGCAGATCAGTTTATCATAGCAGTTATAAGGGTACAATGCTGTTTGCACACTTCAGCTATCAACAATAGACTTTTACATTTATAAGAAAATTTCATCTTAAATAGTTATAAAAGTATCAAAACCCTTTCTATAACGACCACCATTCAATCTTTCCAATAAAGTTGACAAATATTACTGAATGTTTTGAAATTCATATCAACACCAACATGATCATTATAAATATGCTTCATATTTAGTTCATCTTGTTTAAACATTATAATCAGATTAGCATTATCACGTACAAGATGTTTCGGGATACGTGTATAGGTTTGACACAGATAGAAGGAATCTATGTTTTTATGACTTTCCATACAGAAATATGTTCGAATATTATTCTGTTTCTTGCGTGCAACATCATCAAATATGATTATTGAATTATTTTTCGCTTGATCAGGTTGTATGACTGCTTCATTTTCCGAAAAAGTGAAATAGCCCATTCTTTTAATTGGTTTTAAAAGCCTTTTTAAATATTCGTATTTCGTTTGATATAGCGATTTTGAGTACAAGTAAACATTCTCAAATTTTAAGCCGTTCGGACTCTCAATCAAACTTATCATGACATTAGTTTTTCCACAATTATAGGGCCACACAATTAAGGCTCCAATTGAATTAGGCAACAAACTGCTATGTCTGATTTGTTGATTTGCAGCACTCGATAAATCAATATTTCTAACTTTTATATTTCTTTTTTGTTTGATTAAGCGCATATTAAAACAGGTTAACTTTCAATATGTTGTTCTCTCCTCAGATGTAAATCAATGATTGATTATCTATAAAATGCCCATCCATTTTTATAATTTATTTAATCATAAATCGAATGTTTATTGTGGATGTAGTATTGTTAATAAATTAATTAATTCACTTCCCATTGAATTACATTTGCCTGGCTATCAATTTTGTTGACCAGGAACCAAACTCAAAACTCGATTAAAGCGGGGCGATCACGGGATAACGCAGTTCTACAAGAACATGATATAGCATATTCTCAAAACAAAGAGTTGAGTAAACGTCACATACCCGATTCAATTTTAGCTGATAAAGCGTGGTCGCGTGTCAAAGCTAGTTTGAGTGAGAAAAATGCAGCATATTTCGTGACTAATGGTATGAAAGCAAAAACAACTTTCGGTATGGGACTTAAACTCAAACCAGCGATAAGAAACTAGAAGAAGAAGAAGACTACGAAAAAATCAAAGAAGACATACAAACGCAATAAAAATGGTTGGTAAATTTCTGAAAGAGAAAAAGCCTTTAGCTATTATGATGTCATTAAAATTGCTCATAAAACAATTCGTCGAATGAAAGATATTAAAATACAACGAGTGATAAGCGTTCCAAAAGTTGGTGGTTTTTGCCTTTAATACCTATTATATTAGCCCTCGGAGCATTTGGAAGTCTGGGAGCAGGCGGTTCAGCAATTGCAAAAACAATAAATAGTGTTAAAGCTGCGAGAGAACAGCTTGAAGAAAATAAACGACACAATCGCAAGATGGAAGCCATTGCCATTGGAAAAGGAATGTACTTGAAACCGTATGTTTTTTTTTTTTTTTTATTTCCCACTAAATGAAGTACATATGTTTCTTATTATATAACAATAAATTAAAAAAAAAACACTAATACTTTTTTAACATTGAAAAGGGGGTTTATATTTGACAAATACGAACATTTTTGAATTGTCAGTTTGAAATGTTATGGAAGGCTTGGTTTATTTTTGAGTACTACTTGCAGTTGCCCCACTCTCGCGAGATATCGCAACGTTCCTCTCAACAACCCAAGACCAACACATGTACATATTAGTGTAGGTATAATATTTTATATGTAATATGCAAAGACAAAATGTATGAACTAGAGCAGCTACGTTAAGTCCACTGGTCTGCTCCTTTTTAGTCGTCTACGTCTTGTTAATTCGTCTGAAGGAATGTCAATCATTTCAACGTTGGAATGTCGTTCTTAGGTGTTTTGGTATCTTCTACTTGCATTGTTGATTTCGTCGTGCATCATTTTTAAACCGAGGTCTTTATGCATGTCATAATTTGTTATGTACCAGTCAGCATTAACTATTGCTCTAAGGATTTTAGATTGTTGTCTTTGTATAATATTTACGTTCGTTTTCTTGGCAGTACCCCATAGTTGTATGCCATACGTCCATATGGGCTTAATTACAGATGTGTAAAGTAGTAATTTCCCATAAGTATTAAGGTTTGAATGTCTGTTGAAAAACGGATATAACTGCCTGAATTTTAGTACAAGTTGGTCTTTCTTTTTCTGGATGTGATATTTCCAAGTCAGTTTGCTGTCAATATGCATGCCCAGGTACTTGGCCACGTTGCTTAATGGAATGTCAGTACCTTTTATTTTTACTTGTCTTGGCTGATAAGCTGTCCGTAAAGTATATATCACTTGCAATGTTTTCATTTCGTTTATCTTAATTTTCCATAAATCAAACCAAGTGCATGTTTCGTCCAATATTGCTTGCAGCTTATCTATTGCCACATCAAGCTTTTTGTTTGAGCACATAAGAATAGTGTCGTCAGCAAAGGTGGCCACCATTGTCGAATTGTCTTCTGGGATTGGAATGTCATATGTATATATAGTATAAAGTAAGGGCCCAAGCACGCTTCCCTGTGGGACTCCAGCTTTTATCTGCCTTAATGTAGAGGTTTCGTCCTTACACCTTACATAGAAGTAGCGACTATCAAGGTAGCTCCAGATGATGTCACAAAGATCATTTGGTAGGATAGTCTTAATTTTTTTAAGAAGTCCAGCGTGCCACACTTTGTCAAAAGCTTTTTCTATGTTCAAAAAAACACCTACACAGTATTTTTTGTCGTCTAGATCTGATAGTATCTTGTGTGTCACTCTGTGGACTTGCTGTATTGTGGAGTGACGTTGTCTAAATCCGAATTGGTGATCAGGTATAATTTTGTTCACATCCAGTATTGGTTGAATTCTGTTAAGCAAAAGTCGTTCAAATATTTTTGATAATGAAGGCAGAAGGCTTATTGGCCTATAAGATGACGTCAAAGTTGGATCTTTCCCCGATTTCGCTATAAGTATTATTTCAGCTATTTTCCATAATGTCGGGTAGTGCTTTAGTCTTAGTACTGCATTAAACAAGTTTCTTATGTATATAATTCCATTTGGAGGAAGCTCTTTTAGTAATTTTCCAGTTATTTGGTCATATCCTGGAGATTTTTTGTGACTAGTGCGCTTTTCAATGCAGTGTCTTGTTTCGTTAGCTGAGATTTTTCTTCATTTGTATTGCGGTGGAGGAGTCCTGTTAGTAAGATTAGTAAGATTAGCGTTGCTGTTAGTTTGGTTATTAGTAAAAACCTTTTCATAATAGTCAGCAAGTTGGGAAGCTTTGTAAGAGTTTATTCTAGCCCAAGTCCCATCCGACTTTTTTAGTGGCGGCTGGTGAATGGTGCGATTCGTTAAGTCTTTAGCTGCTTTCCACAAAGAGTAATTAGTGTCAGACGTTGGAGTTAGTGATTTTAGATATTTTTCAAATTGTTCATTTTTCCAAATTTTAAATCTGGCTTTCAGGTCTGTAATCGCTTTGTTAACTTTTGCTTTATCATTTAGAGCTCTCGTCCTTTGCCAAGTCTTACGCATTTTGTTCTTGCTCACAATAAGGCTTTTAATTGAGTGTGGGATGTTATAGTTGTCCTCTGTTGGTTTTAGTTCGGGTGTTGCTCTATCAGCTGCTTCGTTTATAATGTCATTTAAGTGTATGATTGTTTTTTCAATATCGTCTAATTCCTTAAGAGGTACATTTATTGCTAGGTTGATATCAATGAATTTTCTATAAGAGTGCCAGTCAGTTCGTTTATTATACATCTTGCATGGGGGCAAAACATTTTTTATTGAGCAATTATAATTAATTTGGATCGGAGAATGGTCAGAAGAAAGTTCTAATCGAGAGTCAATTTCAAAATGTGCCATATTCATATTTTTTATTACACAAAAGTCAATTAGGTCAGGTATCTTTGTTCGATCAGTTGGCCAATATGTGGGCTCTCCAGTACTCAAATGCGTTCCTCCAATCATTTGAATTGCACATTGTAACCTTGATCCCCAGTTTACATGTTTGGCATTATAGTCTTTTCCAGCGATGAACCTTTGGCCAAGCTCAATAAAATAGTCGTTAAATTGAGCTGTTGTGATTATGTGTCTAGGTGGACAATAGATAGCTGCTACTGTAAAAGATCCATATATATCTTGCAGCATCAATTTGGTCGACTGTATGTGTGCTAGTTGAAAGTTTTCCAGTTAAACGTGTCGTATATTATTTTTGATAATAATAGCAGAGCCACCATGACCTGAACCATCCGGATGATTTGTTTCATATATTTTATAGCCGGGAATGCTTAGATGGTTATTTGTAAGGTGAGTTTCCGAAATTAGTGCAATGTCAATTGAATTCTCATTTAAGAAAAGTTGGAGTTCTAAAATATGTTTGTGTAGTCCGTTCGCATTCCAAGCAATTATTCTTAATTTATTGTCCATTTTGTTTGGCAAGCTTTGTTACTAAACTTGTTATAATGTTCATCATGTTACCCATTTGTTGGATTAATTCTTTCACAATGTTTTTAACTTTTGAGATATCATCAGTTGGGATGGTATGCTTCTTGTTTTGCTGGGAAGAACTTTTTCCAGTTGTTAGATTAACACTTAAATCTTTTTTTTTTTTTCTTTTTCAGCTGGTCGATTTGTTGACTTAATCTGTGAGGAAGAAGCAGCAACCTGCGAATAACTGATTCCTTTCTCCACTTTGCGAGAGGTAACGGCCTTTTGCTCGTTTTTTGTTTCATCGGTCAATGTTTTGGGTCGAAGAGCAGGAAACCTTTGAATTTTTAATGTTTTATAGATTTCGCAACCTTTATAATTGGCTGTATGAGCTCCACCACCAAGAGCACATTTTATTTTAGTTGATGAATCCATTTGACAGCCAATCGTGCAATGTTTTTCCGCACATTTAACACAAACAGGATCTTTGGTGCAGTAGTTTCGTGTGTGCCCGTATTTTTGACAGTTAGAACATCGCACTATCGTTCTCTTACTATGGGGGGCTTCAAATTGTATTTTGGTGTGAAATAATGTAGTTATGTTATAAATGTTTTTGTTGTTAGGGCTGGCTTTAAGTTCGAGTGAGAACAGGGGAAGTGACTTATTTGTGTTTTTTTGTCGAATATTAAATACATTCGTGACATAATGGCCTAATTCTTTCAGTTCTCGCTTAATTTCGTCGGTGTCAGATGATTGGTGAAGGTGTCTCAGCATAACTTTAAAACCGCGTTCGTCTTTAGTTTTAAATGTATAGTACTTGGTATTTCTAGCTTTTAACATTTTCGTTATTGTACTATATTGTTGGGGTTCTGTCACTTGGATACGAACTTCATTATTGGGCAGGGGTTTAAGAATAAAGTTTTTCTCTATAACTTCATTAATAGCATTAATGAGAGTATTAATGTCTTCTACCCCCTGCACATAAATAGGCGGTGGCTTGTTAACTTTAGGAGGCTGTTTAGTTTCGCTTTGTGCATTACGATTAGTGGACTTAGGATCTTTGCCGTTGTTATCATCTATATTTATATTTATTATTATCTGAATAGTATTATAAGTTTGTCATGAAGTTTGTAACACACAGAAGGAGACATCGCAGAACACATAAAGTATATACATTTGTGATCAGCTCGATGAGACGAGTTGATTTAGCCATGTCCGTCTGTCTGTCTGTATGTATGCAAACTAGTCCCTCAGTTTTTGAGCTAAAGAACTGAACATAGGTTTCTTTTTACCATACGCAGTAAATTTGTCGCAATCAGCCGAATCGGACCACTAGGGGGGGTACCTTCCATACAAACCCACCTTTAAATAAAAGTTCTTATTAGAAAAAGTTTTTTGTGTTTTGACGTATCGAACTAAAATTTGGAAACGATAAGTTGGTAATCTATGGCCATCAATAGTGTAAATTTCATGATCTTAGGGCTACCAGATGGGGTAACTCCCATACAAACCCCCCTTTAAATTAATGTTCTTGTTAGAAAAAGTTGTTTTTTAACGTATCGAACTGAAATTTGGACCCTATAAGTTTCTGATCTATATTCATCAACCATGTAAATTTCATGATTCTAGGGTTACCAGGAGGGGTACCACCCATACAAACGCAAATTAAATTGCAAACTTTGAAAGAATAAATCTATATCTTCTATATATATATATAGTCGTAAGCCTTTTTCTGTCTGTGCAGGCTTACTTCAGAAACGGCTAAACTAATTTGTATTGTAGCAAGCTTCCTGTAACATATAGCGTTTATTTTATCGAAATCGACTTAATCAAAAGATATTCATATTTTTAATTCTGTTGCCTACTTTTTGGCTGATTTTGAATGTTTTCCTCTTTTGCAGCTCAGCAACAATAAGCAGCTGATAATTAGGAAAAAAGTTAACAAAATGCACCCCACGAGTACAAAATCGTGGGCACAGCTAGTGTACAATAAAATTGCCGCTCAAACTAATAAAGGAAGGTTGGATGCAACCCGGAGGAGCGTGAAGAGTATTACATCTTTGGCATAGCCAATGATAGCCTTCTTTCTGGTTGTTATTGTTTTCTTCTGCCTGGGGATTGCGTCTTACGTTTTCTTTTACAATGTTTTAACTGTTCAGAACTGGGATTATTGTTATTGGTGTTATTTGTATTTTGTATTTGCGTATGTGTTGCTGATTGGTCCAGCGGCTCGATCGTTGGATGCATTGTTTTTGATGTGAAAACTGTTTGCGATGACATGATCGAACAGTTGTTGAGTAAACTGTTGTTGTGTTTGATCCTGATGTAGCGGTTGATATAGCTGCAGTGCTTTGTGTTGTTACAGTTGTATTTGTTGATACAGAAGTTGCTGGTGTTGTGTACAGTGGACATTGGCTGCTCCATGGTAGTGGATTCGTGGTGCCTATGGTATCAATGCACAGAGCGGGAGAACAAGAACTAGCCCTTCGCTCTGGCGGTTTGATGGTTAAAAATGACGAATCATTTTTGTTAGGGCCAGGAGATACGATCGAAAAGTACACATTCCTGGTTGCCTTTTTAACGTTATTGTTGGGTTTTTGATGATCTTAGTGGTGATTTTTTATATATTATTTTTTTATTTGATTTACGTGAATGTGTTTGTTTGTTATGTGGACACAATTTATTGAGCGCAAAATACGTCTACACTGTTCAAGTGACAAATAAGTAATGAAAAGGTTTTAGGATTACGACTTCTACTAACTCAACAAAAACTTTTAAGTCAGCTACCCACTAGAGATCTAACAAATGTTGACATTATGGAGTTCAGGAATAAACATAATCCCTGTTTTAGAGGTGTCTTAATGCGCAATTTTTTACCAAAAAGATCAAGGTCAAGGTAATGTGGTATTATTAATTTAGACTCTTCCACTAGACCCGTTACGCATTGGGTAGCTTACTCAAAAAATAATGACGATATTAATTATTTCGATAGTTTCGGGAATTTACAACCGTTGAAAGAGGTCGTTCGTTATCTGGGGAAAAATATAAAATACAACTGTAAACGAGAACAATACTTTAATACATATAATTGCGGACAATTATGTTTACAATTTTTAGTTAGCATTCAACCTTTGTCTAAAGTACACGTTCAATACATTAACTAATACATTTACAATGTTTTGGATTTAAAAAATTAAAGCAAAGGATAATTTTGTGTATGTCATGTCACATTAGAATTATTTCAAATAATTCAACCTACACCAATCGAACCGCTCTTAGAGATCTTTGTGAAAGGTTTGTTATTAGAAAGAAGGAGAATGAAAAATAATTGTGCGTACATACACAAGCACACGCGTGTGTATGTGTCGAGATTTTTTTAGTATAAAAGGAAGAATATTTTGTACACTCAATTCAGTTGAAATAAAACGAAGAAAAGAATGGGCATGAACATGAGTGAATTAATTAGCAAGTTCAGAAAGCTGACACCGAGAATGGTTGGGTAACTGAATTAAAGGTACCCATTGGGGTTTTACTCCTTCATTGCAAATACTCGGCATTGACGAATGTCGAGTTGGATGAAATGATTGGGTTATGTGGCTAAACACACCTCAATGGTCGTCTATACTTAGACATTATTGGCCCTCATAATGAATTCTATTGTTCGAATAGAAATCTGGTCGTAGACCTGAGCATCTATAGTGATAAGGAACCATTGTGGGACGATTAGCTGGCTAAACAAACTAAAAAAAAAGTAATGTGCCTCACCTATATAAGCACACTATTGAAGTGAAACTGCTGCACAAAATGTTAGGACTCAAGTTTTAGTTTTTAGTTTTACAATAATTACTAGAGTTGTGTTCTATAATATCGTTCATTTATTTCATTACTAGTTGGGTGCCCGCGGCTTCGCTCGCTGATATAAGTATTAGACATATTTCTTATAGCGATTTCCCGCTTCACTTCGCGCGGAATATTGTTTATATTAATAGAAATCTAAAATAAAATTAGCCTATGTTACTCCTTAATGCATCAGCTATCTGCCAGTGAAAGTCCCGTCAAAATCGGTTCAGCCGTTTCAGAGATTAGCGGGAACAAACAGACAGACAGACAGACAGACAGACAAAAATTGTAAAAAATGTCATTTTGGCATATGTACTGGATATATATTCATATATGCAAGAAGTAAAAATCTGTTCTTTTAATATTACAAACAGCAACTTCAATTTTATTTATCTGTATAGATGTAACAATAAAAACTGTATTCAATCTATACAGATAAATAAAATTGAAGTGTCTGTAATATTAAAATAACCGCTTTTTACTTCTTGCATATGATATATAGCTTTTGCCAGCGACTTCGTTCGCGTGGACTTCAGGTTCGTCCCGTCTTCTAGTAATAAGTAAGAAATACGGTAACTAAGCACTGCAGAGCCCTAATCATAAGCCTATAGGTAGCTACTGCAGTATGCTCCTATAAACTACATTTAACGATCTTTTTCCTTCAGCATAAACATGCAGATTCTTCGCTTTGGAAACACGTGAGCAAGCCACATAGAGCTGACCGTGAGAAAAACATGGCGTGCCCAAATGTAGGCCTGCTACCTTCAAGGTTTGACCCTGCGATTTGTTGATCGTCATTGAAAATGCGACTTTTAATGGGAACTGCAGGCGTTTAAAATTGAATGGCAAGTTGTTGGGTATGATTGGGATGCGCGGTATAAGAACATTGTCTCCCTTGGCTTCTCCAGTTAAAATTGTAGCCTTCACTATATGCCTTCCTAATTCGGTAACTCGCAACCGAGTACCGTTGCATAATCTTGGCGCATCCAGGTTACGTATTAACAAAACGGGTACACCTACCTTTAATTCCAACTTGTGTGATGGCACCCCGGACAACTCTAAAGAGTTTAGGAACTCTACGGGATAACTTGTAGTGTCATCGGATGACATAACTGTGTCAATGGAATTATACACTGATGTTTCGCTGTTTATTTCGGCCAAGATTTTTTTATTTATTTTCGCAACAGTCTCATTTTTTGGTGCCAATATGGTTCTTTCACACAACCAATTTTCGTCAAGAATATTTTGTTGCAGATTCGGAAAAACTTGTTCAATAAGTTCGTTTTCTGTCTCCACAGCATGACAAAATTGCTGTGTGAAAAGAACCATACCTTCTTGGTCGGTGTTTAGGTGGCCTTCACCAATTTCTAGTAGTTTTTGAGCATATGCTCCTGATTCGACATCGCTGAATAACTGGACTCGCATGTTAGTGGTAAGATAAAGCTTTTCAACTTTAGACCACAGATATGAGGCTTTTAGACATGCGTTAATTTCATCTGCTGCAGTGCCTCTCTCGATAACAGGTAAAGTCTGTCTAAAATCCCCTGCCAATAACACTACCACACCACCCATCAACTTTCGATTGCTGTGAATATCTTGTAGACAGCGATCAAGCGCCTCAATGGCGCGTTTGTGTGACATAGTGCACTCGTCCCACACGATCAGCATACATTGTTGCAAGAGGGCGCCACGGGCACTGCTCTTACTGATGTTGCACGTTGGGGTTTCTTCGCTCGCCAGATTAAGAGGTAATTTAAAAACCGAATGTGCCGTTCGTCCACCGCTCAGCAATGTTGCAGCGATCCCAGAGGAAGCCACCGCTAATGCAACTTTACGGTCCTTACGAATTTTTGCTAGAAGCAAATTAAGCAAAAATGTTTTACCTGTACCGCCCGGGGCGTCAAGAAAGAAAAGGCCGCCTTTGTCAAGCTCAACTCGTTGTAATATTTTGTTATAAATGTTTTTTTGTTCGGGTAGCAGGCGTGGTTCAGTTTCGCTGACCTGAGCGTCTAATAAAGCAATATCGTAGCTTAGCTCTTTGATCAAATCGGTCGACAACTCTCCTCGACGCTCTGGTGTAGGCATACCGAAGTCAGACAATTTCTTACCGGAAATCGTTATTATTTTGTCCTCTATATGTCTCAGTGCTTCATTGAAACATAGATCATTGTTGACTTGATCCATCCTTTCAAATCTATGCAAGATATCCTCCGATAATGCAGATTTATACTTATCCCATAGTTGAAGGGGATTGGATAAACCGCAAGTGCATATCAATATTGCAAATAGTTCTCTTATTTGCGAAGGAGAGCGACACAGCACTGCCTCTTCCATTGTGGCATCCCAGTGGTTGTCATCTTCCAACAACCCCAACTTCTCACACGCTTGTCGAAAAGTTTCAAGTTCTTGGCCGTCAACTGTTTTTAGATCCAAAAAGCTAGTGGGGCCCTGTACTACATTCAGCAGCATTCGCAAACAGTAACATTCGAAGTTACTAACATGCACTGTGTAAATGCGCCCAAGAGCATCTCCTGCCTTCACACCTGGCCAGCCGTCGACAGGTGTGCCTTGTAAACGACGTTTCCATTCTTTCGACGACACGTTCCATGTATAGTAGCGGGGTACGTCAACATAAAGTAATGTTTTTGCAAATGCGTCATTTTGGCAAAGCAGGAAAAATGCAGTTAGTGTCGTCTTAGGTGGTGCGGCCATTCTCTCTCTAAAATTGTTTTCAGTGAAGTAAATCCGCTGACCATTAGGCAGATGAACCGCAAGGTGAGTGACTGTTGGGTGTCTTTCATGCAGAGGCAGACCCAAGATCCGCCACGCTGCTTCATTACTACTAACATATCTACCGGCTCGATACGTTTGCACCTCATCTCTCGGGTCAATATTAACATTCCCTTGCTGTCGAATGTTAAAAATAGCCTGGTCGCTGCCTTTGTTTATATATTTACAAATATATTTTATCGCCTGTACCGTATTGCAGAACTCTACATTTATGTGACAGTTATAAATTTTAGACAGAAGAGGAGAATATGGGACAATCCAGCTATTGTCAACCAATACTTCCTGTGTTCCACCTCGGGTTTTTAGAGTTATCGTACGGCCGCCATCTCCTGGTGTTCTACGCCTGTACAAAGGATAGCCTTTGTCGTTAGTTTGAGTATCTTTTAAAAGCGCCCTTGGATACTTTTTGGTGCATTTTCCTTCTTTCATGCATGGTGATGACGGATTTAGTGCACCACAGGGACCGTGAATCATATTTTTGGTTACAGTATCGTAGAGTTTTCGATCACTTTCTGGATTTGGTATCTCCGCACTTATGACTTCATCAATTTGGTTGGGGCGTAATTTTTCCGTCAACCACAGCAGTAAGTGCACGTGAGGCAGACCTCTTTTTTGCCACTCGATCGAGTACATGAAACACTTCATATCTCCAAATATTTTACCTTTTGTAAGTAGAGCAACCAATTTTTGTACTTTTATTTTAAATAACCTGGCTGTTAAGTCATGTCTGTCTGTTGCATTTTGACCTGGAATGAGCTCTTTAGTAATTTCTGGCCAAGCGGGATTACATGTCATTGTAATAAACAGATCAGGCCTCCCGTAGTTACGCACGTATGTGAACGCATCCTGCGTGTACTCATGAAGATATCTCGGGCTATTTACAAATGATGATGGGAGTATTACCAATTGACCCAAATTGTTTGGATCTAAATCCGCATCATTCCTGACCGCGTCTTGTAAATGTATATAATTTTCTGCTCGCAGTTTTGTTTGGTTTAAAGCAATAAACCTTAAGCGCTCACTCTCCACTTTGACATACATGTCCACCAAAAACTGAAGAAAGAGAAGCCTACATCGAAGCAATAAATTAAAATTGTTGCGACGTACCATCATATGATACGCATAAAAGTCTTTGCACGACACTTTTTTGTTCGGTATAGGCTGTTTTGTAACTGGGTTTGTCTGAGGAATATCAAAACTGTACCCCTCTTGTCCTTTCCAAAAAATTATCGGGTACTCGAGAGCATCATAAAATCTATGAGTGTCCGGAACTCTAGTAAGCCGGCCATCGTGCGCCTGAATAACAATGTCCCGAGACGCAGTTTGTTCAGTACTAACTACTACGGCAGCTATTTCGTTTGTGGTCGGGGCATTGAATCGTCTTTCGTGTTCACCACGTGGTACACGATCTGGGTGTATCACGACCTTGTAATTATCGCTAGTCACTCTATCTTTAGCCATTTTAAATTCATGCACTAAAACGTTGTGATCATGTAGAACTTTTTGTATTTTTTGAACTGTGTTTCTTTCCACACCTGGTACGTACTCAGAACGCCTATCAACTTGTGCTTCCTCATCACCCATGAAATAAACTTGCAAAAATTTTGGTTGCGTATTAGCAGCAGGAAGCAAAGAGCCAATTGTGTGGTATATTTGCCCTTGGATTGTAAAAGTCGGGCAAAATCCTGGCATCGACACAATGTTATCAGCTCCAAAAGATGTCATATGGAAGCATGTATTGTATTTTCTTATGTTTTTTAAAAAATGGCGAGACTCATCTGTTTCATTTGAAAAAAGTTCTTTAAGAGGTTCAACAGGCTCGTCTATTGAAGGAAGAACTACTTTTCCTCCCGAACAACACATGCCTGCAGCTTCCTCTTTCCATTTAAGAGCACCGCAAAATCTGCATTCTTTATTCATCGCTTCTATTTTTATAAGCTTGTGGCTTTCGTAATCAAGAGTTTCATCGTACTCAAATGCAGCTTTATCGAATACTCCCCACGCGTTTCTTGTAAATATTAATCGTCGCTGTTGTGCCCTTTCAGCAACAGCGCGTCTGCGAGCTTCAGCAGCTTCAACAGTTTCAGTAGCTCTTTGGGACCCTATGTAAGTCGCTTGCTGAAGACGCCGAGCTTGAGACTGTTCGGGTGTCTCAGAAGCCCGTTGAGATGCCAGATATTCAGCGTTCTGTTGACGTCGAGCTTGAGACTGTTCGGGTGTCTCCGCAGCCCGTTGAGATGCTAGATACTCAGCATGCTGTCGACGTCGATCCTGGGACTGTTCGGGTGTCTCAGAAGCCCGTTGAGATGCCAGATATTCAGCGTTCTGTTGACGTCGAGCTTGAGACTGTTCGGGTGTCTCTGCAGCCCGTTGAGATGCTAGATACTCAGCATGCTGTCGACGTCTATCTTGGGACTGCTCTGGTGTCTCAGCAGCTCTTTGAGCTGCCTCACGCTCTGCTTGTTTAAGCCTTCGCAGTTCGGCTTGTGGAAACGTCTCGTTAAGTCTAGCTACTTTCATAGTTCGAGCTTTATTAGAGCTTTGGGAAAGATTAGACTTACGCTTTCTCGGCATAATTCTTAAGTACGTGTTGTTTCTATACTTCCAAAAAATACAGTACGGTAGTTATTGTTATGATTGTACTTTAATGCAATCCTTGCCTATTTAATTAACCTATCTATATAGTAATTCAATTGTCAATGAAGTGAAGTAATTCGTTATAATTAACCTATTTATATAATTTGTTATAATTAACGGTAAATAACCTATCTATATAGTAATTGAATTATCAATGAAGTAATTCGTAAAATCATCAAATAAAACTTAGCGCAGTTTTTTACAATAAATTCTTTATCAAGATTACAAAAAAAAAACTTATTCTTTAAAATTAACTCTAAAAAGTATTTTAATCTGTGATATCTTCGAAAATATTTATTTAATTTACATGCTGTAAAAAGCCATATTGATCTTTATTAAATGCAAAATGTATTTAAGATACTTAATTGGATAAGGATTAATACTGTATTGCTTAAAATCGCTTCGTAAATAAGCCATTATTTCTCGTACAAAGTAAAGGATAAAAAATGGTTATTGTGGGTTACTCTTAAGAGATAAACATATACCATCACGGACTTTTTTGTAGACCTTTTTAAGTTGTACAATACTGTAGTAAATTGTTTTGATCTATCTTGTAGGATTCAGTCAGCGTTTGCAATGTAAGCGCAAAAAATGTGTTTTTTTTACGACCTCACATTAAAAACCTCAAAAATTGTAGCCTATGTGTTATTCTGATGTATAAGCTATAGCCTATGTGTTATTCTGATGTATAAGCTATATTGTGGTAAAGTTTCATTCAAATCCATTCAGTAGTTTTTACGTGAAAGAGTAACAAACATCCATACATCCATACTTACAAACTTTCGCCTTTATAATAGTAGTAGGATAGCATATTATAATTAATAAATTAAAAAATTTGGTTAGATAACGTATTGATTTATATGACATATAACAGCAAAGTCTCAGCGACATGCGTACAAATTAATATGCGAGATCGGCGTCGTGTAGGGCACACACAAATGAAAAGAATAATATATGAGTAAAGAGAAGAGCGAAAATGCAACTGCAGTAATTGCTGGTGTGTTGTTGTTGATAAGTTGTGCACAAAACCAAACATCAGCAGCGACTCGCACTTCCCTTCTCGACAAACACAAATTCATAAAGATTGTATGTTCACTGCAGCAACAACAACGACGACAAACACAAAGAAAGAGAGAGTGGTCGGTTTAACGGCCACTTGTTCGTTCGCTCTTCGTAAAAACACACATCAGTTATCAGTATCTCTCTCATACTCATGCAAAAACATTCATTTTCTACGCTGCAGACGAACAAGCTAATGTGCAATGCGTATCCGCCATCAACGTCTATTCCTCGCATCATCACATTTGATTACCATAACGTTTTTTTTTGAACTTACACCTCGCTAAAGAAGTTTTACTTCAAAAAAATTTTAAAATAATTTCAAATAAAGAAAAAATGTAATAAAAAGAAATTAAAAGAAAAATTCTATAGTTTTGAATTAATTAATTTTCGTTAGATTTTAAAATATACATAGATACATTCAGTTTTATAAATATAGATACATTAATTACAGATTGTGTAACCAAACTATATGCTTTTGACTTAAAATTTAACATTGAAACATAAAAAATCTTATTATAAAGAAGACAATCTTTGTGGGGGCAAGGTTCTGTGTAAACGAGCCAGGAGCTTAGTGCTCAAGACTGTCCATACGTGGTGCAGACCCACATCCTGCTAGAGGTGTCCCTGCTGTTGACTGAATATGGCGGATCTAGAGAGGTTAACTCGATAAAACCCGCAATCCCGGGTGTCGAACGACCGTGCCCATGGAATGAATGACACTGCGTGAGTGTCTTAGGACGGTGGACTCCGGATACCTGGCGACCGCCGGTTTCATTTTTAGCCTTGCCGGGGTACAGGGGGCTATGCCCCGGTGGACCTACTCTTCCCTACACTCGTCGGACTAATCATGTACAATAACCGCTGACAGGCGGCAAGCTGAAGCGAAATCAACAGCACCCAAAACAACGTCGGTAGCTACAGGTTGTAGTGAAAAACCGACAACATCAACAAAAGCGGCTAAGTATAGCGCCAGCCGTAACGCATCCAAGCCAAAAAAATCAAAACGGAAGCGATGGTCAGAAAGAACATGTACCAGAAAGCTCGATTCATCCTTAGCAAGATTGCTTAGAATGAGGAGAATGGGAAGGTACATGAGTTCGATCTCGCGGACAAAGCCAAATACCAGGCCGTGGTGGTCGAGTACGAGGAGTACATGCTCTACAATTTGAATTTGAAGACAACGGGTTCCATTTGTTCCATTTAGAAACCGACGCAATATTAAATGGGATGTTTTTACAAGGGTAGCTAAATCGAAACTGAATACCTTTACATGCTGAAACATTGACTCCAGGGACGAAATTGAAAGGAGGGTTAAATATCTTGAGGAAGCTTTCAGCAAAGTGTATAAGATATCCTGTCCAATTAGAAGGAGCCATAAAAGTTTTCCACAGTGGTGGAACGCAGAGCTCTCGAAACTCAGAGAGAAAACGAGAAAGCTCTTCAATCAGTGTTACATGGATAACAACTGGCAAGTCTACAAAGACTGTCTCAAGAATTACAAAAAAGCCATCAGGAACGCCAAAAATAATGGTTGGAAGGAATTTTGTGAGTCGATCGAGTCTACTTCTGTCTCAGCAAGATAAGGAAATGTTCTGGCCAAGGAACGGGTAAATCCCGTACGGTTACGGCAAACTTCACGAGACGTTGACTCGATCTTCACAGAGGACAAGATCACACACTCAATCAATACCTTTTCGCCCTATAAATCGCCCGGCATGGACGGAATTCTTCCGATAATGCTACAGAAGCTACGGGACAGGGTAGTTCCGTGGCTAAGGTTGATTTTTAGGGCATGTATTTGTCTAAACCACATACCAATGAGTTGGAGAAGAGTCAAGGTAGTCTTCATACAAAAGGCTGGGAAAATTGGTCATGAGTCCGCAAAAGATTTCAGGCCAATCAGCCTAACATCGTTCCTCTTGAAGACGATGGAAAGGGTATTGGAGCTCCATCTTCGGTCCATTATTGATAAATTTCCCATCTCCACTTGCCAACACGCATACCTCAAGGATAGATCCACGGAAACGGCTCTACATGAAGTTGTCCGCACGGCACAGAGGGCGATTTACTATAAACATTTCTCTCTCGCGTCATTCTTAGAGATAGAGGGTGCATTCAATAACGTTAGTACACGTGCTATCCAGGATTCTCTAGCTAGGATTGGCATGGAGGAAGACATTGGGGAATGGATAGTTAACATGCTTAAAACTAGAACAGTGCAGTCAGAGTTAGGAAACTCGACTCTAACCAGATATGTCAGTAGAGGGACACCACAGGGAGGGGTAATCTCTCCACTGCTGTGGCTGTTAGTTATAGATAACATTCTCAAGGTTTTAGAGGAGACAGGGACAAGGGTAGTCACCTATGCGGACGACGTTGTGATCATGGTATCAGGGATGCTTCCTAGTCTGATAAGCAACATCATGCAGGGAGCTCTGGGAGACTGTTCAAATGGGCGACAGGATGTGGTCTAAACGTTAACCCAAGCAAGACAGAACTGATGCTTTTCACAACGAAAACAAAAATAGCGACATTTCCCTTTCTCTTCTGAATGGACAACAGCTTCATCTTTCCAGCAAGGCCAAGTACCTGGGAGTTATGCAGGACGCAAAACTCAATTGGAAATCCGATATAGAGCTACTGGCTAGGAAAGCCTCTGTGGCCTATTACTCTTGCAGAAGATTGCTTGGTAAGAGATGGGGCCTACGCCCTAAAATAACAGCATGGATGTACACTGCGATAGTACGTCCGATTCTTACACACGGGCCAATTGTTTGGTGGCCAGCTCTAGGAAAGAGCTATATAGTTTACGAACTTAGCGGTATGCAGAGGTCGGCATGTGTATTAATCACAGGAGCCATGCGCACGTGCCCCATGGCAGCACTGAACGTACTGCTATATCTTCTCCCAATTGACATTGTCTGCAACAGCGCCGTAAGGTTAAAAGAAACCGGCTGCTGGGCAGAACGACCATATGCACATAGTAAAATACTAGGATTGGTTAATAATCCTATGTTCAAGAGAACGACAGACTATATACTGGCGCACAATATCTTTGAGAGTGACTTCAAGGTAAAATTTCCTACTAGGATGAAATGGAAAGAGAACAGTTTTCAGAGTGATTTTGACATTTCAATCTTTACGGATAGGTCGAACATGGAATGCGGTGTAGGAGCAGTGGTGCACTCACCACAAATAAGTTTAGACCACTCTTTCCGGCTACCCGACGAGACCACAGTCTTTCAAGCGGAGGTCCTTGCCATTAGGGAAGCATGTCGGCTGGACAGAAATAACGTACCGGAAGGTCGTAAGATACCTATCTTCGTTGATAGTCAGGCACTCAAAGCACTGCAATCCACCACTGTGTTAACGATGAGCGAGCTAAGTCGTCAAGCTGATATCACTCTCCTATGGGATCCCGGCCATAGGAAGGGGAATGAGAAGGCTGACGAATTGGCTCGTTCTGGTGCTTCTCGTGGGCGGAACAGATCTCGATTCCCCTGTCGGTCGTCAAGAGGAGTAACTTCCTGTTTTTCCGCCAGCTGGTGGAAAGATCTTAAATCTTGCAGAGCGGCACGTGCTACCTGGCCTTGTTAAAACGAAAATAGGCCTTTTAGACTCATTAACAGAAGACGCTCGGATACCGCAAGGCTCACAGAAGTTTTTGCCGGTCACTGGTTCGTAGAAATGAACGCGGAAAGACTGGGTATTCCGTTTAGAAGCCATTGTAGGAGCTGCGAAAACGAAGAGGAAGAGGAGTCACTCACCCACTTTCTATGTCAATGCCAAGCCTTGGCAAAGACTAGAAATAAGTTTCTAGGCAAATAATTCATCGACAATCTCTCGGACTGTTCAGTCACATGCTAGGGTGATTTACTCAAATACATAAATTCGACAGGCTGGATTTAGTAATACTGATTACGTTCGGCGAGGAAGTGGTATCAAAACGGCACTGCAGTGCTAATTGTGGCTCGTAGTAGACTATACGAGCCAGCCACGGAAACCACCCAGCCAGTTGGGAATTGACCTGTCTAATTTGCACATATCGGTCTACTTCCCTAGGTACTGGTATTTTGGGTGGAAGAGGCGGTTTGATTTGAGGCGTGTAATAAGTTTATTTGACTTATCTTAAGCATATCAGGATATTGTTTTTGAGAGAAATTTGTAAATTCTGGATAGAAAGGTCGTGAGCATAGCTGTTGTGGATATTACGCATTGTTTGCGTGATTGGTCCTTTAATTTATATTATTGAGTTTCATGCACAAATGTAGTGCTTGGTGCAAGTTAGTCAATTCTCTTACACTTAGGAGGCTAGGTAATGAACCGTTTAGCCCTTTAATGAATGAGTCGCGTACTTTGTCTCTATAGGTTGCGGACATAGCAGCCAATGCTTGTTCTCCTAATTCTAAACAATCAATTTTATCTAATATCAGAGAGATGTACCAGAGACAGGTACCTGTATACTTGTTGATAAAATTCTTCGATGGTATGGCCACGTTGGACAAGAGTCGTCATTTGGTACTCAAGAGTACTAACATCTCTTTTGTCCGAGAGGTGTAGCATTAGGCATTTTTTTATCTTACCCCAATTTACTGGTGTACGGTAAGATTCTAATGCGGTATCCGCATCTCCGATTATTTTATGACGAATGGTATGTAAAATGGCGAAATGTTTGGGTGTATCCCGATTTTTTTCATACATCATTAGTATGCGATCAGCTGATTTCCTCCAAGAACTAAATTCCCCAGGTATACCTGAAAACTCTCTCAAACATTTTACTACATCAGGCCTCTATATTTCTATTGTCGCTAAAGTCTGTTACTGTCTCTACCTCCCTTTCTGGGATAGGATGGATGATATTAGACACAGTTTCGACTATAAGGTTTACTAATTCTTTTTTTTTTTGTGTAAGTGGTGAAAAGGGAATGGGTGCTAGAAGCTTCATTGTTACTCTTTCCTCCTAACGTCAATTTACTAATAACTTCTGTTAGCTCTTTTTCTACACTCATTTTTAATTTAACTTTTTAAACAAGTATACTTATTATCCGAGCGGATATTTGCTAAGATATGCATATTGCATGTTCATTTTGCATATTTCACATTTAATTGCATTTTTCTAGCATGATGCATATTTAACACACAAATGCATATAAAGGCGTATTCCTTCTTTTTCATTTTAAAAAGACAATTTTCAACTTTGTTCACTTAATACAGTAATTTTTTCTGGCAACAATGGAGAGCGCCCACTTATTCTAATATCTCTAATATTTAAAAATCTCGTGTCACGGTGTTAGTGTATGAACTCCTCTGAAACAGCTCGACCGATGTTTATGAAATTACTTTGGTTAAATTTTTCTTATATATTTGGTAGGTATGAGAATAGGGCGTAAGGTTTTTTTCAACCTCCTTCCCCCACCCACAATTTTTTAATCACGATTTTTGTATTTTCGTATGCACAATATCCAAAAAATTAGAAATAAATTTTAAAGTCAATCAAGTCACCTTTTTCAAATATATCAGATAATTATGTCATTATTAATACTTATTTGATTCCTCTGATTTTCAAATCTATTACAATTAAACAGAGAACAGCATCACGCACTTTCATCACGTCGGGAGCGTAGAACAGCACGCCGGGTACACAAGTACTTGTATAAAATTAATAAAGATCAGCCATCCACAATTTTTTTTTTTTTTTATAAAGCGGGGGATCAAGTTCCATGCGAATCAACACTTCGACAGCATTACTAGCATTGTCTGTACAATAAAAACTTAAAGGAGCTAAAAAGTCTACCGCATTGTGGTGGAAATAAGAACTTAAATTACTACTTTAGAAAGTAAAGCATATTTGGAAAATTTTCAAAATCTGTCCTTGACGGAGCTGACTATTTTTTCATACTACCCTGTGTCGTCTACAGATGTTGAATGAAGTTTCTCTGCATATGCAACCAATATGCAGAAAAACGAATATCTTTAAAATTTCAGAATTTAAAATATCATCTTATTATTTACTGTAACAATAAGTTCAAGAGAACGACTAAAATTAATAAAGGGAAACTTGTAAAATAAAATGACCATATGATTAGACGGTATTTTTGAAATGAAATAAAAATAAAAACCCCTTTTATATATGCATTTGAATAGTTCTTTTTTTTTTGCATATTTAAATGCATATTTTTAGTTTTTTCGGGAGCTTATTTCAACATTTTTCATGCATATAAATATCCAGTCTGCGTATTATATTAATACTTATTTTAAGTTTAAAATTTAGCGTTTGGCAAAAATTTAGTAAAAATTTTTGAGTGAAAAAATACAGATTGTAACGGATTTTGGATTCTGTATCTCATGAACGCCACTAGGTAGACACTTCAAATTTTCACAGAATGTGTTTTTCTATTACCATATCCCAACAAATAATAAAATTATTAGAAAATCCACCGGAAAAATCTCAAAAATGAGATTACATTTCCACAACAACAACATGCAGTTTGTGTGTATAAAAATATTTATAACAACAACATGCAAGCAAACAGATTGTGTGTTGTACAAAAACAAACGGATATACGAAGAAAAGAGAACGAAAAACAAACAGAAGCTGGTTGTTGATCTAATTTTTGATCAAGAGGGGATAGACGGCAAACATAAACACAACAACAACAATTAAACACGCCAAAGAAAACAAAAGCAACATACAGACGGATAGACAGACGGACAGACTGAAAGGCAGACATAGCTAAATTAACTGGACAGAATATTTTGTATGCAAATGTTGTATTGTATTGAAATGATCTCTCTCTCTTTCTCTGTCTGTTTTTAAGAAGTTTCATTTCTATCATCTGTACGATGGCACACATGCCTTGGGCCTCTTCACTCGAGATTGGGCTAAATGATGACTTTACGTTGACTACTTCCTCGTTGTCGCTTTCCTGTTCGATTGGTAGCATTAAGATTTTGATGTCAGTAGTTGACTTTCATTCCAGGCTTTAGTTTCAACTTAATTGCACTGTTAATAATGGTTCGCATAGATGATTTATTTGCACATTAAGTATTAGTTTTTTTTCATAGATTAGTTATATTAGTTGAGCAATGATTATTTGCTAACTGCTCAACTGATTGATATTTTTAAATGTATTTTGTTGATTACATTTAATTTTATTTGTTCCTTTGTGTTTATTTCATATTTTGTGTAGTTTTGTTCATTAAGATATTTATTTTATGTTTTGAGTAGATTGTTTTTAAAGAGTTCATTTCTTATGTAGTTGATTCGTGAAAAGCGGGACCGTACTGTCCGTCCTTTTTACTCGATTTACACGGGAGGCACTTCGCGAATTTTTTTTTAATATGCCGCGAACTGTATTGTCCTTTTTATTTTTTGATCAATTACTCGCGGTCCCTGCTCAGGCGCCAATTAATTAAACACTTTTTTAAAGCAATGATTACACTGTGTTACAAAAAAAAAAAAAAATGAAAAAACTTCTTATCAGACCTAGTGGAGGTTATAGGTCATAAAAAACTAAAAAGAATGGTATATATTAAATCTCTGATACACCCTCAAAATCTTGTTTTAGAGCCCAAAAACCGTTTTTAAGAGGTTCCTGTACATATTACCTTATAACTTGGCCATTTTTTATCGGATTTCATCTAAATTATATTTTTTCTCAACGTACATCAAAAGTTTAGTCATTTTAGCTTTAAATGAACCCTGTTTGAATAGAATCAGTTAAAAATTACTTGATTTATTGTACTTTTTATAATTGCATATGACAGTTTTCTTTCCTTTTTTATTCTTAATTGTTGCAGATAGAGGGAGATAGCTAGAGAGAGATATCTAGAATAAGAAAAAAAACGGTTTTTGGGCTCTAAAACAAGATTTTGAGGGTGTATCAGAGATTTAATATATACCATTCTTTTTAGTTTTTTATGACCTATAACCTCCACTAGGTCTGATAAGAAGTTTTTTTTCGCTGTGACACAGTGTTATTTATTTATTTTTTATTAAAAGTTGATTTACAATTTGGTTCATAGTTATTTGTTTAACATTGTTAATTTCTTTATTACAATTGACTTGAAAGTTATTTATTTCTTTATTGAATTTGACACTATGAACTAACTTAAGTTTACCTTGCCTGCCTTTTTATAATGAATAAAGTTGCTGCGTTCAGCATCTTAGACACGTTGCACTTGCACGCGCGGAAGTGGACAACAAAGAACGGAAAAAATGCAGACATATCGTCAGCAAATATTGTGGGAATTGTCAAATGCGTAAATAAGAGTGTAATATTACCACTTAATGTGGTAAACAAATATTTCTGTTGCGTAAGCATTAGATAAATTTTGCAGGAGTTCTTAACCCATATGAAAGAGGTTGCAGGGGTACTTAACTTATACAGTCAATCCAAGGCAGACTGAGTGTGTCTATCTACGACTATTGATTGATTCACTGACTGACGATATTTGCATAGAATTCGTTCACGGTGCAATGATCTAACGATTACTTCTAGCGACGCAATGTATAATGAAGCATTGATTGCTATCGAGGATATTTGTGTTGTCATTGCCAGTTTACCACTCAATCATTTCGGTATGTGTTTGCCAAATCGGAGTACATCTGATTATATGAACACCGAAATGAATCGTGAACAGCAGTACAATACTGAAGAAATGGCAGCGATTGTTACTCGCAATATCCCACTACTGACTGGTAAACAAAAAGCATTTACGATCACGTTATGCCTGTAGTTTCAGGTGGAACTGGCAAAACATTTCTCAATTCGCTAATTCTTGCCAAAATATGATCAAGTAAAGCATCGCATTGGCCGTTGCATCATCTGGCATTGCAGCAACTCTATTGGATAGAGGGAGAACAGCTCATTCAGCATTCAAAATGCCACTGTATATTCAAAATAACCCATACGCAGTATGCTACATAAAGAAACAATCGTCCATGGCCACAGTGCTGAAACAGTGCAACATTATCATCATGGATGAATGCACTATGGCCCACAAACATTTTCTAGAGGCGTTGAACAGAACACTCAAAGATATAAAAAACAACTAACTATTCAGTGGAACTCTGTTACTCCTTTCAGGTGATTTCAGACAAACACTTCCCGTCATTCCACGTTCAACGTACGCTGTTGAGATCAACGCTTACTTGAAATTATCGTCACTGTGGCGTATGTTGATAAAGTCCAGCTTAAAAAAACATGCGCGTACAAAAGCTACAAGATCTATCCGCTGACACATTCTCAAAACAATATTTACATATTGGCGATGGAGAAGTTGCTGTCCATGAAAATATTGGCTGCATAAAATTGCCCACCGATTTCTGCACAATCGATTATTCGCAAAAAGCTCTAATTGACCGCATATTCCCCAACGTACACACACAAAACATAAACCGTGTAAGTCATGCGTGGCTGGCAGAAAGATCCATTTTGACAACAAAAAATGTGCTCGTAGACGATTTCAACTTTAAGAAACAACAGTTGTTGCAACTTGGTATCATACAAATCGATCAATACAGTTTGCGATGCCAACGAAGATGTAAATTATCCAACAGAGTTTTTGAACTCACTGCAATCAATAAGTCGCAAGGCCAAACGATGTCCATCTGCGGCTTAGATTTGGGCACACCATGTTTTTCACATGAACAATTATACGTGGCATGTTCTCACGCGGGCAAACCATCTAATATGCAATTTACACCAAAGCACATCAACATCAACATTGATGTGCCTACTGATACGTATCAGATTCGACAACAACCACAAGGAAAATTACGTCATTCAGGGGTTGTTGTTGTAGAATATGGTGGGGATCAATAGTCACATCAAGAACTGATGTGCCTTGATATGAAAATTAATAATGGTCACTCTAGACATTTTCTGACAGTGTCGCCAAGTTTTTCCTAGTGCTTCTAAGTTTTTTTTATGTTTTTCCGCCTGTGGCATCAAAAACAGCAGCTGATGGCACAAAACATTGTTAAGTAAACCATAAATTATCAATTTTTTTTAAAAGAATTTAATAAAATGAAATGAAAAAGGGAATTGCAAGAATTATTTGCATATGTTGCAAAATGTTCTAAATCATGTATTTTTCACAAAGTTTTAGTTTTTACTTAACCAACGTGCTTGCAAGTTTCACGTGTGTGTATAACCAAAACAAAAAACATCTATTCGTGATGCAAAATATCCGGTGTGAACGAAAAACCCCATCTCAACGTGATGTACTTTGGTGTAAATTGCATATAACTTATATATATAGCGCAAAAAAAAAAAAAAAAAAAAAAACAGCCCAGAATCGTGTGCGATGGAGAAGCCTTGTAGCGGCCCTATGCTCCAAATAGGAGTGGAAAGCATAACAAAAAAAACACAGAAGGAAGTATTGTATTCTGAAACATTCATTCAAATAAGAAACTCATTATAACATTCATTAAAATAGAAACAAAAGTACTGTGCCTCACCTACATAAGCACACTATAGAAGTGAAACTGCTGCACAAAATGTTAGTAATCATGTTTTAAAATAATTACTAGAGTTGTGTAGGTTAGGTTAGGTTTGCTTGGCTGATCAAGAGATCTCACATAGACACATAGACCAATAATGGTCCTTTGTGTTGCCAAGAAGAAGTATGGAGACTCTTTAAATACTGTTTTTTATGAACTTTTTTGCGAGCTTTAATAAATTGCTACTTTTCTGATCCGCGATACTTTCCAAGGGGAGGAAAGAAACAGATCCGAGATAGCTAAAGCGTGATCTGTTGAGAGCTGGACATTGGCAAAGTATGTGTTCTAGAGTTCCCCTAGCATTTACCTCGTTGCATGTTGTACATGCATCACTCTGTATCAAGCCCAATTTGGCTGCGTGGGAAGGTGTTAAACAGTGTCCCGTGAGTATTCCGACTAATAACTTGCAATCTTCTCTTGGGAGTGCTAAGATGTAGTTGGTAGTCTTATTATTAACAGAGCGAAGCATGATTTTTGCGGTTCTGCAAGAGAGTGTTCCATTCCACATTCTCTTCGCCTCCTGAATCGTTGCTGCGTCTATTTTTGTTTTTAACGTGGACAGAGAGGGACGTAAGTATGACGCACTTACCTCAGCTTGGCTAGCGCCAGCTTTAGCGAATGCGTCTGCTTCTTCGTTCCCTTCAATTCCTTTATGTCCCGGTACCCAAAAGATGGTGACTCGTCTGTCAAAACAGAGTTCGTCAATTTTGGTTCTACATTGTTGAACACAGTTCGATTTCGTCATCACCGCCGCTATTGCCTTTATGGCTGCTTGGCTGTCGATGAATATGTTTATTTGGGAGTTTAGAGGAGTTAGCTCGGCTGCTAATTCTGCAGCTTTTGTAGCCGCATAAATCTCGGCCTGAAACACGCTGCAGTAGTCTGGAAGCTTATATGACCGCTTAAGGTCAAGCTCTGAGCAGAATACTGCAGCCCCCACTCCCTCTGCCATTTTAGATCCGTCTGTAAACAGGTTGCAAGTATGACCGCCAAACTGGAGTCCCCTTTGCCACCCATTATGTTCTATTCTACACTAGGCCTTCCATTGAAGTTGGCCTGGGGAATAACATAGTCCGAGCTATTGTTTAAACCTTCATGTATCTTACTGTGACCATAAGCCCTCCGTATAAGCTGTCCTGTTAGCTTTAGTCTTAGCGCAGACTTCTTTGCAGTGTTCTTCGCTGCCAAGCCTATAGGTTGAAGGTCGAGTATTCTATCAAGTGCTGTTGTAGGGGTGGTGCGCATTGCACCAGTTATACAAAGCCCTGCGCTTCTCTGTACCTTCTCCAACTTTTTGACGTATGTCTTTGTGTTGACACCTGTCCACCATACCAAGATACCATAGAGTAATACAGGTCTAACCACTGTCGTGTACATCCAATATGTTAGACGGGAAGATAAACCCCATGTCTTTCCGAGCATTTTCCTGCAAGCATAAAAGGCATTGAGAGCTTTCCTCACCCTTTCTTCCACATTTAACTTCCACGTCAGTTTGTTATCCAATATGACTCCAAGATATTTTGTAGACATCTTTGGTGCCAGTACAATGTTTCCTAATTTAGGAGGGAGCCAGTGCGGAATCTTGTATTTTGTTGTGAAAAGTACTAAGTCTTGTCTTGATTCACATCCAGTCCCACATTGCTTGCCCAGTCTTTAATTTCTTTAAGTGCCCCCTCGAGTACTTGACTCATTGAGCTAAGGCACTTGCCTGAGATGATTACGGCCAGGTCATCTGCATAGGCAGTTAACCTTGCACCTCCACCTCGCATTTTATTAAGAATTTTATTCATTACAAGTGTCCAAAGCAGCGGAGAGATTACGCCTCCTTGAGGCGTACCTCTGTTTGCCTTCCTTGCCAGACTCGTCGCACCCCATTCAGCCACCACTGTCCGGCAGTTCAGTAGACTGCCGATCCAGTGCCGTATGGATGGATGTGCGTCAATTGATTCAAGACCCTCTAACAGCGCTTCTGTCGAAACGTTGTTAAAGGCTCCTGATATGTCAAGGAAGACACCTATGGCATACTCTCCGTACTGTATGGCCCTTTCTAACTGCATCACGACCTTATGAAGCGCTGTCTCAGTGGAGTTGCCTTTCGTATAGGCGTGTTGCTCTCTCGATATTAGATACGGTGAAACCTTTTCCTTAATATACGAGTCCAATAGTCTTTCAAACGTCTTTAGTATGAATGAAGTGAGGCTTATTGGCCGATAGTCCTTTGGATACAAGTGGCTGCTCTTACCTTGCTTTGGTATGAATACAACCCTTGAGAGTCTCCAGCTCTTTGGAACATAATTAAACCTCAGGCAATTCCTGAAGATTCCTTTAAGCCATGGTGACAGTACAGCACAACCCTTTTGCAAGAGCGCAGGAAAGATGCCGTCTGGTCCCGGGGATTTAAAGGGTTCAAACGATTTTAAGGCCCATTCCAGTCTAACCGATGTAATTAAGCCTTCACATACCTCATTTATTACACCCCGTGTCGTTACAGTTACGTCTGAAACCGCAGTACAGCCAGGAAAGTGGGCTTCTATAAGAGTTTCCAGCGTTTCCTTTCCGTCTTTGGTCCATTCGCCTGTGTCCTTGCGGATTAGTGAAGGGATTATAGGAGACTTGGCAAGTATTTTCCGAAGTCTCGACGCCTCAGAAGTCTTGTCCAAATTACCACAGAAGATCTGCCAGGATCTCCTCTTGGCTCTCCTTATCTCTTTTTTGTATAGCGATAGTAGTGTCTTATATTCTCTCCAGCACTCTTCACAATCAGCAAGTTTGGCTAGCTTCAAGAACTCTCTAAGTTCCTGTCTTTGCTTACCAACGTCCTTATTCCACCATGGGGGCTTGGATTTGCGTCCAAGTCTCGTAGGCAGGCAGGATTTATGGTAAGCTAGAAGGATTTTAGATGTTATGAGTTCTGTCACTGCCTCAACGTCGCTGCTAGTAGTGATCTGAGGAACATTTCTTAAGTATCCCTTTAACAAGTTCTCATATAGGCCCCAGTTCGTATTTCTAGGGTTCCTAAATATGTCTTTCGTTCTTAGTGGGATCTTTATATCTACAGTGAAACTTATATAACTATGATCGGAGAAGGAGGGTTGCTCAAGCACCTTCCAATCCAAGATCTGCATATTGTCACCGTAAAAGAGAGTTATGTCCAATACATCCTCCGATGTTGGACCCTTATAAGTTGGAATATTTCCCCTATTTGCTATACTTACATTATACTGTAATATATAGTTAAAGAGGTACTCACCACGTTGGTTGATGTCCTTACTACCCCATTGAGGGTAGTGCGAATTAGCGTCTGCACCTACCACTATCCTCCATCCACGTTGACCGGCCTCCTCCATGAGATTTTGTAACTCCATGGGCGGTGCCTCGGCGTCGTGTGCCATGTAGAAGGAGGCAAGGAGTTTGGGCCCATCGTCCCCCTCTACGACAATCACTGCCAGGTCATCTGTGCTAAGATTCTATAATAAATATGCGTTAATATTATTCTTTACAAGGATGACAGATCTAATCTTCCTTACCATTACACTACCCGTTCCCCACGACATCTTCCCGTGACGCTGGTATAATATGTCCTCTGCCTCTTTGCTTATTTGGAGGATCAGATCTTGATTGCCTTTTTTGTCTGGCTTACTGGCGTGAAGCAGCTTCCAATCGGTAGTTGGAACATCAGGATTCTGCAGCCGGAATAGCAATAGAGTGACTTCTGGTTTTAACGTGTTAAGTACTCGTACCTTGGCACGCGGTACACACGGAATATCGTTTCTATCCACTATCTCCAGCTTAGCGCCTTCCCAAAGTCCTTCTATCTTGGGAGCTACCTCCGTAATCCACTTCAAAGTTAGCTCATCGTTGCATTTTAGGATCTTAACTCCCATATACCACCCTGCTCCTTCAAACGAGGGCGAGGGTTTGTCGGGTTCATCCGTCAGCCTTTTAACGATGGCATTTAAAATTTTTGAATCCACCTGTCTTCTTATATTCTTTAGAGTCTACCTGGCAAATAGTATCTGATAGATTTTTCATGGACCACTTCCCACTTATTATTAAACTTTTTGAAGCCATCCCTCAACCTTATTACATTACTCCAAAATTCAAAACCGAAAACGCAAATTAGTCGCTATATAAAAATGCCTTACACATCTTTCATCTTCAAAGCGCAGTGTGCAACAATTGATTCCGCCCTATGCACTAACTAAAGTGCGGCACTATATTATAAATTTAATTGTAATGTAGTGTCAAGGAATGTAAAAAAAAAAAAAAACATTTTGAAATACAAAAAAGCGAATGCTCTCGATAAGCGGATAGTAAAAGTAGCTAAACGCCTCTCATTAGAATCATACACATCAGCAATTAACTCAAATACGCCTACATCAAAAATTTGGAGTACAATCCGTACATAAGTGGTTTAAAACCACATAACCCAATAAATGCCCTGCACAAACCCTAACCACAGACAACCACTTAATCGCAGAAGAATTTGGCATAAACTGGTCGAATGAATCTAACGACATAAATTTCACAAGTACCTTCCGTTTACACAAACAAAACCTACTTCATACCCCAATTGCATATTCCCCTCATCTCCACGTCTCCTAGATCACTACAACAACATATTTAATAACTTCCTACCACAACAATATAAATCGAGTAAAATCATTTCTATAACCAAACCAAATTCCGTCAAAGCTTAAGTAAACAGCTACCGACTCATCTCACTAGACTCTTGCTGTGTATCCAAAACCTTATGTAAAATTTTTGCAAAGCGACTATGGTGGTTTGTGTCTCAAAACAATCTCATCAACAGTCGACAAACTGGCTTTAAGAAGGGGGAAATCAGTGTCGGATAGACTAATGACGCTAGACTTTCTGATCATGTCAGCCATTTTCTCCAGAAATCATCTTTCTGTCGCAAAATCATTAATTACGTCACTTGTTTCATGAGTCACTAATAGGAAAATAATTGTATACGCCAACAATCATTATTACTCAGTTCTCCCACAACATAACGGTATCCCCCAAGGATCTCCCTTATCGGTATCATATTCCTTATCGCGTACAACAAATCAAATAAAATAATTCTCAAACACAAACAGTTTGATTTTTACGCCTACGCCGAAGATTACCTCATTGTTAAAAAAACAAGCAAGAGACTCTCAATAGACATAGATCTGCTAATAACATATATCCTCTCCTGGTGTGATTATTCTAGTGCAATCCTTCCCTTTTCAAAATACAAGCATTTTCATTTCTGTAGAAAGCATCACTGTCAAGTCACAATCTCTCCTACCGTTGCACCGATTTCAGACGTAAAAACCCTAAAAATCCTAGGAATCACCTTCAATCAGAGATATAATTGGCACGATCACATTTAAAACCTGTTAATCTCCCTTAACTCCACATTAAACATCATAAAATGTCTCTCAAACTACTATTGTAACCAACTATCTATTATATCTGTCATTATTATGTCAAAAATCGATTACGGCCTGTACCTGTATGAAAACTCACCAATCTCTCAATTAAACAAAATCAAAGTCATTTACTATTCTGCTATTAGATTTGCCCTAGGAGCATTTAGATCAACTCCTATAAATAACATGCTATTCGAAAGCCAAATAATGCCAATAGAATCCCGGAAAAACTCGTTTCTGCTATGCTTATAAAACCAATACTCCTCTCAAACAACTCACTTTTAGCAATACCCATTCAAAAGATCTGAAATTCAAGAAAACCAACACCTATGCTATACATCTTTCCCTGCAAGTCATCAGAGACCTAGGCCTCTCAACTAAACCACTACCCTTTATCATAAGCCCAGCTCCACCCTGGACGCACAAACTTCCAAAGTATTCCACTACACTAGTAACCTATCAACAAGAATTGATACTCCTCAAACAATCTTTACATTCCTATAAATTCATATAAGTTAAGGACTAATAATATAGAGTCACCATTACTGGCGCAATAAGGAGAATATTTCCCTTGTCTATTGTCCACATGATAATGAACTTATTCTACTTTGTCCGTTTAGTTATCTTATTTTATTTCATCCATTGTCCGTGCATCAAGAGTAGCCAATAGGAGACTGACAACACTTCACCTGATCTTTTCTAAAACTGTTGTCCTAGCGTAACAATAGATATAAGTATGTTAAGCTAGAATTAAGTTAGTGGAGTTGAAGTGTAACCGGCAAGAAGAAAGCACATAGTGATGATATAATTAACACTTATAAACCCACGTGTGTGAAAGTAAAGTAATAAATTTAAACAAGTTAAATAAATAGAAAATAGTTAATAAATAAATAAAAAACAATTAAACAAACGCATGAACATAAAAAACAGAAGAACATACAGCGCGGGTTGAATTTCGTGAGGCCCCTTAGGTTCAGTATTGGCCAGCCTAACGGAAAAGAACATTACCAAATGAATAAGTAAGAATTAATATGCAATTTACACCAAAGTACATCACGTTGATGGGGTTTTTCGTTCACACCGGATATTTTGCATCACGAACAGCTGTTTTTTGTTTTGGTTATACACACACGTGGAACTTGCGAGCACGTTGGTTAAATAAAATCTAAAAGTTTGTGAAAAATACATGATTTAGAACATTTTGCAACATATGCAAATTTTATTAAATTCTTTTAAGAAAATTGACAATTTATGGCTTACTTAACAATGTTTAGTGCCATCAGCTGCTGTTTAGTGATGCGACAGGTGGAAAAACACAAAAAAACTTGGAAGCACTAGGAAAAACTTGGCGACACTGTCAGAAAATGTCTAGAGTGTCCATTATTAATTTTCATATCAAGGCACATCAGTTCTTGATGCGACTATTGATCCCCATCACATTCTACAACAACAACCCCTGAATGACGTCATTTTCCTTGTGGTTGTTGTCGAATCTGATACGTATCAGTAGGCACATTAATGTTGATGTGTTTTGGTGTAAATTGCATAAAAGAAATTCACAACTTACATCACAAAAAATCGGGGCAGCTAGTATCGATACACTACCGTAATTGTTTTTGCGTGAAAACTTTTTTCATGAACCATTATTATTAAAGCAAAGTCGAAAGTCCAGATTTTTTCGATATTAGTCTATATATGTACATACAATATATGTTAAGTCAACTAATACAGTAATTTGTAAACTCTTGAAAATAGTAGTAGTTCAATTGTCGGATATCGATTCTGTCCATAACATATCGCACATGTTAACTAAAGTGTTGCAACTCAAAAAACACAAATTTTGAGTAAATGATGCAGAATTATTCGTTATATCATGTTTTATATAGGGTAAAAATTTCATGTTAATAACTTGTACACTCTCCGCGTGAGAAGAAAATATTTCGTCTATAATTAGCCAAGTTGTGAGTAAATTAAAAACTTTAAACGCGTTTTTCTCGAAATGCTCTTTTTTGAGTTGTAACACTTTAGTTAAATATGTGCGATATGTTTAAATGTACGTATCAACCAAGTCGTCCTTTGTAAAACATATTTTTGTTAATTCTTTGTGCGTCAATATTAAAACAATTTTCTTTTAGTGTTGCGCAATATACTACAAAGTTTGTTTTGCATAAAAGAAAGTAAAGATGTTTAAATCAATTATACCAAGAATAAGAAACGCAAACAGACATCATTTGCTTCAGAATGATGAAACCGATTAAGAAAAGAAAATGCTAATTGGCTGTCAGGTGTAATTTAATTACTTAAATTTATTACATATAACACAGGGTAATGATGGGAGAATTATGATATGTAATGTTTGCATATCAATTGCATGTCGCGCGAGTTATCACCCGGTCCGCTCGTACTCCTTTCAACAACACTATCGACCTAAAAGAGCTAACCGGAGCGTTGATCTACGGCTGCTAGTCAGTTGACATTGTACTTTCAAGCAGAGCAAAAGTGAGAAACTGTGCATAACCAACGACAACAATGACAACAATAACAACAACATCAACATATAAACTAATTGAATTAATAATACCAACAACGGCTCCCTGTTGGTAATTGGCGCAGCCGGTACTGGAATGGACCTACTGATAATGCTTAACATTAGCATTGTGTATGTAAAGGTAATGGTGGTACATAAAAAAAAAAAAAATAATATTTTTTATACTAACTTCCCAGTTCATCAAGCATCGTATGTCGTGCGGACCTCCGCCGAAACTATCTAAAACGGGCTCAGAAATGAGGGTTTCGTCCGTACAAAACGGATGTATGAGAAAAAATAGGCAAAAGAGACGACAATACAACAACAAAAAAGCAGTGCCGCAACAACATCTGTTTCATGCTCTGAATCGTTCGAGGTAATATTTCGGACATGAAACGGATAAATAGATAAATAGCAATAATAAGAAAAAGAGGTAACCGAAGGTTTAACTGACAAACACAAAATTTTCGGTATTTGTTTTGCTGTCGTTCGCGCTATTCTTTATTTTGTATGCATTTTGTGCAGAAGGCGCGTTCGCATAAAGAAAGTGAAAAAAAAATTTATTGTTGACATAATAATGCAAAGTAAGTAGAAAAGAAAACAAAGTGAAGTGAGTGGTGCATTTATTTTATGTTTTAATTCATTTTCATGTTAATCATCGATATTACTAATTAAGTGAACAACACATCGTTTTCCTTACACAATTAAATTGATTCCAAGTGGCAAAATTTAACAGAGTGAGTAAACAAAAAAATATTGCGAGAAGTGAAGTTTTATATTTTCTAATTCTTTCATCCTCAAGATGGGATAACGAAAACTGAACAAATCATCGGCAAACGGAGCAAGGAGTAGTTCGTATGTTTTATTTGTTAAAAGGATAAGACGTTCTTTTACTTCTTTTTATACACTTCACGGGAGTAAATAGTATTATAAGTTTGTCATAAAGTTTGTAACACACAGAAGGAGGTATCGCAGACCACATAAAGTATATATATTTATGATCAGCTCGATGAGACTAGTTGATTTAGCAATGTCCGTCTCTCCGTCTGTCTGTCTGTATGTATGCAAACTAGTCCCTCAGTTTTTGAGCTAAAGAGCTGAACATAGGTTTTTTTTACCATACGCAGCACATTTTTCGGAATCTGCCGAATCTCCCATACAAACCCACCTTTAAATTAATGTTCTTATTAAAAAAACTATTTTGGTTTTTTAACATATCGAACTGAAATTTGGACACTATAAGTTTGTAATCTATCAATCGTGTAAATTTCATGATCCTATCCTATCCTCCCATACAAACCACCCTTTAAATAAAAGTTCTTGTTAGAAAAAGTTTTTTGTTTTTTAACGTATCGAATTGAATTGGACACTATAAGTCTGTAATTTAAAGCCATCAATCATGTTAATTTCATGAACCTAGGACTACCAGGTAAGGTACCTCCCATACAAGCCCCCCTTTAAATTAATGTTCTTGTTAGAAAAAGTTTTTTGTTTTTTTAACGTATCGAACTGAAATTTGGACCCTATAAGTTTCTGATCTATATTCATCAACCATATAAATTTCATGATCCTAGGTTTACCAGGAGTGGTACCTCCCATACAAACCCAAATTAAATGGCAAACTTTTAAAGAATAAATCAAACTGATGTGATGCTAAAAAAGGAAGGTTTGATGTAACTCGGAGGAGCGTGAACAGTATTACATCTTTGGCATAGCCAATGATAGCCTTCTTTCTAGTTTTTAATTTGTAAATATTTATTTTATAATTATTGTCTACCATGTTGAAATAGTTAGAAATTATTATTATAAATAAATTGTGCTCATTGTAAATAGTTCATAATTAAATGACATAACTTGCGGTCCAAAAACGGTATCACTAGCGGGACGAAAACGGTTCCACTGACGGACTGAAAACGGATCCATTAACGGCCCGTTTCCGAGGGTCGTAAATGATTGTTTCTGCTGCCTCAAACAGAGCGACAGATGATTATTTTACGTACCGTTTTCGGATGCGAAAGCGTTTTTATGACCCACTCAGGATCCGCTTAACTCTTATAACAAGGGTGGGTCAATAGGTCCTTAGAAAATACAACAGATAGCGCGACTATTACTGTAAACGGTCTATTTTCATGCAGCATCACTACCGTCTAGGTATGCTGTGAAGTTTCCGCCAGATTGGTTGAGTTGTTGTGTGTTTCTCGTGCATTGAAGAAAATAATTTGTTTGTTTACAAAAATGGAGAAAATTGAGTTTAGATCTGTTATTAAACATTTTCATATAAAATGCTTAACAGCAAAGAAAATAAAAAATGAGTTGGATTTAGTTCACTGCACATCTGCTCCTTCACTTGCAACTATTTATAACTGGTTAAATGAATTTAAACGTGGTCGTACATCAACAAAGGATGAACCACGCTCAGGACGCCCTGTAGAGGTGACTACGCCAGAAATGATCAATATAATCCATGATATGGTGTTAAGTGATCGAAGATTAAAGTTGAGTGAGATAGTTGAGGTTACAGAAATATCAAAAGGTAGCGTTATTTCTATTTTACATGAAAAATTGTGTATGAAAAAGATTTCGTCAAGATGGGTGCCGCGTTTGCTCACAGTCGACAATAAACGCAATAAGGTGGTTGCCTACAAACCTCTGTTGTCGCTCATGCAACGTGATCCGAATGAGTTTTTTCATCGGTTTCTGACTGTAGATAAAATGGATAGATGGATCCATCACTACACTCTCGAAACGAAAGAACAATCAAAACAGTGGATTTTGAAAGGGGAACCATGTCCAAAGAAGGCGAAATCCGTAAAATCAGCTGTTAAGGAAAAACAATAGCAGGGGAGTATTATGCATCTTTATTGGACCAGCTAATAGGAAAAATTGGAAAAAACGGCCTCATTTAAACAGAAAAAAAATCGTCTTTCTGCAAGGAGATTATGTTGAAAAATAAAAAAAAATTTACCAAAAAAATCTTGTTTTAATGCTTTTTTCTAAGGACTTATTGCCCATCCTCGTACCATTGACGGATGTTTTGGTCAACTGGGTAACTAAATCTTGAGGGACTTGCATGAGTGTGTTTTTTTTTTTTATCAGAAGAAAAGCATCGAAAACCTGACCGGTCTACAACAGAAGTGCGGAACTTTAACCGCGCTAAAAACTTCCGCCCCATGTACTATTGTCCCCCCGGAACTGCTAGATAATCCGTCGGGAGGAGAGGAGGAGCATAATTGCTCAATCGTCAGTCTGTCCCAAGTAAGTGGGTCACCTAGTGCGTCTGTACTGTATGTGTTCGTAGGTCGTAACTACACGACAACAATCTACATTCACCTGTCCGTTTGTGCAGCTAGATAGGCCTGCATTCGCGATCGTTCAGCTGCTCTGCTGCGCTCTGTTGTACGGAGGGTCCGCATAATCATTGCAATAGCGGTTTTTACCAATTGCCACTTCTCTTCTGATTGGCACATGTGTGGCACCAGGTTATCCACAGTAGGCGGCTCACCAAAACACTCCTGTATCTGTGTCCTCTCATCACTGAATCGGGGACAACAGAAAAGTACGTGTTGGGCATCTTCGGCGATACCGACGCAGACTGGACAGAAGGGGTCCTCCTCGTGCTTGAACCGGTGCAGGTAGAACTTAAAGCAGCCGTGTCCACTTAGTATCTGCGTCATATGGAAATTCACTTCTCCATGTTTCCGCGTTATCCATACATCCAGGCTAGGGATTAGAGAGTACGTCCATCGCCCTTTCCTAGACGCTCCCCATTTCCTCTGCCATTCTTGGATGCTGTATCGCCGTTTGTCTTCTGTAGATGACCCCGTGGTGAACCTATGTTCCAGTTCACGCGTCATTATATCGATTGGTGGCATAGAGGCGATTACCTCAATCGCAACATTCGATATAGTGCGAAAACCGCTTGCTACCCGTAGCGCACTTAGGCGGTTCGTCGAGCAAATACCCGCCATGTATGAGCTCTTCCGTGTTGCATCCGCCCATACAGGCGCCGCGTATAAGATAATGGAGGCAACAACTCCAGCCAGCAGCTTCCGCGTGCTTGCTCGTGGTCCACCTATGTTTGTCATTATACGGGATATGGCTCCATTAACTTTCACCGCTTTATCGTTAATGGCTACTAGATGCTCCTTGAAGGACAGCCGAGTGTCATTAAGCACTCCCAGGTACTTGAGGGATGACTGGGAGGTTATTAGACAGTCACATATCCGAAACGAGAATGTTTCCCTCACTTTCCGGGTAGACAGGAGAACAGCTTCTGTTTTCTCAACTGCTAATTCCAAGTGGGCTTCCTTGAGCCAGCTCATGACACTGACCGTGGCTTCACAGCAACTAGTTTGTATTCGCTCGATCGTTTTACCCACGACTACCAGGGCAATGTCGTCAGCATATTCAATTAGCGTTGCACCTGTGGGGAGGTTCATCTTGAGAACGCCGTCATACATTACGTTCCACAAGGTGGGACCTAGGACCGAACCTTGTGGCACGCCCCTTGTGACCCTGTACTCCTTCCGGCCATCATCGGTGTCATACAGCAGTACTCTATCAGCAAAGTAATTTTTGATGATCCGCATTAGGTACCTCGGCGTGCCAAGCGCCTTAAGTGCTTGCATGATCCGCGGCCAGCTCGCCATGTTGAAGGCATTTTTGACGTCCAGGGTCACTACCGCGCAGTATTCTTTATCGCCTCCTCTCCATCTGGTTCCACTCGTTGCTCTGCGTGCGATATCCATCACTGCTTGGATTGCATGAACCCAGGATTTTCCACGACGGAATCCAAACTGGAAGTCGGATAAGGCGTTCGGCCTATCTAGCGTGTCCTGCAGTCGCCCGACGATGATGCTTTCCAGTATCTTGCCCTGCGAGTCAAGCATGCAGAGCGGCCGGTACGCAGATGGACAGTCCGGTTGCTTTTATGGCTTTAGCAACAAGACTAGCCTCTGTTTTTTCCAAATGGTCGGAAAGATGCCTTCGACAAAACATGCTGAGTACATTTTTGCGAAGGTCGCAACATCTGCTTTCACTCCTGCTTTAAGCGCTACATTTGGGATACCATCAGGTCCCGGGGCTTTTTTATCTCCCAACTTGTTCAGAGCTTGCAGCACCTCCTCCGTGGTAACCGACGGGAATTCGGCAACGCCTGTGGACAATTCAGTGGGCTCCAGTGTATCCCCCTCAGGGAAAAGTGCCGCGACCAAGTTGTCCATCATTGCTGGGTCTGATGGCTGTGGGGGCTGTGGTCCCTTTACCGAGCTCATCACGATTTTGTAGGCCTTGCCCCACGGGTCAGTATCGGAGCTGTCTCGCAGTGCTTTGAAGCAAGAATCTTTGCTGGTCCGTATGGGCTTCCTCAGGAGATGCCTTAGCCTTTTTAATTTCCTTTGCAGTTCTTCTCAACCAGGAGATGTTCGCCCGGATGCAGCGACTCCTAAGCTCGGTGATTTCGTCGTTCCACCAGTAGGCTGCCTTTCGCGCAGGTACCCGAGCTTTCCTAGGCATCGAGGCATCACAAGCTATGGAAATCCGCTTAGTGATGCTTTCTACCATGCCGTTCGCGTCATCAGTCACAGTTGAGGTGCTTTCCCAGATTTGTAGAAAGATGTCCTCATCGAAAAGTCGATCTCTCCATCCTCTAGCAGAGTGAAACTGACATCTGGTTGCGGTATGCAGCGCAATCTTAATCACGATGGCTCGATGATCACTGTTTGTATAAAAGTCACCGATGCTCCATGTTGTGTGGCGCGCAATGGAACAATGCGCAAACGTAAGGTCTATGGCTGAACGTCTATCACCTGCCTCGAAAGTAAACTGCCCATCGTTCAAAAGTTCGACGTTGAGTGTGGCTAGGCACTCCATCATGACTCTGCCTCGCTGATTCGTGAACCTGCTACCCCACATTGTAGACCACGCATTGAAGTCTCCTGCGATGATGAACGGCGTCTTCGTTCTTGCATCCGTCACCAGTTCCGCGATTAGCCATTCAAACTGAATAAGCTCCAGGCTTGGCGGCGCGTAACATGAGAAGAAGTAAATACTATTTACTTTAGCCCATGTGAAACCGGCATGAAGAGTAACTGGCCTACTTAGCGGCATCTTCCCGTCCGTAACCCATATGGCGGATTTGCAGGATGCATCCGAAATCCATTTGTGTCCCTCCACGTTGCGGTACTGTTCACTTAGAAGGACCAGGTCTAAGTGTTGCTCGAGCACCGTTTGGTGTGGCAGGTCTTGAGCTGCACAGTGGTTGAGGTTTAATTGGGCGATGAAAATCTTCTCTCTTACTTCCTTAACCTTAACTGCCCTTTGAAGAACCGGACAGCGTGCAGAGCCCGCTGTATGGTCCCCACTGCATAGCATACATTTTGGGTCATTTTTGCATTGTGCTGCTTGATGACCCTCTTGCCCACACCTCCTACAGAGATTACTGCGGTCTGCTTCCTCTTTGCAGTCCTGCGCTCTGTGGTTGTAGCCCCAGCACTTGAAGCATCTTGTTGGGGATGCACAATCCCGCACTCTGCAAGATACCCAGCCGATGTGGAAGATGTAATGTCATCCAGATCCCTGAGTTGGATTGCGACCACGATTGTTTTCGCCAAAACTGTTACAGCATCGCCTAGCGTTTGTTCCACCACTGTCTGATACTCCGCCGTACTCTGATTTGTGCCCCATTTGAGTTCAAGTTGCAGCTCAGTTTTGGTGGTGCGTCGGACTGTCTTGACATTTTCGCCTAATTTCTGCAAGGCCGGGTCGCTGCGTATCTTCCGCAGAATATCTGCATTTGTGGAGATTTCGGTAGCCGAGTTAATGAGAGCGTCCGGCTTGGACCTAAGGCCATTTGCCCTTTTGCTCTTTCCCGACACTTAAGTCCACTTCTGTTTTGTTGACTTGGGAGAGTCAACAATCGCTTTGCCAACTGTAGCCACGGGTTTGCTCTCCTTAGAACCGATTGGTGGTTTCTTGGCTGCAACATATCGCTTGGCTGGGGAGTCTCCAGTTGCCCCTCGGGACTTCTTTTACCCTTTGCGGAAGGTTTCAACCACGGCGAAAGCTCTATGAAAGCTCATAGAGTGCTTTGATACTATCGATCGTATCACGCATGCTTTGGTTTATGGAGCGTCTTGGCTTTCCATCCGACCCCTTCTGCTCCAGCATATCCACTAAACTCCTTATTTTCACGCCGAGCTTGTGGAAAGAGTTATACTCAACTCCTGGTTTTATCGAGCACGAGGGGCTCGTCGCATCCTTGCTGGTAGTAGCCAGGATGGCTTTCGGCGATCGATGAGTCTTACTGCATGGCTGCGGGCCACCTTACCGCTTCTCCTGAACACCATATCGCCTGTTGGTTCCGAACTTGCAACATCGTTCACCACAGCGACCAAGTTGGTCGTCGCCGTGGTATAAGAATTTCCTTTATTTGCCATTCTGTTTGTTTGTTTGCCAGCGCATCGTGTGCAGTGGGGTGGGGCGTACTAGTCAGGAAAGGGTTTACCCTTGGTACATGGTCCCTACCTCAGTTCCCTGGGGCCTGACCTACGCTTTACCAGTCCCGGAATACACGGACGGACTGGTGCTCGCCCGGGGCAACGCGGTCTACTAAACTGCGTCCAATGCACACTCCCTGACCAGGATCCGAAGTGGCTGGTCACTGATCCACGCCACGCCTACCGCCTCGGCGGAGCAGGCTCACATCACCCCTTCACCATCTTTAGCGGAATAACTAACAGTGGGTCCGGGGACTCCCAGCGCGACGTGACGGGGAACGGTCATCTCCGCGTTTTAGGCCTACCGCCAGGCATATACTACTGCCGACCTATGAGGTGCAGACGCAGACCAAGAAGGCACCCAATGTGGAACAGACGCTCTTGGATTTAGAACTACCATCAGGCATTTACTGCTGCCGACCTATCAGGTACAGTTGCAGACCAGAAATCTGCCCAATCTGAAACCGGGCGCCTTTTTGGGTTTGGAGAACTTATTATGTGGGCGGCTCACACTCACCCCGTCACGAGAAGTTCATAAGAGTGTATAGGCTTTTAAACTACCTCTTCCATTCTTGCCGCTCATTGGTCGGAGACTGCTTATTGAATAGTCGCAGCTAACCTACATATCTGTAGGTCGTCCACTATCCGTCACCTGTGACCCCCACTGTAGCTTGAGCAACGCCTAGTGTTGCATGTGTGTGTGTTTTTACATGTCTGCGGGGCGGAATCAAACGTTGATCACTGCCGTCTGCTCAATATACAAAAAAGTACATATTAAACAAAGAAAAGTATTGCGATGAAGTGGGGGTGAAATCAATCGTTGATAATCACAGTCACTGCGAGGCAACATAACATGACACATTGTATTGGTGAGACGTGGCTTGTGGAATCAATCGTTGATAATCATAAGTCCACTAACACATAAAATTGCATTGTAGTATACCATTCCATACCAGTCGTTGTTATGCGAAAACAAAAAACATGCTTACATACATAGCAAATGGCAAACACACAAATCTCTAACATACTTAAGTATATACAAAGAATTTCAGCTGGCGTCCGAAAAGTGGCTGCAGCCGAAATTCTAAAAAAATCCATTAGCGCCGCTAGACTAACTGCATTAACGACAGTGTAGGTTGTCACCGAATTATAATAGCGAAAAATAATGAAATTATAAAATAAATTTATAAGAAAATGCAAGAAGAAAAAACCACTTGAATACTTGGTATACATACCCCGAATTGTTGTGTGGCACTTTGTATACATGTGCAAATAGAGAAAAACACTTACATAGTGTACACGATCGGTGTTCTTGTGTGGTGCTGCTGTATAATATATACATAGAGTAAAAAAACACTTACATAGTGTACATAATCAGTAAAACACATACATATATAGAAAAAATAAAAGACAAACAAAAACAGAAAAAAAAACCAAACAAGCAATTATACAGCATATACTTATATACTTTGAATTATTATGTGGTACCCTTTTTTTGTTTCTTGCCGAGGAAGGGAATCATCGAAAACCTGTGGCCGTAGCCGTAGTGTGGGACTTTAACCCACTAAACCCTCTCTCATGTCCAACGGTTAGTCCTCACAGAACTTCACCGATTATGTAGTGCTTCGGGAGGCCGTTGTGAGTATATTACTACTCAATCGTTCATTTTAGTTATTCTGTCCGAGTCCGGGAGCAATGATATCCGTTGCTAGTCGCGAAACTCCTTCAGCTCGTTCAGCCGATCTGCGTGCGTTCTCCGTGTACCGCAGTATATTCAGAATGTTCGTAGCTGTTGCACTTGCCGCATTCAACTTTCTACTATCCTCGTACATATGTGTGACCAGATTTGACTCCGTCACTTCTTCGCCGAATGCTGTTTCAAGGTCAATTCTTTCATTGATGAACCGTGGGCAATGGAACAGCACGTGACAGGCGCTTTCTGGCTCTACTTGGCATATTGGACAATACGGGTCGTCTTCGAGGTGGAAACTGTATAAATATTCTCTGAAGCAGAAATGTCCGGTCAGCAACTGCGTGAGACTATAATCAACCTCTCCATGATTATGGTTCATCCACGCCTCGATATTTGGGATCAATTTATACGTCCAGCGCCCTTTCTTGGTTTGATCCCATCGTTGCTGCCACGCGGAAATTGTATACCTCCTCTCTTCTTTTTTTATCGCGATTGATGGCCTGCGGCCTGTGTCGCTGTACAGACGCCCCATTTCACACACGAGCAGGTCGATAGGAATCTTCCTTCCTACGACGCAAATGGCATCATCTGAAAGAGTACGGTAAGCACTGGCTACCCTCAGAGCACTGAGTCTGTATGTGCGCTTTATGTTTTTGAAGTATGATATCTTCGTGTCCGCCCAGATCGGCGCAGCATACAGAATCACCGATCTTATAACCGATGACAGGAGCAGCCGCCTGCTTGCTCGAGAGCCACCAATGTTAGGCATCAGTCTGATTAGCGCAACATATCCAACGAGGGTTGTGTCTTCCGAGAGGTTAAGTTTGAGGATGCCGTCATACATTGCGTTCCAAAGCGTAGGGCCCAGCACCGAGCCCGGGGGACGCCACCAGTTACTGTGTATGTTTTTACTCCAACGCTAGTGTCGTAAAACAGAACACTGTTTTTGAAGTAGCTCGCTATTATACGCTGCAGATACACCGGCACCGTAAATGTGTTCAGCGCACTCATGATCTGCGGCCAACTTGCTGAGTTGAACGCATTTTTATATCCATCGTTACCACTGCGCAGTACTTCTTTGAGCCGAACCTCCACTGCTTACCGCTCGTGGCTTCACGGGCAATATTCATGACGGCTTGAATGCCGTGCAGCGTTGATCGCGCGTTCTAAAGTCATATTGATTTGGAGAGAGCCCTTCAGGTTTCTCCAGGTGTTCCTGCAATCTATCACAGACGATTCGCTCCGGTATTTTGCTCAGAGTGTCCAGCATACACAAAGGGCGTTACGATGAATGTTGTTCTGGCTGCTTCCCTGGTTTCAGTAGCACCAGTTTCTGATGTTTCCAGGGTTTAGGAAACACGCCTTCCTTGAGACAAGAGTCGTAGAGCTTGGCGAACAGTTCCGGTGCCACCTTAATCGCTACTTTTAACGAAATGTTTGGGAAACTATCTGGGCCCGGAGCTTTATTATCCGCAATGCCTCTCGCTATGTGCAGCACTTCTTGCGTGGTGACTTCCGGGATGTTATTCACGCGCACTTGCTGGCCCTGATAGAGTGTTGTTTCGTAGCGTCGAGACTACGTCCTGCATTTGTGTGGAGCACGTGGGCTGAGGTGCTCTCGGACCTTTCAATTTCTGCATGACAGGTTTGTATCCCAAACCCTAGGGATCATCATCAACGCAATCTCGAAGCTCCTTGAAATAGCGATTTTTGCTGTCCTGTATAGCTTTTTTGAAGATGGTTTTACAGGTTCTGTACTTCGCCAACAACACTTCAGACGCTGGTGTGCCACGTGCTCTCTTCAACTTTCTTCGTGCTCGGTGACAGTTTCCTCAAGCGGTCATGATTTCCTCATTCCACCAGTAGACTGGAATTTTGTCAGGTCTTCCCGAACATCTCGGCGGCGCGTGATGCTCTCCGACAATTCTTCTGCGTTCAACACCGAAGCGGCTACTTGCCCCGGACCATTTTGCCAGACAATATTAAAGACTGCGGACTTGTCTCTTCCAACCCTTATTCTGCACAAGACCTCTCTGGCGTCGTGACTTCGTCTAGGTCCCTACACTGCAATGTCACAGTGTGTGTTTTGACCTTCACTTTTGCGGTTTCCTTGAGCACATCCTCAATCGCTGATTGGTAGGCAGACGTGCTTTCGTCAGGCGCACCCTTCAGTTCAATAATGAGCTCCTGCTTATCCGTACGCCGAATTGCCTTGACATCTTCTCCAAGGGACCTGAGGGAATCTGAGGTTTTCACCTTCCGTAGGATGTCTGCATACGAGGCGTGCTCGGCCATTTTACTTCTAAGTAGGCTGCCTGCTCCCAAACCTACTGGATGCCGTGTCGTTGGCATTTCCACTGTCGGCTTTGTACGCTCATGTGCGCCATTTTGTGCAATCGGCGTGCTGTACAGCTCCGGCTGCGTTTGCGGTGTCCTTTTTGATACAGCGGCGATGCGTGCTGCCACATTATCACTTGACGGTTGTGCGTCCACTGGTGACCTACGGATGACCGAGCTCTTCATGAAAGCTTCGATTACAACTGCTAATATGCAACTCTCCTGTTTTTTAATTGTTTGTTCGTTCTTGTCCATGCTGTAAGGGTCCAAACTCACGACCGCTATCTCCGAATGTGCGCGTAGTTTCCGTAGGTCTCATGGTTATCTATGTAAACAGGGTTGACACTGTCCCTTATGGAGAACAGAATTATCTCAACCCAGCCTACGCGACCAAATAAGTGGCGACAAACATTGAACGTAACGCGAGACTAGCCAAGTTTTAATAGGACGGAAGAAGCAGTGAACCTTTCTATAAGCCATTTCAACTAGATTTCACTCCGCTTACTCAGATTATAGGGATTCACTGCCCCAGCCCAGCGCTATCTGCTTCGTATTCCAGTATGCCATAATCAGGATATTACTGGAATCAATCCTGATGGCCCGCCGGCCGACGATCGCGTAGTGTTCAGCTGCTCCAAACATGGAACAGACGCTGACCAGGGTAACCGCTCATTATGAATCCGATGCTCCTGGAGTTTTGTGCTCACCGTGCATATGCCAAGTGAGGCCGCTCATTGTCGGGGACTGCTTATTTGTCAGAGACTTATTCGCAGCTAATCTTAGGCCGTTTGGCGATCCACAAACGTGCCGAAAATACTTACATAGCGTACAAGTTAATTATTTATTTAATTTACTTTTAATTAAAATACAATGGTGGATGGTGGTATTACTTTTATCTTTAATGTTAATTTCTAGACTGAAGCTTAAATCAAATGTATCCCTCTTAAATTGAAAAGCGACAGTGTCAGCGACAGCGAACGTCAGCGACGAAGTTAGCGGCTGAAGAACATTGCACCGAGCTTCCTCTTGCAACACCAAACAGAATGAAAAGTGTGATATCACTCGCCGAGGTGCGTGTGCGAAGTAATTGCAGTTGCTCTGTGTTATTGATCTGCAGAAACTCTAGTGCTTTAAGTGAAAAAAATCGTAGGCATTCCATTTCTTGAGGAGTTATCGGTATTATGGGTGCAATTATCATCAATACCGTGCGTTCTGTGTAGCTGATTTCTCTCTCGTTGATGTTAATTGTTTTATTCCAGAAATTGATCAAATATGTTCCGACGATGTGTTGCTAGTATTGTCGTACCGCAGTGTACCATTATAGTTGTTTAGAATGATGGTTTCATGCCCAATTTCATCTATGTTTGGGACGTGATCTGCATTGCTGAATCCGCACTGTACTTGTTCTCCAATTAATAACCTAGCCAAACACTTTTTAATATTTAAATTAACTATATCTGTTGTCGGGAGCAGAGGGTTTGAGGCTGAAGTTCGATCGACGCGCAAGGCAATTCCGATCTAAACAACAACAATAGTAGCAACAATTCTCAAGGTGAATCACACTTGCTTATATATGCACTGTGGCTAACGGACAATTCAAAATATATAATATAAGAAAAAAAAAAAAAAAATATAAAGACGTGAAGTAAATAAAGTAAAATAAAATACAAGTCTTTCTTTACAAAACGGTGGATAAAAAAATGGTATCCTTCCTCAAAACATCCGTCTTATCGAAAACAGTACCAAACATATTTACTTTCCTTTGAAATATCTCTTTAAACTATATGTGGCAAAACTCTGTAGAGTACGTTGGCAGCTCCTTGAAGATCCTGTGGCAACCCCAACGATCAAATGGGGACAGGAAAGCGAGCTAGTCAACACTGACTCGAGGTTCTGTCCTTTCCTGTTGAGTCGGCATCGCAGACGCACGCGATAAATTTAATCTAGCAAAATCATTAGCATCACTTGAAAATATTAATTTTTAGTTTAAATAAAGTTCGGTATATAATCAATTGAAATCAGTCGTAAATTATTTTGCTAGTTAGAATTGTCTTAATAACATTTCTAAAGTGGCGATCCCGACGTGATTGAACCGACCCGATCAAACCAACGTGGTTTTAAAACGAAACGCAGTGGTGCTCAAGCGCGGTGAACGAAAAAAACACGTGTTTTTATAAAACCGAATTGATCGAACCAACGTGGTTCTCGTGTAAAACGTCAGTTTAAACCAATATAATAAACCAGCGCGTGCCGGGTATTGCTATGGCTGCCGAGAACGTCTCCGTCGGTATATCGCCTGCACCAAGCCAGGCACCGCATGGCAGTGTGTGGTCGCTAAACCAGTCAGCACATGCCAGCGTGTCTGTCGCGTACGCAAGGTTGCCAGTTCCAACAATGACCAGTGCGAATATTGAAGCATGGTTCACGACGATGAAATTCTGGTTCGAAGCTTCCGGAATAGTCAACGATAAGCAGAAAGCGACAATGATTCTGGCATCGTTGGATCCAAACGTTATCGGACAGCTCGCGGACGTTATTTCAACGCTACCAAGTACCGATCGCTACCCGTTTGTCAAAGAAAAAATTATCGGACACTTCGCTGACAGCGAGCAACGTCGTCTCAACAGGTTGCTGTCGGAATTGCCCCTCGGAGACAAAAGACCGTCCGAACTTTATTTCAAAATGAGGAGAGTTGCCGGTACCACGCTGGGTGAAGCAGCTTTGAAAGGGCTATGGGCTAAAGGGTTGCCTGAGGCTGCTCAGGCCGTAATCGCAGCCACGCAGGGTACCACAGTCGAGTTCACCAAAGTAGCAGATTCAGTTGTAGACGCTATCACCCCACATCAGAAGTTGTTCAGCGTGGCTCAGACCAAACGATTTGATGTTTTGGAGGCAGCTGTGGCAGAGCTGACAAAAAAGTTTGAGGCAACCACAGCGCGATCACGATCACGCAGTCGCAACAGTTTGACACCAGGCCAACGCAACCAATCCCGTCAACAGCAGTCAGGATCAGGAGTATGTTGGTATCACCATAAAATCGGCCGAGATGCTAAAAGGTGTCGCAGTCCGTGCAGCTACGTACATCATGCCACCAACGCGGTAGCCGCGGAAACACCACCTTTATGACTGTCAACTCACGCTGCTTAATGTGACCAAAACCTGTCTGACGAACGCAAGGTATTTCGTTTGCAAGTTAGCGACAAGGTATCCAAAAGAACGTTCCTTGTCGACACCAGTGCAGATGTTTCTATTCTGCCACTCACTGCCAAAACCTTTGATGTTCGTCCAACTTCCACCATGCTGTACGCCGCCAACGGATCTCCGATCAAGGTAATCGGCGAGAAGCGAGTTAAACTGGGTCTGAGTCTACGCAGAGAATTCTTCTGGTCGTTCCTCATCGCAAAAGTCACTACCCCGACTATCGGTGCAGATTTTCTACGCCACTTTGATCTGCGCATCGATATGCGACGCAATCTACTGGTCGACAACGTGACAAGTTTGAAATCATCTCAAACATCGCCGATCACGTGTCATGCAGCTGACATTAAGAATTTTAACGCTTGTAATCCGTTTGCGGAAATTTTGGCTGAGTATGCAGACATAACCAAACTGCTGCTCCACGGCTCCGTTACCAAATCCAGCGCCGTCCATCGCATCGAAACTAAGGGCCAACCAGTATTTTCGCGACCACGACGCCTGTTGCCGGAGATGCTGGTAGCGGCACGAGCTGAGTTTGACTTCTTGCTGAAATCTGGCACTTGTCGACCCTCAGTCAGTAATTAGTCAAGCCCGCTGCACATGGTTCGCAAAAAGGATGGCACATGGCGACCGTGTGGAGACTATAGAGCTTTAAATGCTCAAACTGTGCCCGACCGCTATCCTTTGCCATATCTGACCGACTTTACTTCCAACTTGCACGGTAAGTTAATATTTTCTAAAATAGACTTACTAAAAGCTTTCCATCAAGTTCCGATACACGAGGAAGACATACCGAAGACTGCCATAACGACACCCTTTGGTCTGTTCGAATTCAAGTTTTTGACGTTCGGCCTGTGCAACGCTACGCAAACGTTTCAGAGGTTAATCAACGAAGTGCTGCGAGGTCTCGACTACGTTTTTTCGTTCATCGACATCGGTTTCACACATCAACATTGACATAGTTGGTCCGTTCCCATTGTGTGAGGGTCAGCGGTACCGTTTGACAATGATCGATCGTTACACCCGATGGCCGGAGGCTGCGCCGATTCCCGACATCACAGCTGAGACTGTCGCAAGAGCCCTGGTAACGCACTGGATCTCGCGATTCGGGGTTCCGCAGCGAATTACATCAGATCGTGGCAGACAGTTTGAGTCCTTTGTCTTTGCTGAGCTGATAACCATCATCGGAGCCACTCACTTACGTACAACGCCGTATCACCCGCAATCTAATGGTCTTATTGAGAGGTGGCATCGGTCTTTTAAAGCTGCTATCCTCTGCAACAACGTTAATAGGTGGACACATTGCCTACCCACCATCCTTCTTGGCCTACGAGTAGTTTTCAAGCCGGACATTGAAGCATCCCCAGCAATGCTTGTGTATGGCACCACGCTTAGGCTACCCGGCAAATTCTTCGGCACACAAAAAGTCTCAGAGCCATCGAGTGATACTCTGGCTGAGTTTGTCAAAGCAATGCAGAACCTACGTCCTACGGACACTACATTTCATTCATTGCCGAAAATCTTTGTTTCTCCACAGCTGCTGACTGCATCACACGTTTTCGTTCGCAACGACTCGGTGCGCCCATCGCTGACGCCACCCTACGATGGACCATTCCTGGTGTTGAAAAAATTCGACAAGTTTTTCAAACTGCTGATCAAGGGACGAAGGGTAAACATAAGCATCGATCGTTTGAAGCCAGCATTTACGACACCAGCTGAAGTAGCGACGCACGGCGTATCCAGCTACCAGCAAGTTTCAACAAAACCTAATGTTTCCAGTCGAATGGTTACGTTTACCAATGTGGACACCAGTTTTGTCTAGGAGGGGTATACTGTGGCGACCCTCTATAGAGTACGTTGGCAGCTCCTTGAAGATCCTGTGGCAACCCCAACGATCAAATGGGGACAGGAAAGCGAGCTTGTCAACACTGACTCGAGGTTCTGTCCTTTCCTGTTGAGTCGGCATCGCAGACGCACGCGATAAATTTAATCTAGCAAAATCATTAGCATCACTTGAAAATATTAATTTTTAGTTTAAATAAAGTTCGGTATATAATCAATTGAAATCAGTCGTAAAGTATTTTGCTAGTTAGAAGTGTCTTAATAACATTTCTAAATATATATTGATAATAGTCTTGTTCTTTACAATTGGTCGTAGTAACAAATCATTATAGTTTTCTTCATTAAGAATTGGTAGCTTTGCAATATAAAGCAGAATAGTCCCGTTGTGGAGTAGCGATACTTCAGCGAACTCCATCATTTCTTCAACTGAATTTAAGGGTGTATTAGCGTTTCTAAAGTTTTCGTTATCAATTCTTATTCTGTTTCAGCTAAGAGAAAATTGTTTACAATATTGAGTCTTGTCCATTGTATGGCATATTTAATATTAATGATTTCTTCTTTAATTAATCTAACTTGATTTTGAAAGTTCATGTCCATTTCGTTACTCAAGTCACTGTCTCTTTTTGTTCTGTTTGCTAATTGGTTACTTATTTCTGTTAGGTTATTAATTCTTTTCTCTAGGTCCGGGCTTCATGCTAGGTATTTCCAGGCAGTGCCTATGCTGTTAATTGATCTTGTCTGACGTTTTGTAAATGATGACGTAATTGTTCGTAATGTTGAGTGTGCTTGTTCTATTTCGTGGTGTAGGGTATGATAGACGTAGTTTGTTGGTAGTTCTCTTTCGTTGTACCATGTTAACCCGTTCAAAGAGCTTCTTATCTGTTCCAGGTCTATTACATGGATAATTTTTGTCGTTCCAGTTCATATTTTTCCGATTCCGTTTAAGATACTTAAAGTCTGTGCGTCTCTATAGTTCGTTATTTCCACAAAAGCATGTGCCATCGTTAGTTGGAGAAGCCATCTGTAATTGATATAGCAATTTTTAATATTACTTTTGTGGACAGTCTTACCGGACATTGTTAGTATTGTTGTGTCGTTAACTAATTTTGCTATTTCTTTTTTAAATCTTGGTGATAATTTTGAGCCTATTCGTGTGTTGTTTTTTACGAAAATGTCTTGTCCAGGTTCATACGTCAGTATTTTCCTTCTGTTTTTATTATGGTTTTGTAAATCCATTACTTGTTTTTGTTTGAGTTTTTCGATATTGTATTTTCTTGATTTTTCGTGCAGGTTTGGATAAGTTGTCGCTGTTCTGCCGAAGAATAGTTCTATCGGTCGTTTTTAGTTATGTATTCGTAAATGCTTCTAACTAATAGTTCTTCACAGCTTCGATGTTCCTTTTTTATTTTTTACACATCTCATGATTTCAGAAAGGGTGGAATGAAATCTTTCCAATTGTTCGTTCACTGAGCTCTTATAAGGCGGTGCTTTGAAGATTTTTATTCCTAACTGGTCTTGCATCATGAATGTTAATCATGCTGAATTTAAAGACTTTTTGTTATCTATTACTATGAATTCCGGAACTTCAGGGTTTGTTGGTTTCCTGTCGTATGTCTCTTCCTTGCATGTTATGCATTGTTTTACAATACTCTCTATTTTTTCCTCATTTTCGGAAAATAAAATTTTTCTGACAATTGTTTCTTATTTTCAAGTGCATTTCGATGCGCTCTATTTTGAGTTTTTAAGATTTCATTGGTGAGGTATATTACCTTGCTTTGATTGAATCTGACTTTGATATTTTTGAAGTGAATTGGATACAATCTTTATATTTGTCCCATGATGTCTTCGGATGTGTAAATTCCGTTGATTAGTGAAGGATTTAGGTAGGATTTTAATATTTGTAGTACGTCGTCCCTTGAGTAGTGCGGTCAGTATATGTCATGCCTGTGGAATGTTGGGAACGGTACACTAATCTGTTGTCTCGAACTGAATATCTGATTCTTAAAAACATTTATCGGGACTTCAATGCTCGGACTTAGTTCATGACTTGAACTCTCATCACTGTGTTGGGTGGATGCTACTGTTCGAATTTCTATTGCCTTGGGTATTCTTGATAGGGCATCTGCCACTACGTTAGCTTTTCCAGGTTTATAAATAAGTTCGTAGTCATATTCCTCAATATTGGCTTTCCATCTTTTAATTCTTGCATTGCCATTCCAACTACTGAGGGAATGGATTAAGGGTTGATGGTCTGTGAAAACTTTTACTTTTGCTCTATCTGACAGGTAACTTTTTAAAGATCTTAAGGACCAAATAATTGCTAACATTCCTTTTTCGTTCGTAACGTAGTTCTCTTCTGCCTTTGCAAGGGTCCTAGACACAAATGTTATGGGTTTGTCGTTTTGAGATAAGACTCCGCCTATTACGGGGTCAAGGTTTCTGGGTAAACGAGCCAGGGGCTTAGTGCTCTAGACCGTCCACACGTGGTGTGGAGCCACATCCTGATAGAGGTGTCCCTGCTATTAACGGAATATGGCGGATCTAGGAGGTAAACTCGATAAAACCCGCAATCCCAGGTGTATGAATGGTACTGCGTGAGTGTGTCTGATAACGGTGGACTTCGGATACCTGGCGACCCCCGGTTAAAACTTTAGCCTTCCCGGGGTACAGGGGGCTATGCCCCGGTGGACCTACTCTCCCCTACACTCATGGGACCAAAACATGGATAATTTAAACAACAAACTAATCGAAATAACCAACAAAACAAAGGAGGACGAAATGGAGCTCGGGCTGAGCTCCGAGGACGACTGGCCTCAACCCAGGAACTAGTCGCCGCTGACAGCAGGCAAGCTGTAGTGTTCACGACAGCAGCAACAACTACGTCGGTAGCTAGTTGAAATATCACCAAACCGACAACATCAGCTAAAACGGCAATGGAGAGCGCCTGCCATAGCGCACCTAAGCCAAAGAAGGGCAAGTCGGAAGCGATGGTCAGGAAGAACCTGTACCAGAAAGCCCTTTTCATCTTAGGCAAGATAGCCAAAAATGAGGAGAGTGGGACGGTACACGACCACGCCGACAAAATAAAAAACCAGGCCGTAGTGGACGAGTACGAAGAGTACATGCCCACTCACTTGACACCTGCAAAGGCGACGAAGCGTAATCGTTCCCAGGATGAGACCATTACAAATACCAATGCGAAGAAAATTAAGGTTGCCAAAACGGCAGACAAAGAAGGTCCCTCAACAAGTGTCAAGAGGCTTTTCAGCGACGTCGGTCGGGATGAGCTAACGGTGGCACCCGTTGATAAAGTCACAAACGGCGGTAAGAAGGTGTTGGAGAAAAGGAGGCAGATTGAGCCAAGGTTAACTGAGTTGATGATGGAACACCTTCTCTCTGATCTGTGTTCATCTCCACCAGGATTCGAGTTTCCTGCGGTTTTCCGTGGGTGCAGAGATACATACAACAAGAAGGCACCACCGGACGAGGTTATGAAGAAGACTGCGAGTGCGACAGCCAGCAACACTCCCCTACTTCTAGGCTGCGATGCCAACGCATGACATACGCTATGGGGAAGCACCGAGGACAATGAAAGGGGTGAGTCGCTTTTTAATTTTATTAGTAGTTCCAATCTGTTAGTTTCTAATAGAGGAAACACACCAACCTTTATATTCCCTAGTACAGAAGGCTTCCCGGGATGGGAAGAGGTAGTAGACATAACTCTTCTGTCCGAGAATTCAGAGGTTCACGTTGAGAACTGGGGGGTGTCCAACAAAAGATTCTTCTCGGATCACAACGAAGACAACGGATTCTGTTCCATTTAGAAACCCACGCAATATAAAATGGGATGTTTTTACAAGGGTAGCTAAATTGAAACTGAATACCTTTACATGCTCAAACATTGACTCCAGGGACGAAATTGAAAGGAGGGTTAAATATCTTGAGGAAGCTTTCAGCAAAGCGTATAAGATATCCTGTCCAATTAGAAGGAGCCATTAAAGTTTCCCACAGTGGTGGAACGTAGAGCTCTCGAAACTCAGAGAGAAATCGAGAAAGCTCTTCAATCAGTGTTACATGGATAACAACTGGCAAGTCTACAAAGACTGTCTCAAGACTTACAAAAAAGCCATCAGGAACGCCAAAAATAATGGTTGGAAGGAATTTTGTGAGTCGATCAAGTCTACTTCTGTCTCAGCAAGATTAGGAAAGGTTCTGGCCAAGGAACGGGTAAATCCCTCGTGCCTGAAAACGGTAGATGGAACATGGACGGAATTATCTGCTGAAACACTTGACCTTCTACTCAAAACACATTTCATCGACTGCAAAGATGCGACAATTGATTCGGAAGTACCCGTACAGTTACGGCAAACTTCACGAGACTTTGATCCGATCTTCACAGAGGACAAGATCACGCACTCAATCAATACGTTTTCGCCCTATACATTGCCTGGCATGGACGGAATTCTTGCGATAATGCTACAGAAGCTACGGGACAAGTTAGTTCCGTGGCTAAGATCGGTTTTAAGGGCACGTATTCTTTTAAACCACATACCAATGAGTTGGAGAAGAGTCAAGGTAGTCTTCATACAAAAGGCTGGGAAAATTGGTCAAGAGTCCGCAAAAGATTTCAGGCCAATCAGCCTAACATCGTTCCTCTTGAAGACGATGGAAAGGGTATTGCAGCTCCATCTTCGATCCATTATTGATAAATTTCCCATCTCGCCTTGCCAACACGCATACCTTAAGGGTAGATCCACGGAAACGGCTCTAAATGAGGTTGTCCGCACGGCAGAGAGGGCGATTTACTATAAACAATGCTCTCTTGCAGCATTCTTAGATATAGAGGGTGCATTCAATAACGTTAGTACACGTGCTATCCAGGATTCTCTAGCTAGCATTGGCGTAGAGGAAGACATTGGGGAGTGGATAGTTAACATACTTAAAACCAGATCAGTGCAGTCAGAGTTAGGAAACTTTAACTTTTGTTTCCTAGTGTGATAAGCAACATCATGCAGGGAGCTCTGGGGAGACTGTTCAAATGGGCGATAGGATGTGGTCTAAACGTTAACCCAAGCAAGACAGAACTGATGCTTTTCACAACGAAAACCAAAATACCGACTTTCCCCCTTCCTCTTCTGAATGGACAACAGATTCATCTTTCCAATAAGGCCAAGTACCTGGGTGTTATGCTGGACTCAAACTCAATTGGCTAGGAAAGCCTCTGTGGCCTATTACTCTTGCAGAAGATTGCTTGATAAGAGATGGGGCCTACGCCCTAAAATAACAGGATGGATACACACAGCGATAGTGCATCCGAATCTTACAAACGGGGCAATTGTTTGGTGGCCAGCTCAAGGAAAGAGCTACATAGGGCACAAACTTAGCGGTATGCAGAGGTCGGCATGTATAGGAATCACAGGAGCCATGCGCACGTGCCCCACGGCAGCACTCAATGTGCTGCTGTATCTTCTCCCAATTGACCTCCATATCAAAAACATGGTCTGCAACAGCGCGGTAAGGTTAAAAGAAACCGGCTGCTGGGCAGAACGACCATATGGACATAGTAATATACTAGGAGTGGTTAATAATCCTATGTTCAAGAAAACAACAGACTATATAGTGGCGCACAATAGCTTTAAGAGCGACTTCAATGTAAAATTTCCTACCAGGATGGAATGGAAAGAGAACAGTTTTCAGAGTGATTTTGACATTTCAATCTTTACGGATAGGTCGAAGATGGAATGCGGTGTAGGAGCAGGGGTGCACTCACCACAAATAAGTTTAGACCACTCTTTCCGGCTACCCGACGAGGCCACAGTCTTTCAGGCGGAGGTCCTTGCCATTAGGGAAGCATGTCGGCTGGCCAAAAATAACGCATCGAAAGGTCGTAAGATAGCTATCCTCTGCAATCCACCACTGTGAAGTCAAAGCTCGTTAAGGAATGCAGGTCGACGATGAGCGAGCTAAGTCGTCAAGCTGATATCACTCTCTTATGTGTTCCCGGCTATAGGAACATAGAGGGGAATGAGAAGGCTGACGAATTGGCTCATTCTGGTGCTTCTCTTGATGTATCGTTATCGGAACAGGTCTCGATTCCCCTGGCGGTCGTCAAGAGAAGCAACTTCCTGTTTTTCCGCCAGCTGGCTAACAGACGGTGGAAAGTACTTGAATCTTGCAGAGCGGCACGTGCTACCTGGCCTTGTTACAACGAAAATAGTTCTTTTAGACTCATTAACAGAAGACGCTCGGATACCGCAAGGCTCACAGCTGTTTTTACCGGTCATTGGTGTGTAGGGATGCACGCGGAGAGACTGGGTATTCCGTTTGGAAGCCATTGTTGGAGCTGCGGAAACGAAGAGGAAGAGGAGTCACTCACCCACTTTCTATGTCAATGCCCAGCCTTGGCAAAGACTAGAAATAAGTTTCTGGGCAAATATTTCATAGACAATCTCTCGGACTGTTCAGTCACATGTCCGGGTGATTTACTCAAATACCTAAATTCGACAGGTTGGATTTAGTAATACTGATTGCGTTCGGCGAGGAAGTGGTATCAAAACGGTACTCTAGTGCTAATTGTGGCTCGTAGTGGATTATGCGAGCCAGCCACGGAAACCAACCAACAAACCTCTCGCAGCATTCTTAGATATAGAGGGTGCTTTAAATAACGTTAGTATCTGTTGTGAGGAGAGTTTAATTGCTACTAAAATATCATACATCATACAGAAAGCAAAAAGAAAGAAAAAAGTATCAATCGATCATACATGTTGCATTGTACCTTCTTACATGTTCTAACATATTTTTTCAACACCCTTCCTCAATGCAAACATGTTTACAATATTATATGCAATTTACACCAAAGCACATGAACATCTACATTGATGTGCCTATTGATACGTATCAGATTCGACAACAACCACAAGGGGTTGTTGTTGTAGAATGTGATGGGGATCAATAGTCGCATCAAGAACTGATGTGCCTTGATATGAAAATTAATAATGGTCTCTCTAGACATATTCTGCAGTGCTGCCAAGTTTTTTTTTTCCACCTGTCGCATCACTAAACAGCAGCAGATGGCTCAAAACATTGTTAAGTAAACAATAAATTGTAAATTTTTTAAAAGAATTTAATAAAATAAGTATTAGGAATGAAAAAGGGAATTGCAAGAATTTTTTGCATATGTTGCAAATAGTTCTAAAGTATTTTTCACAAACTTTTAGTTTTATTTAACCAACGTGCTCGCAAGTTCCACGTGTGTGTATAACGAAAACAAAAAACAGCTGTTCGTGATGCAAAATATCCGGTGTAAACGGTAAACCCCATCAACGTGATGCACTTTGGTGTAAATTGCATATTATTCTTAATTCAAACTTAACATTTTGACAAGCTCGATGTGTTTGTTCTTACACAAGTTTTTAGTCAATACATCGGCTATCATTGCGTCAGTTGATACATACTTCAAATCAACATGACCTTCAGTAACAATTTGACGAACAAAATGATACCTTATATCAATATGCTAAGTTCTAAAACCAAAATACCGACTTTTCCCCTTTCCTCTTCTGAATGGACAACAGCTTCATCTTTCCAACAAGGCCAAGTACCTGGGAGTTATGGTGGACGCAAAACTCAGTTGGAAATCCGGAGCTACGGGCTAGGAAAGCCACTGTGGCCCATTACTCTTGCAGAAGATTGCTTGATCAGAGATGAGGCCTACGCTCTAAAATAACAGGATGGATGTACACAGCGATAGTACGTCCGATTCTTACATACGGACCAATTGTTTGGTGGCCAGCTCTAGGAAAGAGCTATATAGTGCACAAACTTAGCGGTGTGCACAGGTCGGAATGTGTAGAAATCACAGGAGCCATGCGCACGTGCCCCACGGCAGCACTGAATGTACTGCTATAACTTCTTCCAATTGACCTCCATATCAAAAACATGGTCTGTAATAGCGCGGTAAGGTTAAAAGAAACCGGCTGCTGGGCAGAACGACCATATTGACATAGTAATATACTAGGAGTGGTTAATAATCCTATGTTCAAGAAAACAACAGACTATATAGTGGCGCACAATAGCTTTAAGAGCGACTTCAAGGTAAAATTTCCTACCAGGATGGAATGGAAAGATAACAGTTTTCAGAGTGATTTTGACATTTCAATCTTTACGGATAGGTCGAAGATGGAATGCGGTGTAGGAACACCACAAATAAGCTTAGATCACTCTTTCCGGCTACCCGACGAGGCCACAGTCTTTCAGGCGGAGGTCCTTGCCATTAGGGAAGCATGTCGGCTGGCCAAAAATAACGCACCGAAAGGTCGTAAGAAAGCTATCCTCTGCAATCCACCACTGTGAAGTCAAAGCTCGTTAAGAAATGCAGGTCGACGATGAGCGAGCTAAGTCGTCAAGCTGATATCACTCTCTTATGTGTTCCCGGCTATAGGAACATAGAGGGGAATGAGAAGGCTGACGAATTGGCTCATTCTGGTGCTTCTCTTGATGTATCGTTATCGGAACAGGTCTCGATTCCCCTGGCGTTCGTCAAGAGAAGCAACTTCCTGTTTTTCCGCCAGCTGGCTAACAGACGGTGGAAAGTACTTGAATCTTGCAGAGCGGCACGTGCTACCTGGCCTTGTTACAACGAAAATAGTTCTTTTAGACTCATTAACAGAAGACGCTCGGATACCGCAAGGCTCACAGCTGTTTTTACCGGTCATTGGTGTGTAGGGATGCACGCGGAGAGACTGGGTATTCCGTTTGGAAGCCATTGTTGGAGCTGCGGAAACGAAGAGGAAGAGGAGTCACTCACCCACTTTCTATGTCAATGCCCAGCCTTGGCAAAGACTAGAAATAAGTTTCTGGGCAAATATTTCATAGACAATCTCTCGGACTGTTCAGTCACATGTCCGGGTGATTTACTCAAATACCTAAATTCGACAGGTTGGATTTAGTAATACTGATTGCGTTCGGCGAGGAAGTGGTATCAAAACGGTACTCTAGTGCTAATTGTGGCTCGTAGTGGATTATGCGAGCCAGCCACGGAAACCAACCAACAAACCTCTCGCAGCATTCTTAGATATAGAGGGTGCTTTAAATAACGTTAGTATCTGTTGTGAGGAGAGTTTAATTGCTACTAAAATATCATACATCATACAGAAAGCAAAAAGAAAGATGACAAAGTATCAATCGATCATACATGTTGCATTGTACCTTCTAACATGTTCTAACATATTTTTTCAACACCCTTCCTCAATGCAAACATGTTTACAATATTATATGCAATTTACACCAAAGCACATGAACATCTACATTGATGTGCCTATTGATACGTATCAGATTCGACAACAACCACAAGGAAAATGATATCAATCAGGGGTTGTTGTTGTAGAATGTGATGGGGATCAATAGTCGCATCAAGAACTGATGTGCCTTGATATGAAAATTAATAATGGTCTCTCTAGACATATTCTGCAGTGCTGCCAAGTTTTTTTTTCCACCTGTCGCATCACTAAACAGCAGCTGATGGCTCAAAACATTGTTAAGTAAACCATAAATTGTCAATTTTTTAAAAGAATTTAATAAAATAAGTATTAGGAATGAAAAAGGGAATTGCAAGAATTATTTGCATATTTTTGCAAATGTTCTAAATCATGTATTTTTCACAAACTTTTAGATTTTATTTAACCAACGTGCTCGCAAGTTCCACGTGTGTGTATAACCAAAACAAAAAACAGCTGTTCGTGATGCAAAATATCCGGTGTAAACGGAAAACCCCATCAACGTGATGCACTTTGGTGTAAATTGCATATTATTCTTAATTCAAACTTAACATTTTGACAAGCTCGATGTGTTTGTTCTTACACAAGTTTTTAGTCAATACATCGGCTATCATTGCGTCAGTTGATACATACTTCAAATCAACATGACCTTCAGTAACAATTTGACGAACAAAATGATACCTTATATCAATATGCTAAGTTCTTGCAAGATGTACTGGATTCTTCGCCAGTTGTTGTGCGCTCAGATTGTCTCCATACGCAATCGTTCCGGTATTGACATCTCCGCATCCGATCTCAATAATGAGTCTTCGCATGGCAACCGCTTCCTTACATGCAATCGAGAATGCCATGTACTCAGCCTCAGTGCTACTGAGAGCCACACTGTGCTGTTTCTCCGATTTCCATGAAATAGGACCACCAGCTAAGAAAAACACATAGCCAGTATATGACTTGCGGTCGACCTTGTCACCACCCCAGTCAGCGTCAACGTAACCAGCAAATGCCTGCCCGCACTTCTTGTAGTTCAGCTTCAGGTTGATTGTAGCTGCAAGTTACCTGAGGACGTGCTTCACATCCGCTAGATGGTCAATGTGCGGATCCTGATTCCGTTGAGCTAATTTCGCAACTGAATGCAAAATATCTGGCCTAGTCGTTAGCGCCAACCACATCAAATCGCCAATTGTTGATTGGTATGCCATTGCATCTACCTTTCTACATTGACTGTTGTCACATGCTACCTGATGACCAGCTTCTAACGGTGTGGCCGCAGGTCTGCAGTTTTCAATGCCATGGCGCTGCAATAAATCCTTGATGTATTGCGTCTGGGCCAAGGTGATCTTACCTAGTTCTCCTTCTCGTTAAATCTCCATACCAAGAAACAATTCCAAGGGACCCTTGTCAACACATTCAAAAGCTTGAAATGAGTGCCTTTATGTTGATCACATCTTGTTTCGACTGGCATGCTATAATGATGTCATCTACATATATCAAGATAAGTGACAAATTACCTTTAACACGCTGCTTGTAGAGACACTGTTCGTTTTCGCATGGTATGAAACCAATTCCATGTAAAACACTATCTAGTTTAGTGTTCCACTCCCTTCCTGATTGCTTCAACCCGTAGATAGCCTTTTTTTAGCAGCAAGGCCTTGCCAGTTGTGCTGTTATCCGCATATCCCTCTGGTTGCCTCATATAGACCGTGTCAGTTAAGTCACTATTCAGGTATGCCGTGCATACGTCCATTTGGTGTAGATGCAACTGTAACTCTGCTGCCAGCGCCAGCACTAATCGTATGCTTTCCAATCGGCATACTGGAGAAAAAGTCTCATGGTAGTGTATACCGTATCGCTGTGCACAACCTTTTGCCACAAGTCGTGCCTTGTACCTCTGTATTTCTCCGTCTGCTCCACGCTTCACACTGTGCACCCATTTACAGCCAATAGCTTGCTGGTTCTTTGGCAAATATATTTCCACCAACGTTTGATTCTTCATCAAAGCAGTGAATTCCTTTTGCATGGCTTCACGACATTTCGGTGCGAATTCGCTGTTTAGTGCCTCACTGTACGTCGTTGGTATTCGGACGTCACCAGAGACCAACCCGCCCAGAACGTTGAACTGCTTCTTTGGACGACCAAGTTGACCTGTCCGAATCAATCTAGGTCTTCCAGGTCCTATCCGAACCGCGCCTTCTTCTTCGGTGCTTTCAAAATCATCGCTGCTCGACCTAACATCGTTTGTGCCGTCTGGTATTCCTTCCCTTTGGCTTGGAATTTGCTCTTATGATGTCCTTTGTCAAGTGCAACTGCAACAAAACCATAAACTTTTAAATGACTGATACATGGCTTCTTACCTGTCCATGATTCCATTGGTGTCATATTCGGCAACGCATTCGTGGGAGATCGATTTCGAATATATACTGCAGTATTGATTGCTTCAGCCCACAAAGACTCGCCAAGTTGCGACTGCACCAGCATACATCTTGCCATCTCAACCAATGTTCTGTTTGCTCTCTCCGCGACGCCGTTTTGTTGTGGTGTATACGCAGCTGTTAGTTGTCTATCAATTCCATTTTCCTTGAAAAATGCAGTGAATGTCTTATTAACATATTCACCCCCATTGCCACTACGAACGCATTTGAGTTTCCTTCCGGTTTGGCGCTCCACAAGTCTTTTGAATTCAACAAATTTGTCGAACACCTCGTCTTTGCGTTTCAAAAAATATACTAATATGCGTCTAGATTTGTCGTCAATAAACGTCAAGAAATATTTTGAATCACCAACTGAGATTGTTTCAAAAGGACCACACACATCAGTGTGCACCAACTCTAATAACTCGGTAGCTCGCTTGCCAGTTGCTTTTGGGAAAGGCTGCACGTTTATCTTGCTGACCATACATGTCTTACATGCCATCGTAGATGAAAAATCAACCCTTTCCAATCCTTTCACCATATTATTTTTAGCAGCTTCTATTAGACTAGAGTAATTTAAATGACCATACCTCTTGTGCCGCAAGGTTCCGTCGTTCCCAATTGCAGCAAAAGACTTATTTCGCTTTCCACCAAACATGTACAGGCTACCAGCTTTCAATATACACTCGGCTTTTTGCACAACCTGTGCACAATTTTTCTCGAAACTAACACTGCAACCGTTTTCAACTGCTCGACTCACAGACATGAAATTGCCTTTTTTGCTTGGCACAAACAGCACATTGATCAAATTCAATACACACAAATCTGTTTGTAGTTTTACTTCGCCTCTTCCTTCTGCTCGTAAGAAACCAGCGTCAGCCAAACTAATCATTTCTGTGTGCTCTTCAAATTTCGAGAACAATTCTCTATCACAACACATATGACTAGTCGCGCCACTGTCTAGACACCACATCGAACGATCAAAACTCTTTGCGCTCATTCTTTGTTCCTTCGTTGGAACAATGCCTTTTTATGTGCCCACGCTCACCACACTTATAACAAACAACGTTTTTGTTATTCCTCTTTGCTTGTGTGTTTGATCTTTGGTGAACTGATGCCGCTACAAATGCTTGAGCGTTCTCTTTCATACTCACACTGCCCTTCCGTTCCCCTTCTTCTTTCAACTTTATATAAAGAATGTCGAATGCTGGCAAAACATCACGCGTCTCTATGGCGACAACAAAGTTTTCGTACTCACTTGGCAGACTAGACAACAGAATGATGACGCGTAGCTCATCGTTCATCTCTATTCCAACTGTTCCAAGTTGATCGATGATTTCCATAAATTGGTTCAAGTAACCACTCATGCCTTGACCATCCGCCATCAGTAGACCCAGCAGCTTCTTGTACAGTGACAAACTGCGCACTGGTCCACTAGGCTGGTGTACATCCTTTAACTTCGTCCACGCCTCATTGGATGTGAGGCTGTGCTTGACATAACCCAACTGTATTGGCTTCACACTGAGAACTATCATGGGTAGCGCCTTCTGGTCCATGTTAGTCCAGTTTATTCCTTCGGAAACATCTTCCTGCTTGATCGCTCCTGATACCACACCCCATAGCTCCGAGTATACTAGGACACGCTTCTGGACACTCCAGGTATCATAATTACTTTCCTCAAGTTTCTCTATATTGTATAACGCACTCATACTTTATTATACTGTTATTTTAATTGCCGACGCAAGCCGTTGCCTGGGCCCATAACCTGTTGTGAGGAGAGTTTATTTCGACTAAAATATCATACATCATACAGAAAGCAAAAAGAAAGATGACAAAGTATCAATCGATCATACATGTTGCATTGTACCTTCTAACATGTTCTAACATATTTTTTCAACACTATCCAGGATTCTCTAGCTAGGATTGGCATGAAGGAAGACATTGGGGAATGGATAGTTAACATGCTTAAAAGCAGAATAGTGCAGTCAGAGTTAGGAAACTCGACTTTAACCAGATATGTCAGTAAAGGGCACCACAGGGCGGGGTAATCTCTCCACTGCTGTGGCTGTTAGTCATAGATAACATTCTCAAGGTTTTAGAGGAGACAGGGGCAAGGGTAGTCGCCTATGCAGACGACGTTGTGATCATGGTATCAGGGATGTTCCCTAGTGTGATCAGCAACATCATGCAGGGAGCTCTGGGGAGACTGTTAAAATGGGCCACAGGATGTGGTCTAAACGTTAACCCAAGCAAGACAGAACTGATGCTTTTCACAACGAAAACAAAAATAGCGACATTTCCCTTCCTCTTCTGAATGGACAACAGCTTCATCTTTCCAACAAGGCCAAGTACCTGGGAGTTATGGTGGACGCAAAACTCAGTTGGAAATCCGGAGCTACTGGCTAGGAAAGCCACTGTGGCCCATTACTCTTGCAGAAGATTGCTTGATCAGAGATGAGGCCTACGCTCTAAAATAACAGGATGGATGTACACAGCGATAGTACGTCCGATTCTTACATACGGGCCAATTGTTTGGTGGCCAGCTCTAGGAAAGAGCTATATAGTGCACAAACTTAGCGGTGTGCACAGGTCGGCATGTGTAGAAATCACAGGAGCCATGCGCACGTGCCCCACGGCAGCACTGAATGTACTGCTATAACTTCTTCCAATTGACCTCCATATCAAAAACATGGTCTGTAATAGCGCGGTAAGGTTAAAAGAAACCGGCTGCTGGGCAGAACGACCATATGGACATAGTAATATACTAGGAGTGGTTAATAATCCTATGTTCAAGAAAACAACAGACTATATAGTGGTGCACAATAGCTTTAAGAGCGACTTCAAGGTAAAATTTCCTACCAGAATGGAATGGAAAGATAACAGTTTTCAGAGTGATTTTGACATTTCAATCTTTACGGATAGGTCGAAGATGGAATGCGGTGTAGGAACACCACAAATAAGCTTAGATCACTCTATCCGGCTACGCGACGAGGCCACAGTCTTTCAGGCGGAGGTCCTTGTCATTAGGGAAGCATGTCGGCTGACCAGAAATAACGTACCAGAAGGTCGTAAGATAGCTATCTTCGTTAAATATCAGGCGGCACTCAAAGCACTGCAATCCACCACTGTGAAGTCAAAGCTCGTTAAGGAATGCAGGTCGACGATGAGCGAGCTAAGTCGTCAAGCTGATATCACTCTCTTATGTGTTCCCGGCCATAGGAACATAGAGGGGAATGAGAAGGCTAACGAATTGGCTCGTTCTGGTGCTTCTCTTGATGTATCGTTAGCGGAACAGGTCTCGATTCCCCTGGCGGTCGTCAAGAGAAGCAACTTCCTGTTTTTCCGCCAGCTGGCTAACAGACGGTGGAAAGATCTTGAATCTTGCAGAGCGGCACGTGCTACCTGGCCCTGTTACAACGAAAATAGGTCTTTTAGACTGATTAACAGAAGACGTTCGGATACCGCAAGGCTCACAGCGGTTCTACCGGTCACTGGGGTGTAGGTATGTACGCGGAGAGACTGGGTATTCCGTTTAGAAACCATTGTTGGAGCTGCGGAAACGAAGAGGAAGAGGAGTCACTGACCCACTTTCTATGTCAATGCCAAGCCTTGGCAAAGACTAGAAATAAGTTTCTGGGCAAATATTTTATTGACAATCTCTCGGACTGTTCAGCCACATGTCCGGGTGATTTACTCAAATACCTAAATTCGACAGGTTGGATTTAGTAATACTGATTGCGTTCGGCGAGGAAGTGGCATCAAAACGGTACTCTAGTGCTAATTGTGGCTCTTAGTGGACTATACGAGCCAGCCACGGAAACCAACCAACCAAGCCTGCACAAACCTCATTTATTACACCCCGTGTCGTTACAGTTACGTCTGAAACCGCAGTACAGCCAGGAAAGTGGGCTTCTATAAGTGCCTCCAGCGTTTCCTTTCCGTCTTTGGTCCATTCGCCTGTGTCCTTGCGGATTAGTGAAGGGATTATAGGAGACTTGGCAAGTATTTTCCGAAGTCTCGACGCACGCCTCAGAAGACTTGTCCAAATTACCACAGAAGATCTGCCAGGATCTCCTCTTGGCTCTCCTTATCTCTTTTTTGTATAGCGATAGTAGTGTCTTGTATTCTCTCCAGCACTCTTCACAATCACCAAGTTTGGCTAGCTTAAAGAACTCTCTAAGTTCCTGTCTTTGCTTACCAATATCCTTATTCCACCATGGGGGCTTGGATTTCCGTCCAAATCTCGTAGGCAGGCAGGATTTATGGTATGCTAGAAGGATTTTAGATGTTATGAGTTCTGTCACTGCCTCAACGTCGCTCCTAGTAGTTATCTGAGGAACATTTCTTAAATATCCCTTTAACAAGTTCTCATATAGGCCCCAGTTTGTATTTCTAGGGTTCCTAAATATGTCTTTCGTTCTTAGTGGGATCTTTATATCTACAGTGAAACTTATATAAATAGGATCGGAGAAGGAGGGTTGCTCAAGCACCTTCCAGTCTAAGATCTGTATATTGTCACCGTAAAAGAGAGTGATGTCCAATACATCCTAAGATGTTGTACCCTTGTAAGTAGGTATATTTCCCCTATTTGCTATACTTACATTATACTGTATCTGTGCTAAGATTAGATAATAAATATGCATTAATATTTTTCTTTACAAGGATGACAGATCTAATCTTCCTTACCATTACACTACCCGTTCCCCACGACATCTTCCCGTGACGCTGGTATAATATGTCCTCTGCCTCTTTGCTTATTTGGAGGATCAGATCTTGATTGCCTTTTTTGTCTGGCTTACTGGCGTGAAGCAGCTTCCAATCGATAGTTGGAACATCAGGACTCTGCCGCCGGAATAGCAGTAGAGTGACTTCCGTTTTTACCGTGTTAAGTACTCGTACCTTTGCACGTGGTACGCACGTAATATCAGTTATCTCCAGCTTTGCGCCTTCCAAAAGTCCTTATATCTTGGGAGCTACCTCCTTAATCCATTTCAGCGTTAGCTCATCGTTACATTTCAGGATCTTAACACCCATGTACCAACCCTGCTCCTTTAAACGAGGGCGAGGGTGTTTCCGGTTCATCCGTCAGCCTGGCAACGAAGGCATTGAGAATTTTTGCGTCCACCTGTCTCCATTGATCCGCCATCATCTGTCCATTCGGGTCATTCCGATCAATAAGCGCTACGATCAAGTGCCGTTTAGCTACTTCATTGACTTTCATCGCCTTCTTGGAAGTGGTTGGCTGGTCAATTCGTGTGGCAGGTTTTTGGGTGCGAAGACATTTGGCCTCAGGCTTTTCCTCGTCCTTAGACCGCTGTCTTTTCGGCTCTTTAACACTCTTTGCTACATTCTCCTCAATTTTGTTCACGAAGGCAGGATGCGTCGTCGCATGTTTTTCACTCTGCGCGAAGTGCACTCTACCTTTCGTGACTGTCGCAGTTGCCCATCTAAGGCCCTCCTTTATTGAGCAAGTGCTTTCAAGCTTTCCATACTGGGCCTCTTCTTCGGCCCACTCCTGCTAACGGATGTGGTACCTGGCGTCAAGGCCTTTGGGGAACTAAGAAGCTCTTCCTCAGCTGCTGTGTTTATGGTTGCCAAGCTACTCACGCTTTCGAAGTCCGAGTCTATGTCGACCGCAATACTCCTGATGCCTAACCCCTTTTGTGTCTTTGTTTTGGCAGTAACATTACAACCACTATAACCTGCTCCCGTTACAGTAGAGATTTTGCCACTAGCGACACGGTTCGTATACTCCCCGTGCCCGCCGGTGGTAGCAGCCAATTCTCCCACCGATGTTTGAACTGATATCCCAGTTCGTGTATCATCATTATTTTTCTCCATATGAGTTTTTTAATCGGGGGTCCCTACCCCTAGCATTTTATTCCTACTGCCAGGAACCTCTTAGCAATGATCTTTGTACTAGCTCCCCTATCCCTCCATGGGGTAACATGTGAAGTTATCATCCGAGAAGCCACAGGGAAATTCATACATCGGTCTTGGCTAGGCACCACCTGCTTGCATTGCTGCAAATCAGGCAGACCTAGCAGCACTGCAAACGGTGGTACCCATTGCCCACTCGACACCCGCGGGGAGGGTATAGCTGGAGGATTTTCGCCGACTTTCATAGCACATGCGGTAAACTGAATCATTTATCGCCTTAAATGACGGATGGAAAATGTACAAAACGTTTTCCTAAAGATCTCAACAACGACACAATCACAAACGTCGACGGATATTCAATATATCGTGGAAGAAATATTGATAATGGTGGACAATCATTTATGAAAAACGTTAATAACGCAGACATTGACAATCGTTGGATGATACCATATTTGCCTCTGCTGAGTAGCAGTGGCCTGTACAGCAACACAAATTCGTTTACTATTCGCTATAGTGACTCAATGATTGACATGACTCAATGATTGACGATATATTGTATCGAATTCAAACACGGTGCAACGATTTAACGATTACTTTCAGTGAAGCAATGTATAATGAAGCAATGATTGCTATCGAGTATAGTCATTGCCAGTTTACCACTCAATTATTTCGGTATGTGTTTTCCTAATTGCATCTAATTATATGAACACCGAAATAAATCGTGAACTGCAGAACAATACTGCTGAAATGGCAGCGATTGTTACTCGCAACGTCCCACTACTGACTGATGAACAGAAAATCATTTACGACCGCATAATGCATAAATGCATTTCAGCGGGACAAGGTGGATTCTTTCTTTTGTATGCACTAGGTGGAACTGGCAAAACAATTCCCATTTCGCTTATTCTCGCCAAATAACGTTCAAGTAATGGCGTCGCATTGGCCGTTGCATCCTCTGGCATTGCAGAAACTTTATTTTATTCAGAATTTAAACTGTCTCTGAATATTTAAAATAACCCAGACACTCCTCCGGGTAGCATCCAACCCTTGCTGGTAACCCTAGGTTTATGAAATTTGTATGGCTGATGGATACAGAACAGAAACTTATAGTGTCCAAATTTCAATTCAATAAGTCGAAAAACATAAAACTTTTTATAATAAGAACATTAATTTAAAAGGGTGTTTGTATGGGAGGTACCCATCCTGGTAACCCTAGGATCATGAAATTTATAGGGCTGATGGATGCGGAACAGAAACTTATAATGTCCAAATTTTAATTCAATAAGTCAAAAACAAAAACTTTTTTTAACAAGAACATTAATTTAAAAGGGGGTTTGTATGGGAGGTACCCCCCCTCTTGGTCCGATTCGGCTGATTCCGATTTGTCGGTAAAAAGAAACTTATGTACAAAAAGTGTGGGACTAGTTTTGCGAGCAGACGGACAGACGGACATGGCTAAATCAACTCGTCTCATCGAGCTGATCACAAATATATATACTTTATGTGGTCTGCGATGTCTCCTTCTGTGTGTTACAAACTTCATGACAAACTTATAATACTATTCACTCCCGTGAAGAGTATAATAACATCAATAAACAAACGCGTAATTTTTATTTGTCCTTGAATTTCTCTAAAATAACTTTAACAATTACTACATTTAATTTTCATTCATAAATATCTCTAAGATTCTCGATACTGGGATCAAAAGAGTCAAAGATCAAACCCAACCGCAAATGTTATGTTACAAGGTTGAGGTTATAGACCACACAGAAGATTTGGATTCTTTTGCTTGTGTTGGTCATATTGTTAAGCATCAATGCACAACAAAAATTTGAAAAAACGCTATACGAGTAGAGCAGATGCGCTTGACAAAATATGACATCTTTAAATAGATTCCCATAATATTTTCGTTATGTTTCATACAACTTTAGCGGCTATACGCCAATCTCTTAAAAATGACCCAAACTTTGTAAAAAAAAACGTTAAGATTAATGTTTCTCTATAAATAATAATTTACAATATATCTATGCATTTGAGAATGAGTACATGGAAATTAACAAAGTACCATTTTCACCCCTAAAACATTGTAATAAAACCCAAAAGGGAATTATTCTCCACTGTTCAAATAAAGTATAACGTAAATAAACATTTAAATTATGATTCCCACATAGTATGAAATGGGCAGAAATAGTACATAGATTAAGAACCAAAAAGAAAATTTTGATAAACCATTTGTGTGTCTCAAAATAGACCAATATCTAAAGAGGCACTAGATAATCATTTAAAGATACTATTAGACACAGGCGAAAAAAAGGAAGAGGTGTCGTGGGGTGGGACACCCGTGTAGAGCGAAGATTCATTCAGAACAAAACTAGTATTTATTTATTGAAAAATGTATGTTAGAAATTTTTTTGAAGTGAAACTTCTTTATCGGCGTTGGGCCAAAATTTAGTACAAATTTTGAGTGAAAAAATGCAGATTGTAACGTTTTTTCGATTCTGTATATCATGAACCGACACTTCAAAGTTTCACAGAATGGGTATTTCTATTGCCATATCCCCAACAAATTTGTGGAAAATCCACCTGAAAAGTCTCAACAAAGAGATAACATTTCCACAACAACAACATGCAGTTTGTGTGTATAAAAATGTTTATAACAACATTCAAGCAAACAGATTGTGTGTTGTACTAAAACAAGCGAATATACGAAGAAAATAGATCAAAAAACACACAGAAGCTCGCTGTAGATCTAATTAATGACAAGAGCGGACAGACGATAAACGTAAACACAACGCCAAAGAAAACAAAAAAAAAACATACAAACGCGGACAGACTGAAAGACAGACATAACTAAATTAACTGGACAGAATATTTTGTATGCAAATGTTGTATTGTTGTATTTGTTTTAAGATGATCTCTCTCTCTCTCTCTCTCTCTGTCTGATTTTAAGAAGTTTCACTTCTATCACGTGTACGTTGGTACACATGCAATGTTTTTTTTGTTTTTATTTTATTTCATGACAAAGTTATAATACTACTAGATTTCTCGGCGTGCGTTGTTACGTAAGCCAAAACTTGTTTCTTTGATGAAGATCAAACGGATATGTCCTGTATCGCGAAATAATGAGTAGCGTGAAAAAAGTAAAATATTTTGAATCGTAAAATATAGTAAAATAGTAAAATGAAACAAAGAAAATCAGTATTAATTTCGTAGTGCAATTGAATGAACAATACTTTTTATTAGTCCGTCTTCAGCCAATATATATAAGTTAGATGGTTGGCCCACGCGAGAACATGCCACGTATAATTGGCCATGTGAAAAACATGGTGTGCCCAAATCTAAGTCGCAAACGGACATCGTTTCGCTTTGCGACTTATTGATTATCATTGCGAATGCCAATCTAATGTGATATTGAACGCGTTTGAATTCAATTGGGGCGTCTGTTGGGATTAATGGAATGCGTGGCACCAAAGCATTTTCACCTCGGAATTTGCCATTCAAAATACTGGCTTCGATAATGTTCTTTAATTTTTTAATGACCAATCGCGTGTCAATGCACAGCCGTGCTGGGTTCAAATTCAAAAGTAAAATAACCGAAGAACCAACTTCAGTCGTAGAATGTGTGGTAGCATGCCTGGCAAATCCAGTGAGTTCAAAAACTCTGTTGGATAATTTACAGCTTCGTTGGCATCGCACACTGTATCGATCGATTTGTATGATACCAAGTTGCCTGCCAACAACTATTGTATCTTAAAGTTAAAATCGTCTACGTGCACATTTTTGGTGCCAAAATGGCTCTTTCTGCCAGCCACGCATGACTTACACGGTTTATGTATTGTGTGCGTACATCGGGGAATATGCGGTCAATAACAGCATTTTGCGAATCAACGTTTGTGCATAAATCGGTGGGCAATTTTATGCAGCCAGTATTTTCATGGACAGCAACTTCTCCATCGCCAATATGTAACAATTGTTTTGGGAATGTGTCAGCGGATAGATCTTGTAGCATTTGTACGCGCATGTTTCTTTTTAGTTTGACTTTTTCAACATGCGCCACAGTGACGATGATTTCAAGCAAGCGTTGGTCTCATCAGCGTACGTTGAACGTGGAATGACTGGAAGTGTTTGTCTGAAATTACCTGAAAGGAGTAACAGAGTGCCGCCGAATAGTTTTTCGTTGTTTTTTATATCTTTAAGTGTTCTGTTCAACGCCTCAAGAGAATGTTTGTGGGCCATAGTGCATTCATCCATGATGATGATATTGCACTGTTTAGCACTTTGGCCATGGACGATTGTTTCTTTAAGTTGCACACTGCGTATGCGTTATTTTGAATATTCATGGGCAGTTTAAATGCTGAATGAGTTATTCTCCCTCCATCAAATAGAGTTGCTGCAATGCCAAATGATGCAACAGCCAACACGATGCTATTAATTGGTCGTATTTCGGAGAGAATTAGCGAAATGAGATATGTTTTGCCAGTTCCACCTGGTGCATCAAAAACAAAGATTCCACTTTGTCCCGCTGAAAATGCAAGCATAATGCGGTGGTGAATGATTTTTTGTTCATCAGTTAGTAGTTAGTTAGTAGTAGCGAGCAAAAATCGCTACCATTTCTGCAGCAGTTCACGATTCATTTCGGTGTTCATAAGTATAATCAAATGCACTTCGATTTGGCAAACGCATACCGAAATGACTGGGTGGTAAATTGGCAATGACAACGCTAAGATCCTCGATAGCAATCAATGCTTCATTATACATTGCGTCGCTGAAAATAATCGTTAGATCGTTGCACCGTGTACGAATTTGATGCAATGTATCGTCAGTCATTAAATCTTTGTTTTTATCCCACAACGTGTCTGCTCGTCCCGGGAAACTTGTAGTCAACACTATAGCGAATAGTATACGAATTTGTGTTGCTGTGCAGCCTAATGCTGCTTCAGCATGCATATAGTCCCAGTGAGTGTCGTCTTCAAGCAAACCGATTGCAAGGCGTGCATCTTTATACGTTGGATACTGTTGTCCATTCCCTTTGCGTGTATCTTGAAATGACAATGGGCCGGTGGCATGAACCAACAACAGTCGCAGATAGAAACACTCAGTCTGCCATGGATTGACTGTATATAATCGGCCGAGAGTGTTTTATTTGAATAGGCCCAGGCACGCATAATTGGTGTGCCTTGCTTGCGCGGCATCCATTTTTTTTTTTGCTTGATTCTATGTAAAATAGCGTGGTACGTCGGAATAGATTAGTGTTCGTGTAAAGGCATCGAAAGTATCCGCACGATTGCACAATTCGAAAAATTCTGTGAGTGTTGTTTTTGGTGGATTCATGGCTCGCTCAATTGCTATTTCGTTGGTGAAATACGCGCTGGCCGTTTTCAAGATGAACGGCTTAGTATATAACTGCTGGATGCCGTTCATGAATTGGGAAACGGATACGCTAGACAGATTCATTGGAGCTGATTTATCTGCCAATTTGATAGCACATTATTTCGTCATTGTCATTCAATCGATTAGCATTCACATCGGTATTCTGAATTTGGAACACAGCCATATCGCTGTCTTTATTCACATACTTGCAAATATATTTCATGGACTTCACCGAACTGCAGAACTCAACATTAATATGTGCATTGAATCTTTTGCTCAGCAGAGGCGAATATGGTACCACCTAACGATTGTCAATGTCAATGTCTGCGGTTTTGATATTTTCGTGAATTATTGTCCACCATTATCAGTATTTTTTCGACGATATATTGGATATCCATCGACGTTTGTGATCGTTTCGTTGGTGAAATCTTTAGGAAAACGTTTTGTACATTTTCCATCTTTCCATTTTGTAATGAAGCTTATTAAAGACTTCAACTTTTGTTTGAACACACGTGCTGTAATATCATGACGATGCATTGGGTTTTGGTCTGGCAATAACAAAGATGTAATCTGCCATTTAGGTTTACATGTGAACGTTATAAATAAACACGATCATCCGCACTCGCGCAAGAAAGTCATAGCATCCTGTATGTATTCTTGCATATGACGTTGACTGCCTTCGTACGATGATGGTAGAATGATGAAGTAACTAATTTCGGTGGAGTCGCCGTTCTTGACTGCGTCTCACAAGTGAATGTATTCTTCCGCATGCAGTTTATTTTAATTGTGTCGTATGAATCGCAGTCTCTACCTTCACGTACATGTCGACGATGAACACAGCTCACGACATCGCAAAATAACGTAGTCCTGACCACGTCGAATCATCATATGAAACGCATAAAAATCCATCAAGCTCACTTTCTTGTTTGTTTCAGCTCCTGCACAACATATTCATAAATATTCTTAAATATTAATAGAAAATGATCTCAAAATGAGTAATGATGTTTATAATGAATGGATTACCTGTGGCGGGATCTCATTGTTTAATGTTTATGCAATAACCGTCTTGTCCCTTCCAGAAAATTAGCGGATATTGGAGAACGTCGTATGAACGGTGTGCGTCATTGATGAAATCCAGATTATTGTTTCCTTTTCGAATCACAATTTATCGAGTCTCTGTGCGGTCGCCAGTCATGATTCCTGCAACGTCGTCCACAACAGGCTCATTGAATCTACGCACATGTTCTCCAGCTGGTGTTTTATTAGGATTGATGACAATAGCGTGATTGTCATTTTGCAATTCGTGCAGTTGTGATTTGCAGAATTTCAATAATTCATGATGCACCTGGCATTAGGCGAAATGACGTTAGTGTAGCCACAACGTGCATCCACGCGTTTGGCGTCCTCACCGCCCATGAAGTATATTTGTAAAAATGTTATGTTTTGTTTTGCATTGGCAGCAATGAGCCCAATTTGTGGTACACTTGGCCTCTGATTTTGAACGTTGAATTGAATAGTTGACCATTTGCCGCAGGATTATGAACTATTTCTGCTGCTCCGAACGATATCATTTGGAAGCATGAATTGAATGTGCGAATGAACTTCAAGAAGAGGTTTGAATCTGGATCAGTGCCGATGAGCGAGCAAGCCGTTCAATGGTTCTGGTGGCATCTCAATTTCTGGTAGTTGCACTTTTCCTGATGCGCAACACATGCCAGCTGGCTCATGCTTAAATTTGAGCACATGACAATGGGCACATTCCTTGTCCATTGCACCAATCAGCACTTTTGGATGAACGGAACATTCAATATCTGGCTCATACTCGAATGCGGGACGAAGGAACGAAGCGGATGCAATTGCTCGATGTACTTATTTTATTTTATTGAACCCATATTATTTATATTTCAACTTATTTTACATTTCTAGAGTTTAGTTACATTAAATTAACTTAACAACTAAGAAGATTAATTTGGTGGAATAAATACCTTTGTTTTTAAAAATTTAACATTTTAATAATTGTAAGGAAAATAGGGGATGCAAATACCTTACATTTATAGTTTATTTAAATACTTAACCTAAAACTAGAACTAATTTAAAACTAAGGATCAATACTTAATAAAGCTTATTGGTGAATTAGCCTGTTAAGTATTAATCAACACTAGAAGAGTGTAATAATTCGTTTTTTAAATTAAAATTTGTATTTGCTATACAGATTTTTTCTTCTACCATGCCGATATTTGCCTTTTCATGAAGCAGAGTAGTGGAGTAGTAGACAGGAAGATCAAAAATCATTTTTAAAAGATAATTTTGAGATGTTTGCAGTTTTTTATGATGACAGGTAGCACAATCGCCCCAAACTATATATATAGATTTTATAATTATTCATTTATTTTGTATTGAAAGTTTTGATTTTCTATTAATAAAGGGGTACAAAATTCTTTTAGTTTTTTTAAGTTTATCAATTGTCCTGCTTTTATGACAACAGAACGTTAGTTTGTTGTCTATATGTAAACCGAGATATTTTATGTAGTTCTCCCATTTTATTGATTTGGAGCTAAGTAGTATGTTAGTGTTTGGTAAGTGACAAGGCATACGCTTCCGGGTGAAATATATAGCATTTGTTTTATTGGAATTTAGCTTAATTTTTCACTTATAAAAGTATCGATCAAAGTTGTTAAAAGCCTCTGTAAGGAAATGTTGAATCTCACTATAGCTATTGCCAGAGTAGTAGAGAGCAGTATCATCAGCAAAAATTAAAGCTTGACAATGATTTAGCGTTGGTATATCGTAGGTGTACAAATTATAGAGCGTGGGACCTAGCACAGAACCCTGAGGAACGCCTGCAGTAATAAGTTTTTTAACAGACTTGACACCATCCATGGTAACCCAGAAATATCTGTCGGATAGGAAACTATTTATCATTTTAACTAGATACAAGGGCACACCGGTGAGTAAAAGCTTATGGATGAGGCCTTTGTGCCATATTTTGTCAAAAGCAGCCTGAATCTCCAATGTGACCATGCCCACAGATTTCTTGGAGTTTAACTTGTTTTTGACAATTTTTTTAAGATTCATCAGCAGATGAATGCAGCTTAAAGTAGGCCTGAAACCGTACTGTGAAGACGGAAGAATATCGTTTTCTTCAATGAATGTATTCAACCTAAATTTGAGTAATCGCTCAAATATTTTGGAGAAACCGCTCAAAAGACTGATAGGGCGGTAACTTTCTGGAGAGTCAGCAGGTTTACCTGGCTTTGCAATTGCAACGATATTAGCTAACTTCCAGCAGCGTGGAAAGTAGCCGATGCTCATGCATTTATTAAACACTATAGCTAATAACGTTAGCGCTCCTTTGGGGAGATGTTTCAAGCAGATGGTATGTTATCAGGGCCTGGGGACTTCTTCGTTTTTAGAACACGAACAACTTTATAAACATCCACAAAAGTGATAGTTTCGTCGATTGGTAATATATTATTATTCAATGAGCTAAATGAGCTATTAACAAGTGCCACAGTGGTTGGATCAGAAAGCGAATCAGTGAGGTGATGCTTTGCTCAAATATTTCACTCATGATATTAGCTTTCTCTACTCTAGTACTGTAAACCTTATTATTGTAACAAAAGCTAGAAACGAATTGTTTTTTATTTTTAATTATTTTGGTAATTTTCCAAAATGGATTAGAGTTTGTGTCTAAACACGATAGTTTATTATTCCAGGTAGAGTTATGAAATACAAACATTAGCATTGTAATTTGACGGTTGAGAAAATTTAATCTGGCTTTGAAGATTGTTTGCCTACATCTTATCCAATGTCTTCGTGCAATGTTTCTTATTTTGATAAACTCAGAAATATTGGGAGGAATTTTGGAGTTAAATGGTCAAAAGACTGCTTGTTCAAGTGCTTCAGACACTCTAGTTGTTAAAAAGTCAATAAAAGAGTAAATTTCATTACAGGTAGATATTGTATTATTATTTAAAGATGATGTGCAACGGAAGCTTTGGTTGATGATACGCCTGAACAACTTCCAATTTGCTTTTGAGTAGAGTAAAGTTTGTTTATTGAAATTAGTTATGGTAGGCGTAATTTTACATACAATGGGAAAGGTTGTTCAGAACTAGTGGTTCAGTGAGAAAATGGGGGGAACTTACTAAGAAAAGGTCTAGTGTAGAAGGTTTAGACTTGTAATTGGGCGGGACATATGTGGGATCCTGGAGTGAATAACACTGAATTTATCTTGCACTGACAGCTCATGTAGTATGTTACCCCAGTAGTTTGCTTTAATGCAGTTCCACTGGCGATTTCTACAATTTAGATCCCCACCTAGGATGTAGCTACCATCAATACGACTCATCCTAAGTAAGTCTGCCTTAAACATGTCTTTTATGTGCTAAGCATCTTTTAAGAAGCAGCCAGAGCTCAATAAACATTTCGCAGGAGAGCCTGGAAAATAGAGAGCGAAAATTTTTAAGGTGTTCCCTCCATTTAATTCCAGCTGTATGCCAACGTTTTCTATAAGATGGGTGGTAATTTCAGCTATCTGCTTATGTTTAATGTTACTTTTAATGATTATTGCTACTCCACCTTATTTTGTGTGTACATACTTAACGGCTAACTATGTATTACTTGAAACTGAGCTTTTTTGTTTGTACAGCCGCTTAATTTGTCCAAAAGTTCAGTCGAAAGCGAATTTATTTCATCGAACGTAATCAGATCAGGTGAACTTTGATTTGATGCATTGCGGTTGTTGTTGTTGTTGATTATATTATTGTGATTTACGTTACTATTGTTACTTACGAGTGCTTCTCTGTAACTAATAAAGATGTTGTTGTTAGCATTGGAATCAGCCGTTGCGTTTGCCATGTCGTTTGCCGTTGTGTTTGTCGTTGAAACTCTATTTAGCGCATTTTTGGTAGTTAATAGCTTATGCTGCTAGTAGTTGGCGTTTTTGGTATTATGGTTGTTGTTAAAGTTTTTTCTTCTGGTACGTTGACCTTACTCGATGTACTTGTTGGCGTTGTCTGTCACTTGCTCTGTTTTTGTCAATTGCGAACCGGCGCTCTTAACTCTGTTCCCATTGTTGTTGTTGATTTCGTTTAGCTCGTCCCCCTTGTGATCAAGATGCACTCAATTGCGACATGTTCACACGCGCATTTTCGTTATCTTGTTGTATTTGTTCGTCCGTTCTTTCTGCTCTACAATTTTGCATGTTTGTTGCAATATTTGTTCGACGGCTCAAATAGCCCCCTGCATCTTGCTGGCATTGTAAACACACATACAATGGACCGATTATCTATTTCTAGATTTCCCGGCGCGCGTTGCTATGCCCTGGCTCAAAAAACAGGATATACGTATGCCAAAATTTTCTCTTTGTTGAAGATCAAACGGACATGTCCTGTATCATGAAATAATGAGCAGCATTCATGTAGCTGCTGCACTTTTCGACTTTGCTAACATAGTTCAGTTTTTCATGTTGCAAGTCGGCAAAAATGTCAAAATGGAAAATTTGCCGATTTGAATTTCGTGAACGACCAATTGTGCTTATACTTAGCAAATCAGTAATTGTCGAAAAAAAAGTGCCGGTGAACTGAAACTAACAATTTAGTATGCCGAAAAATGTGGAAGAAGTAAATTTGTTGAAATAACTACAAAAATTACAATAAATGATTTTATACGTGCATGTATTTATTGTAAATCAATTAAATTAAATTGGTAAAACATTTCACTTTTGGGCAGACATACCAACTCATAATAAATTCAAAAAGTTGGCAGCCCTCACTTTTTTGAAGTGAAACTTCTTTAGCGAAGGGGAGTAAACCCAAAATTTATGAAAATGAAACGTGACGAAAATCAAAATGTGACGATGTGTGTTTACTTTACGAAAGAACGTACAAACAATTGGCCGGCTAACCGAGAGAGCGTCAGTCGCTTTCTGATCGACGTCCGTAAAACCAAAGGCTATGACTTTGCTTGTGTTGTTGATGCTATGTTGGTGTTGTTGTTGCTGCTGTTTGGTTTTGTGTACAGTTTAATAATAACAACCAAAGACTGTGACTTTTCTTGTGTCGTTGTTGTTGTTGATGTTGTTGTTTGGTTTTGTGCAAAAAATATCAACAACACAACCGCAATGCTGAACTGCTGTTATGAAAACCAAATGACAAAATAAGAACACACGGTAATTATTTTAGTTCTGTACAAAATACAATATACCCTGTGTTCCTATTTTGTCATCCAAATTTATGAAACACAAACACAAGACGATAAAATGCAACTTAACACTACCCAACGACCAACCCAAATGCGCACTCTGCGGCGGCAACCACACCGCAAAAATACAACGATTCCCCCAACTAAGAGAAAAAAATCCCATTACCCAAACTAATGAACCAATAACTAAAGATATAAACACACCAACGAAATCAGGAATAAGTTATGCCCAAATCATCAATGGATCACAACCTACTGTTCGCCAGCACATGGCCACCACTCAAACAAACAAAAACAATGATATGAAAACTATTGACAGCACGCAAGAAAGTAAGCAGGAAATTAACACACAATCAAATCACATATAAGAACTGAAATCTATAGTTACACATTTAGTTCTACAAGTAAACAACTTAATTAAGATCATAACCATCCATCTACCTAACCAAGCCTTACTAAGCAATCAAAATGACCAGTGAACTTAGAATAATAGTGCTAACGGCTTAAACCGCCATATTCTTGAACTGAAACAATTAAATGACAATCTTATGACATCGCACTTATTTCAGAGACTCATTTTACACACAAACATTGCATCCAAATACACGGGTACGATATATTGGCTACCAACCATCCAGACGGAACAGGACACGGAGGAACAGCTATTATGATAAAAAACAATATAAAATGCACAGAGTTAGACCACTATAAAACAGATCACATCCAGTCAACAATTATTCAAATAAATGACACTGCTGGACCAATCAACATAGCTGCAAAATAACAAGTGACCAAATTACTGGACTATTTTAAAAATCTCAGACATAGATTCCTTGCCGCAGGTGATTTCAATGCAAAAAACTTAATATGGGGATCACGAACAACAACCGCTAAAGGCAAACAATTATATAATGCTATTCAGCATATTAAAGCAAGACACATAAGCACTGGAGAGCCAACTTACTGGCCAACTGACCACTGTAAAGTCCCGGATCTAATCGACTTTTGCATAACACGAAACCTTACAAAGTCAGTATATGAGTTACACTCATTACTTTCGGAATTGGCCACCTTTCTTAACTTCTCAACAACGCACGCAGATCCGTCAAACTATAATGTTGATAACCATTTTTACCGTACCATACTTTTAATCTTCCAAGCAGCGAGGCTTGAACTCTTGGAATTATATCAAAGGTCTCCATCATATCCCGCGACACTCTGGCGTCAACACCTGCACACCATCTTTGTATATTTATTCACGAATGATCCGGATCGAAACAAGGAAAACCAGCCGAATCCCTGTTATCACGTTCACGTTGCGTCGTTTGTAAAATTTTATTGATTGCTTTCAATATCCAAATTTCAGTTCGATACGTCAACAAACAAAAAACTTTTTCTAATTAGAACATTATTTTATTCTCTAGCTCAAAAACTGAGGGACTAGTTTGCATATATACAGACAAACAGACGGACATAGCTAAATCAACTCGTCTCATCGAGCTGATCACAAATATATACACTTTATGTTGTCTGCGATGTCTCCTTCCGGTGTTACAATTAGTGATGGCACGATTAATCGAAAAGTTACAATTAGTCGATAAATTTATTTCAGATTACGATTTAATTGTATCGAAAATTCCATTTCGATTAATCGACGAAGTAGCGTTCACAACAGCAGCTACAACTTCAACTACGTCGGTGGCCATTGGAAATAGCACCAAACCGATAACATCAGCTAAAACGGCAAAGGAAAGCGCCAGCCAAAGCGCACCTAAGCCAAAGAAGGGCATGTCGGAAGCGATGGTCAGGAGGAACCTGTACCAGAAAGCCCTCTTCATGATTATCAAAAATGAGGAGAGCACATAAGTTAGACCACGCCGACAAAATTAAATACCAGGCAGTAGTACATGTCCTTTCACGTGATACCTGCAAAGGCGACGAAGCGCAATCGATATCAGGATGAGACCATTACAAATACCAATACGAATAAGATTAAAGTTGCCAAAACAACAGACAAAGAAGGTCCCTCAACAAGTGTCAAGAGGCTTTTTAGCGACGTTGCTCGGGATGAGCGTTGATGAAGTCACAAATGGCGGTAAGAAGGTATTGGGGAAATGGGGAGAGATTGAGCTCAGGTTAACTGAGTTGGTGATGGAACACCTCCTCTCTGATCTGTGTTCATCTCCACCAGGATTCGACTCTTCTGCGGTTTTCCGTGGCTGCAAATGTGACTTTCGTCCGACTTTGGCGTTCCTGGGCAGATGCATTGCTAAAATAAGGGCTTAGGGTTTAAGCTTATCCCAGCTCGGGACATCCCAAGGCGGCCGAGAGCTCGCATTTCGTTGCCTGTTATGAAGATGGAGTACGGAAAGGTGCTACAGCTTCTGCAGCGGCAGAATCCTACCATGCCAATGAATGACTGGATTGTCATCAAGGACAAAGGCCAACAACAGAGCAGTATGTCTCTACTCCTCTCCATTAACGAGGATTCCGTTAAGGAGTTAGAGAAAACTGTTCACAAAATGCGGCTCGGCGTATGGTACGCCAAACTAAACATTTTCCAATCATCAGAATCAGGTGAATTGCAGGCCGCAAACAAGCTGATGGATGACCTAATGTTTCAGGACGATGTAAAAAGCACGCCAACTAAACAAACTTGCGATTCGTGCAGATTAACCTTGTGCATTCCAAGAATGCCTCGGATAATCTTGCCGTCTTCCTAGGTGAGGAGGATGTTAACATCTGCATCGCTCAAGAACCCTGGGTCAGAGGTACAGACATTCTGGGGCTCAGGAATAAAAAATACAAGCTACTATACGCTAAGGTATGTGAGAAGCCAAGAACATGTATTTCAGTCAAAAACAATGTAAACGCTTTCCTTTGTCCTCAATTCTGCACAGGTGATTTAACAGCCGTAAAAATCAAAGTTTTGGAGGAAAAAACCATACCTATAGCATCCACATACAAACAACAAGGAGGCACCACCGGAGTGCGACGGCCAGCAACACCCCCTACTTCTGGGATGCGATGCTAACGCACGCCATACGCTATGGGGAAGCACCGAGGACAATGAAAGGGGTGCATCGCTTTTTAATTTTATTAGTAGTTCCAATCTGTTAGTTTCTAACAGAGGAAACACACCAACCTTTATATTCCTTAGTTTAGCAAGATTCCCGGGATGGGAAGAGTTACTAAACATAACTCTTCTGTCCGCAAATTCAGAGGTTCAGGTTGAGAACTGGAGGGTGTCCAACAAAAGATTCTTCTCGGATCACAGTTGGATACTCTACAATTTGGATTTAAAGACAAAGAATTTTGTTCCATTTAGAAACCCACGGAATAGAAAATGGGACGTTTTTACAAGGGTAGCTAAATCGAAACTAATCACCTCTACACACTCGAAAATTGACTCCGGGGACGAAATTGAAAAGAGGGAAGCTTTCAGTAAAGCGTACAAGATATCCTGTCCAATTAGAAGGAGCCATAAAAGTTTCCCATAGTGGTGGAACGAAGAGCTCTCGAAGCTCAAAGAGAAAACGAGAAAGCCCTTTAACCAGTGTTACAGGGATAACAACTGGCAAGTATACAAAGATTGTCTCAAGACTTACAAAAAAGCCATCAGGAACGCCAAAAATAATGGCCGGAAGGAATTTTGTGAGCCGATCGAGTCTACTTCTGTCTCAGCTAGACTAGGAAAGGTTCTATCCAAGGAACGTGTAAATCCTTCTTTCCTGAAAAAGAAAGATGGAACATCCGCCGAGACACTAGACCTCCTACTTACAACACATTTCACAGAGGAAAATGTTGAAGTGGGCCACAGGATGTATTTTAAACGTTAACCCGAGGAAGACAGAACTGGTGCTTTTTACAATGAAGCTAAAAATTCCGGCTTTCCCCCTTCCTCTTCTGAATGGACAACAGCTTCAACTTTCTAATAAAGCCAACTGTCTAGGAGCTATGCTGGACGCAAAACTCCATTGGATGTACACAGCGATAGTACGCCCGAAACTTACATACGTGCCAATTGTTTGGTGGCACGCTCTAGGAAAGAGGTACGTAGTGCACAAACTGAGCGGTGTGACAGAGGTCGGCATGTGTAGGAATCACAGGAGCCATGCGCACGTGTCCCACGGCAGCACTGATCCTACTGCTATATCTTCTTCCAATTGACCTCCACATCAAAAACATTGTCTGCAACAGCGCGGTAAGGTTAAAAGAAACCGGCTGCTGGATGGAACGACCATATAGACACAGTAAAATACTTGGAGTGATTAAAAATCCTATTTTCAAACGAACAACAGACTACATAGTGACTTATAAGAGCTTTGAGAGCGATTTCAAGGTAAAATTTCCTACCAGGATGGAATGGAAAGAAAACAGTTTTCAGAGTGTTTATGACATCTCAATCTTTACGGAGGGGTCAAAGATGGAATGTGGTGTAGGTGCAGGGGTGCACCCACCACAAATTAGCCTCGACCACTCTTTGCGGTTACCAGACGAGTCTACAGTCTTTCAGGCAGAGGTCCTAGCCATTAGAGAGGCATGACGGCTGGCAAGGAATAACGTACCAGAAGGTCATAAGATAGCTATCTTCGTTGATTATCAGGCGGCACTCAAAGCACTGCAATCCACCACTGTGAAGTCTAAGCTCGTTAAGGAATGCAGGTCGACGATAAGCGAGCTCAATCGTCAAGCTGATATCACTCTCTTATGGGTTTCCGGCCATTGGAACATTGAGGGAAATGAGAAGGCTGACGAATTGGCTCGTATTGGTGCTTCTCTTGATATATCGTTAGCGGAACAGGTCCCAATTCCCTTGGCGGTCGTCAAGAGGAGCAACTTCCTGTATTTCCGTCAGCAAGAAAAAGGCGGTGGAAAGATCTTGAATCTTGCAGAGTGGCACGTGCTACCTGGCCTAGTTACAACGAAAATAGGTCATTTACACTCATCAACAGAAGACGCTCGGATACCGCAAGGCTAACAGTGGTTTTTAATAGTCACTGTTGTGTAGGGACTCAAGCGGAGATGCTTGGTATTCCGCTCAGAAGCCATTGCAGCAGCTGCGGAAACGAAGAAGAAGAGGAGTCACTCACCCACTTTCTATGTCAATGCCCAGCCCTGGCAAAAACTAGAAATAAGTTTCTGGGCAAATACATCATCAACAACCTCTCGGACTGTTGCGTCACATGCCCGTGTGATTTGTTAAAATACCTTAATTCGACAGGTTGGATTTAGTAATACTGATTGCGTTCGGCAAGGAAGTGGTTTTAAAACGGCACTCTAGTGCTAATTGTGGCTCGTAGTGGAATATAGGGGTCAGCCACGGAAACTAACCAACCAACCAACATAACGAACTCTTCATCCGAATCCATCACAATCAAAGACCTATTAACTAACATAAAAACGAGAAGTGCAAATCACTTCGATCAAGGCTTTCACTCTGTCATTTTATAGCATCGCTTTTAGCGCGCCTTCTGATATGCTGACGACATAGTATTACTGTCTGATGATATTGACATATTACAGAGGATAATAGATAAGCTAGAGATATATTATGATAGTTGGAATATGCAAGTTAATCTGCCGAAATCTAGTAGTATAGGCAGACGAGGAGGCAGATTGGCCAAATGTGTGTGTCTCTTGATTGAAAGAACATTGCAATTAAGTCGGACTATACGTACTACGGGGTAATACTGACGCCGCAACTTACCTTAAAATCCCAAGTGGATGAGAGAAACTATCTAGCAAAAAACAGCATCAATGCTACGTGGAAAATGTTCCTGGCTAGAAAACAAATAACACTTACCGCAAAGTGGAAGTTGTTATTTGCGATCACTTGAGCTATACAAAGCGAATCTGCTCAAGTATGGGGGTTTGGTATGTTTGATGTGTTAGATAAATTGCAATTATATTTTTAGGAAAAACAACATAATCTCCTAAGATTTTCTATTGTCATCTTTATATATATATATAAATCTCGTGTCTCAGAGTTTGTCATTTATGGACTCCGAAACTACTGAACCGATATTAATGAAATTTGGTCCTATATCAAATATAGGATAGTTTTTATCGCAATTGATGAGTTTGATATTTTTTTAATTTCAAATTAAATGTTTTTTTTGTGAGAGTTCCATAAATTTGTAACAGATGGCGCTTTAGATCAACTATCTAAAACGCCCTTATTGCTACAAAACTCATAAAAAAGTCAAAAAACTAAAAATAAACTAAACAAATGTGCGTGGACAAAAATAGAGCAAAAAAAGGAGCAATGACTACAAAAATCGCAGACAAACATCACACAGACTAACATCACGACACGCGCGGGGCTCTGCTAGTACATTCATAAAACTTTATTTGAATACACTCTCGATAGGCTATCATATAAATTGACTAGGAAAGTGTTGAAAGAGTGCAGGAGCTGCACAATGTTACTATTCGTTTAGTAGAAAGACATGGAGTAGTAACTGTACGCTATTATTAGAAAATGAAAGAATTAAAAATAGAGAAAAAATGTGGGAAAGTGTCTTAGTACACGGTTAAAGAAACACGTGGACCATTATATTGGAAGAAACTATGTGAATGACAATAACAAAATAAATAAAATAATGTGGATTTTTTAGGCTCTATATTAAAAATAATTCGTTATAGATATTTTGAGAAATATAATTTAAGTCAGGACGAAATATTAGCTATAATGGTACGGGCAATGGTGGATGGAAAAAATTTATTTATGTTTATCATTGGAACTTTAAGTTATAGAAAATGAATTTTAAGCGAGTTTTAATAACATTTATAAGTTCCCGAAAAATAATTCTCGACAGTCATTTCCATTTTAAAAAATTAACATAATTTTACAGCGACCAACTTGCATTTAAGAAAGTTATTGAATGCAAAAAGTATGATTGCTTTAAAAACGAACGGTTATTTAAACTCAAAATGCAACTAAAAACATGTATATCCAAAGCGATATCAACCTATAAACATGCAGAGGTTCATAGCACGTTACCGCTTAATATTATTGCATTGCTTGTAACGCGCTCCATGGCATCAGGTATCGATATTTAATCCCCTCCCAAACACTCATGCAAATCATCTATCTTCTATCTATAAACATATATTGTATATATATATATATATATAAATGGATGTCCAAATTAGTATGTACGGCTGATCCATTTTCGATTAATTTTTTTGTTGTGCTTATAGGGTCAATTAGAATGTTTGCATTTATATCTGGACCCGGTAGATGGCGCCGTTGATGAGATATGTATCGTTTATAGGGTTCCGTACCAAAAGGGTGCCAACGGGACCCTATTACTAAGCCTACACTGTCCGTACGTCTGTCAGAGAGTTTTATCTCATGAACCGTAATAGGTAGAGAGTTGAAAGAGTCTGTACTTCCATTTCGTGTGTAACGATATACACTCAATATAAAATACAGTCAAAAAAATATAAAGGGGCCCCCATACAGACTCAAATTTACATTAATGTTCTTCTTAAAAACATTTTTGTTTTCTGACGTATCGAACTGAAACTGGACACTAGAAGTATGTGATCTATATCCATGAATCATGTAAATTTCAAGATCCTACGACTACCAGCAGTGGTACCTCCCATACACACCCAAAGTCAAATTAATGTTCTTATTAGAAAAACTTTTTTGTTCTTTCTCTTATAGCCTAAATACAGTGAGTCAAAATCTGTGTCATATTCATAGGGAAGCCATGAACCTAGAAAACACACATTTTATGGACTAAATCAACATTCCACCCTTCGGTTCATACTAAAGGGTCATTTCATTATCATCATTGTCCGTGTCATATTACATAATTAATACTATAACTGTTGAAATTACATGGTCACCCTATGCAACGTATATGCTCTATTGTTATCTCATTCTTCGAGTGTCTTAAGCTTAGCAACACTTATGTTTTTCTGTTCTTTATATTCTTCTTATTCGTAACATCATATCGACTGCACGTGTGTGCATAATTTAGGCTATCATCATTTTTTTCCCTTTTGTACAATAAATATACTTCAATCAGGTTATGGGCCCAGTTACCCAACAGTGAAAATATTGTAAAAAGCGTCAATATAACCATGTCGTCACTGTATTCTTGACAAACTTGATGATACCAATTATGAATATTGGTCTGTGCAGATGCGTAGTGTGCTCGTACACGGCAGATTGTGGAAAGTGGTTCAAGGCGGAACCAAGTCAGACAATCCAGAAGAACTCTTGCAATGGAACACTAACGATGAAAAGGCGTTAGCAGCAGTAATGCTGAGCGTGAAATCCACACAACTACATAACATCAAAGACTGTAAGACTTCTTCAGACGCATGGTTGAAGCTACTGGAACGGTACAGGCCTAATGGTCCCATCCAGTAGATTACCTTATACAAGAAGCTGCTTAATATAAGGTTATCGGTTGACGAGGACATTGTGGACTTCATAAAAACGATTAGCGCAATTACGGAACGATTGGTAGAGGCAGGTATTTTCATCCAAGAAGAATTGCTCAGTATAATTCTCTTAACAAGCTTACCAAAATCGTTCGAGAGTTTTGTTATTGCAATGGAAACTCAGGATCAGATACCAGTCTGTTGTGCAATCAAACAGAAACTTTTAACTGAGTCGGAAAGTCGTAAAGCGCAAGAATCGATTGAATATGACCCACATCAACAAGCGTTCAATGATCATTCGACGAACAAAGGGAACAAGAAGAAGGAGGGGAATGCGTTCAAAGGCTTCACATGCAGAGAAAGAGGACATAATGCGAGTCAATGTGAGAAAAAGTAGGCGAACAAAAGTGAAGAGGAAGCTTTAAGTGTCGTCAGTTTAATGAGTCAAACACGCAATAAAAACAGGTCAAGTTTTATTATGACAGTCTTAAAGAATTAGAACATAAGCAAATGGTGACAGGTATGAAACTGAAGAAATACGATAAATTTGTTTGCAATACATGTTCGATGAGTAAAATTCAAAGTCTACCTTTTCCTCAGAATTCAGATCGTAGATGAGAGAAGTTATTAGAGCTAATTCATTCTGATGTATGCGGACCAATTAATATACCATCTATAGGAGGTTCAAGATATTTTCTTTCCTTCATAGACAACAAATCAAGATTCATGACGGTTTATTTTCTTAAATCAAAGAGCGAAGTATTAGACAAGTTCAGATAATACAAGTTGCAAGTCGAAGGACAGACACGTTGTAAGGTATTGGCACTACGCAGTGACAACGGAACGGAATATATAAACCAATAATTTGATGCGTATTTACAAGAGCATAGTATACGACGCGAGCTGACTGTTCCCAACACACCACAACAGAACAGGGTGGCGGAATGAGCAAATCGGACGTTATGTGAAATGGCAAGATGTATGATTTTGCATGCTGGAGAGAACCAAAATTTATCGGCAGAAGCTGTATCTACGGCAGCATATATAAGGAACAGATGTCCAAAAAAGTTGTTAGCCAACACAACCTCTTATGAAACGTGGCATGGAAAGAAACCAATAGTGAATCATCTAAAGATTTTTGGTCATGGCCATGGTCAAAAATACACGCGGTAAATTTGAAGCCAAAGGAAAGGCTTACAAAATGGTTGGATAGTCATCAACATCAAAGGCGTATAGGTTGTATGATCCAGAGACGCGAAAAATTGTGACGCGCTGAGATGTTATATATAACGAGAACGAATTCAAGGTAAACGAATTCAATAAGAAATGTAATGAACCTGAAAACGATGTGCTCAAACTATACCTTGACACATCAGAAAGCAAGCAACTATATTTACAAACAACAATGATGAACATGATCCACTTTACGTATATACTGAAGAAGAAATTTTTGACAATATCACCAATGAGGAGGAGTCTTCAGAGAGTGATTCTGCACAAGAACAGACACGGAAAGTTGGTTCAGGTAGGCTAAGAATTATATCAAATGGCAAGAGGGGTCGTCCGTGCAAACAGTATAATATGCTAAACATCGCTGTTGATAAAAAGATTCCAGTTAACGTAACAGAAGCATTATCAAGCGAAGATCGTGATCTGTGGCAAAAAGCAATGCGAGCTGAAATATCTTCAAGCGCGACGAAAAAGGTAATATCGAACGATACAAAGCACGACTTGTAGCAAAAGGGTGTGAACAGGTGTTTGGAATCGACTATAATGAAACATATTCACCAGTGGTTCGATATGCAACAATAAGGATGCTCATGGCTTTAGCAGTGGAACAGAAGATGCATCTAATCAGATGAATGTGAGCTCAGCATATCTACACAGCAAACTTGTTAAAGACATATACATGCAGCAACCAGAAAACTTTGTGAACGTTGATAACCCACGAATGGTCCTGAGGCTACAAAAAACAACATACGGCCTTAACCAGTCTGGACGTCAATGGAACATGAAACTTGATGAAGTCCTTAAACGCATCGAATTTGTGGCATGCAAAAACGAACCGTGCTTATACAAAATGAACGGAAACAACAGATTAGTTTTCATTGCAGTTTACGTCGATGATTTAATAATCGCAAGCAAGTATAAGCCAGAATGATTAGAAATAAAAGCACGCATCGCTGGTGAATTAGATATTGTAGGAAAAGGTTAGTTACATCATTTCCTCTGCATTGAAGTTGATCGCACTGGAGAAACTGGAAATATCAAATTGAATCAAGGACAATACATTGAGAACATGCTTAAAAGACATGGCATGGAAGAATGTAAGCACGTGGCAGTTCCTTTGGAACCAGGATTTCAGGTGAAGTGTAACGAACAGTGTACCTTGCGATTACGACAAGACCTGACATTATGCATTCTGTGTCAAAGCTCGCACAACAAAATACCGATCCACACACAGAACACATGGCAGCAGCAAAACATTTTCTTCGCAGGCAGTATAGACCTAAAGTTAACTTACACTGGAGGAAGTAGCACAGTAGAAGGATATGTTGACGCAAATTGGAGTAACGACCTCATTGATCGAAAATCGTATACAGGCTTTGTATTCTTCTATAGTAATTGTGCAATATCATGGGAATCAAAGAAACAAACGACTGTTGCACTTAGTAGTACATGGCGGCTTCGAATGCAGCAAAAGAGGCTATTTATTTGCGACGCTTGCTAAAGGAGATTGGGTTTCGGACGGATTCTCCGATCACTCTTAACGTAGATAATCAACCAGCTATAAAATTGGCAAGCAATCCCGTTTACAACAATCGCAAAAAAACACGAAGACGAAGCACAGAAAATTTGCTGGTCAAATTAATCTCATTTAATTTAAATGGGCACAAACGTTGAGAAGGACTGTTGAAATTACATGGTCACCCTATACATATATGCTCTATTGTTATCTCACTCTTCGAGTGTCTTAAGCTTAGCAACACTTATGTTTTTCTGTTCTTTATATTCTTCTTATTCGCAACATCATATCGACAACACGTGTGTACATAACTTAGGTTATCATCATTTTTTCCTTTTTGTACAATAAATATACTTTAATCAATAACATAAAAAAATACCATTTTTAATGGTGCTTTAATTACATAGGCCTGCAAAACTTGCCTTTTTCCCATTTCAATGTTTTTATGTAGAATCTTTAGATTAGAACCTTCTGTTTGTAATCAAATATTTATTTTTCTTTTTTTTTTTTATTATTTTTTCATTATTTATTCTTTATCTTCTCTTTCTTTAGAGACTAACAAAAAGTAAAAGAATCTTAACCTAATTTCTTGTTTATTACTTATACTTCACCTCCAGTTGGAGGGAATCTATGTACTAAGTGCCCTTATAATTGAAATTGGGCTGGTAGGTCATTTCTCCTAAGTCGTGTCTGTGACCTTAGTCGAGTGAGTGCTCTTGCTAATGGATTCCGGTGCGTGTTTAGTTTCTCAGCATAAGTAAGTTTTATTTTGGCTATTTAATTTTTTACTGTTGGTATATTAAGATCTATATGTAATCGCTCATTTTTAAAAAACCAAGGGGCTCCAGTTATAGTTCTTAATATTTTTGATTGCGCTCTTTGAATAACGTTCAGATTAGAGGTGCTTATATTACCCCATAGCTGAGAACCATAGGTCCAGATTGGCTTTATATATATATAAAGGAGAACTTTATACTCAATATTTAGTAGATCTCGTGAGTTGATAAGACAGTGAAAGCTGTTGGCTTTCAGTTTCATTTGAGTTCTATTGGCTTGAATGTGTTTTTGCCAAGTAAGTCTTCTGTCAAGATGGACTCCGAGGTACACAACGTTATCTACTTGTGGAATCAAGTGTTGAGTGTGTAGGTAATGTGTTTGCTCTTTTGCTCATTCACTTTTATGCGCCAGGCTAACCACTCTTCGACGTGTGATAGATAGCTTGCCAAAACTGATGTTACATGCAGCGTACAACGAGATCTACTTAATATTGCGGTATCATCTGCAAAAGTAGATAGTGTGGTTTGAGTGTCCGTTGGTATGTCGGATGTGTACAACACATATAGAAACGACCCAAGAACGCTCGCTTGTGGAGCTCCCGCTCTAATTTCATAGTTTCGTGTTGTGTACTCGTTTTGTCGCACAGCAAACAATCTTTTGCTGACATAACTCTCAAGGACTTTGTGAGTGTTTTTTGGAAGAAACATTTTTATTTTATGTATAAGGCCGTCCAACCAGACTTTATCAAATACCTGGGCAACATCGAGAAAAATAGCAGAGCAGTATTCGCGGTGTTCAAATGCTGTACGAATCTCAGAAGTTATGCGGTTTACTTGCTCGATGGTGCTATGCACTTTGAGAAAACCAAATTGATGAGAGGGTATAAAGTCTAGCACGTGTCTATTGATTTTTTCAAGCAGTATTTCTTCTTATTAGTCTGTAAGATGAAGCTTGCGACTTGTCCTTCCCTGGTTTGGGGATCAATATTATGATCGATTTCTTCCATTGTGTTGGAAAGTACCCACACTGCAACATCGCATTAAAGACTCTAGTGATATATTTTATTGCAGGGCCCGGTAGTTCCATTAGCATTGTGGGCGTGATTTGGTCGTGCCCTAGTGCCTTTTTTGGGTTTAAATGCTCTGTAATGAGATTTTTTATGCATTTTTGGGCTTGTAGGTGATAAGTTGGCTATATATTGGCGCTGGGCGAGCTGATCCTCATATTTTAAGGTTTTGCTAAGTTCACGAGTTGCAACTCTTAAGCGATGTTTCGCGTCAGGAAACCTTACGTTTTGCCATTCCCTTCGTAGGCGACGCTTCTTTGCGACAAGACTATCTATGTGCCTATTGGTTATGTTGGTGGAGTTGCATGATGAGCTGCCTCAGTAAGAATTGAACTTAGGTTATCGACGGATTTTTCAATATCATACTCGTTGCTTATCCTTGGGCTCAGCTCGATATGAGTACTAATGTATTTCCTGTATTTAAACCAGTTGGTCTCATTTGAAGTTAGTTGCAAGTGGTACTCTTTGATTTGAGGGTACTCTAGTAAGCTGAAGAGGACTGGAGAGTGGTCCGACGACAAATCTGCAAGAGCTTCTGCTGTTACTAAGCTGCTAGGAATCCTTCTGGTAATGGCGATGTCTATCAAATCCGTTATTTTTTTGGATCTACTGGCCAGTATGTAGGCTTACCCGGGGAGACATAGTTTAATTTGCTATGTGTACAAATAAGCGTGTTGTACAATTTCTTTCCCTTGGGGTTTGCCAGTCGGGAACCCCAATGCGGGTGTTTTGCATTATAGTCACCAGCGGCAAGGAAGCAATCTTCTAGGGAGTTTAATAGCTGCATGAATTGCACCTATGTTATAGCAAACGGTGGAGGACAATAAACTACCGACAGTGCAATATCTCCCCGTTTTGATTGCAGACGTATTGATGTAGCTTGCATATGTTTTTCCGCAATTCCTACCAACGGGTAGTGCTTAATACGGTTTTTGATCAGAACACCAGTTCCACCGTGCGCTTTTCCATCCAGGTGATTCGTGTTATAGAAGACATACCCTGGTACTTGAAAATTATTTTTGTCCGTAAGATGGGTTTCAGCAAGGAGCATAATATCCTTTAGAAATTTCAAATCTTCTAATTTATGTCGAGAGATTCCATTTGAATTCCAGAGACAAATGTTAAACAAACCCACTGATTTGAAGCAGTTTGTTTTGATTCTGCATTAATTCTTGCATTGTACTCTGTATTAATGTCATGAAGTTCATCATGCTTTGCTGCATTGACATTATCATTGCTTCGATGTTTTTTGCCGAACCTTGAGTGTTTTCGGGCGTATTATTTTGTTGATGTTGCTCACCTGTGGGAGCTATGCGAATAGACTGAGCTAATATACCAACACGTGAGGGTATCTATCCCAATCACGGGTCCAGTTTTCAAGAAATTAGCAAAGGATACCCCGGGCATTGCCGTACGGTTGTGCTTGGGTGGTATGCACAATCAGTAATCAATTATGACCTTCGTTTTGCTGTATCACGTCACATTTTTGATTGACGTTTGGAAATTGAAAATTGGCCAAAAATGATTTAAGTCACTAAAAGAGTTTGTATATCCAATGCATTAAAACTAATTATAGCTAAAAAAAAATATCATATAACAATTAGGAAGTATGGATACAAAAAAAAAATAAAATTGCTTGTTTAAATTTTTAGTAGCACTCAATAACGTCTGATGCTAACGTTGTCTTTTTAAAAAAAATTAGAAATTATTGTGGAGCCAATTATCAAAATAATCGAAACTCGTTGAAAAAAACAATTTTTGTCCATTTAATTATTACATCAAAATCGGAGCAATAGATGGCACTCACTCCCTTTACTAAGAATTCAGTAACGTCGCTTATTACTTTTATTTTATTGAGTTTGACTTATGATCAAGAAAAGTTAGTTTATACGACGGCAGACAATTAATAATGATGGAACAAGCCACCCGTTTCTTTATCGATATTAAAAGTTATGGACAGGTGATGGATGGTATTGCCACAGCTACCCCCCTTCCTGTAACCAAATGGGGAGCGAACCTTACTTGTTTTTTTTCGTAGGTACGTTTTAATCGTGTTTCTGGAAATAGATTGATCGTCGTCACCGAAATTTTTGAAAAAGAATGCTGGTTTCAAACATTCTGTGGTTACTGCAATGTCCTTCCCATCTATCCTGATTTTGTGCACGCTATCAGTTGAACGTTCGACCACCATGTACGGTCCAGTGTAAGACGGCTCTAGTGGTTGCCGTACGGCGT
>JBAMAV010000690.1:0-36422 GCA_037043315.1 Amiota communis
ATTTCATCTGCATCCGGGATGCAAAAATGCCATTCAAATCTTCAACTTTTCCTATGGATTTTCCACCAATTTTCTCATGTTCTCCTAATTTGACCTTACCATGACTTGGCACTCATTATGATTTCAATGCACTTTTATTGAACATGGAACACATTGAGCCTCAAATTGCAATTATATATTGCATCTATTTTGTCATTACTTGCATAAGAATATTAACACGTTGATAAGGATCTCAGTAAACCGCACAGTAAGCTAGACTACCATTTGATGTATCATACCCTCAATGCGTCTCAGGAAAAGAGGTTTTCAAAGAAGTAAAAATTGCCAATTCATAGCATTACCGGCCATCTATGGGCTTTCGTTAGAAATATCTGTCAGGGAAGTGGCGTTGCCCCGAAATAATCTTCCTTCACCTTAACTTCATCTATTATATTCCTTTACCAATTGCGAATAGATTCCTTTGATTTGTATTTTGTATTTCTTCTCATTATGATGTTGATGATGATTTCTAATCGAAAGGTATTTGTATGTACCATATCTGTTATGTAAGCAGTGGTAGAATAAACTTCAAAACGCCCCACACAAAATAGACAACAAAATAAAGATTTAAAAATTGAAAAACTGATAAAGTAAAATTTACATTTATGTAATTCGGTTGGAAAAGAAAATAACTTTACTAAAAATTAGTGCAATAATTTGAAATTTAAATAAATTAGAGGAGAAGATTGTGTCAATTTAAAAAAAAAAACTATGGAAAGAGTTCCCTGTGAACATGAATAACTTTGTTTTAGTTTTTTAATGCAAATAAAATAAAAGAATATGGTATAGTTAAGTATCTTAGATATAACAGAAAAAAACAAAAATATATCCACAGCATAACTGTCTTTTAAAAAATAAGAAAATAGTGGAAATTAATAAAAATAAACTTACGAAATTGCTTACAGTTACAAATTCATAATTAATTAAAATGTAAAAAAGAAAAGATAAAAATATTTATGTGTTAATTACACAAGAAATTTAAAAAGTAATGGTCATGTATTAATATTAATTTAAGGTGCAATGAAAGACTCAAAAATATAAAAATATATAACTTTTCCACATTTTAATATAAAATTAATTCTGTTAAAAAGTAGGAGAAAATGCAAAACTAATCGACAGTGATGACTTCCAACTACTTTTAAAAAAAAAATTCATTAATACAAAATTAATTCTGTTAAAAAATTGGAGATAATGCTAAACTGATCGTCAGTAATTACGACTATTTTAAAAATAAAATTCATTAGTATGTTTAAAAGAAAAAATAAAGATTAAATTAACATTAAAATAGGAAAGAACCTTCACATTTACAAAACAAATTAAAAAAAAATTAATTTCGAAACTAATAACACAATGATAAAAAAACTATCCATGGTAAGTCTATCTTTTTACTCTCCATAAAAAGTATAAGAAGCATTACTTAGTTAAAAAAAAATGAACTAAGTTGCGATGTACACCAAAGCGTGGTATCAAAGCACCAACTAATAATCTTCACAGTTACAAAACAGATTAAAATAAATAAATTTTGAAACAAATCATATAGTTATGTCTCTCATAAAAAGAAAACATCTGTGGAAACCCAATCTTTCTAATATTTGTAAAAAGATAGAAGTAGAATGTGTTAAAAATAAAATATTAAATATTCTAATATATTGTAGATCAAATTATAAATAATAAAAAAAACAGTTTAAAAATATTTATGAACATAAAGGAAAAGAACCCATTACAATTCGACCTAACAAAAACATACGAATAGACCGAAAAACGATAACATTGCTCTAAACAAAAAAATAAATATTAATATGAGAAAAAAAAAATTCCCCATTAAAGGTTAACAAAAGAAAGTATAAATTAAAAGATGAGGTAAAATTGACATTCAATATTGGAATTATTCTAAGCTATTTCCATTGAATTATACAATTTAGAATAAAATTTAGGAAAAATTCAATGAAAAAAAAAATATTAAGAATATAAAAAAAACAAATAGCACCATTAAAGATGAGTATAAATAAAGTGAAATGAAATTAATTCTATCGAATTTTACAATTTAGAACAAATAAAAATAAATAAAATTATTCATATACATATATTAAAATAATATTGCCGTATTAAATGAGAGATTTGAAGATATTTGTGTTTCAATATGCCGTTCGAATGTGAAATTCAAGGATCTCGTCAAAGACAAAAAAAAAATTTAGTTCTATTTCCAGAAAATATAAAAAAAAATATATAAACATAAAATAAAATAAAAAACATGTCATTTTAATTTACTCTCAATTATGAATTAAACAAAAGTAATAAAAAACCATAGTTGTATTTTAAGGTAAAAATGGTACGGTGTCCGTTTAATCCCTTTCCTTCATTTTAAATAAAATAAATAAATAAAAACAGTAATAAAACCAAATTGATTGGGATCAAAAATAAGACAAAAATTTAATAAAAACTTAATAACAAACAAATACAATATACTACTACTGTTATCATTTGAGAAGGGAAATTTAAATTCCAAAAAAAGATTTCCTACAGCTGCTTTTTATACACAAGCCCACAGAACGAAATAATAGAAAATCATTTAATACAATCGAAAAATAATTATTTATTCCGCTTACACATAAAACTTTGATATTGTACTAACAAATAATATCACTTTTTTGAGTGGTTAAACTTTGATCTCTATTTGCGATTTATGTAATAGAAATAGGTTTAAAATAAATCAGAAAAAGAAGTTTTGTTTTGTTTAAGAATTAATTCTGTTTTACACTTTTTATTTGAACTTTTCTGATGTTTTAGCGTCGATGGTTTAACTTTTTTTGGGGACTATCGATGAGTATTGATATTTGTGTTTTTTAAAATCATCGAAAACTATCAATGGTGAGATTATTGATGCTTTGACACGTCTAGTATGTAACATTTGTACTACTTGAATGGAAATCGGAGGGACCGGGAAAGTTAATTGCGCATTGTTTGTTTGCTCTTCTAAGCAAACTAATTTACCTAATATTTGAGCTACAAATAACAAGCTGAAACAAGCTGGTACATAGACAATTTGTAGCTGTACGTAGGGCACTACAAAAGTTTTGCAGTCTGACAACACTATCGTGAGTTTTCACAATCTGACGTTTATAGCCTTTTACTGTGGAGCTGCATTAAAGATGCAACTGAATATGAAAATTAGAGTGCACAGTACTGGTTGGTTGGTTGGTTACCGTAGCTGACTCCTATAGTTCACTACGAGCCAAAATTAGCATAAAAGTGCCGTTTTGCAACTATTTCCTCGCTCTTGAGAAATGTAACATAAACATGTCGCCAATATTTTTCATATATCTCGTGACCCAAAAGCTGTAACGCCATTATATTGCATAATCTAACGAAAAGAGAAAGCAATAAAGCCTGTAAGAGGAATTGTGTAATGGAGCGCTTATGTCATTAAGTAGCGTTCAAAGAGGTCAAAAAAATCGTTGAAATTCTTTTACTTCTTAAGCGTATCGCTTGACAACGGCTTGCCCTATTTGGCTAATTTTGATTTGTTATCTTCGTTATAGCCCAATTAAAGAATATTAAAGATTTTTGGAAAATCCACCGGAAAAGTGAGTAATTTTCAGTTAAAAAAACTTATCGACAGGCCTTAAGAAATAGAAACGCCTCTAATAATTCTCTAAGTGAGGCACTCGAGGCAGAGAACGTCACAACGCGGTAGAACATCAACGAACTCGATTGCGGAAAAAGATAAAATTCTTATTAAAATGGGAAAGAATCAGCACATTTACATTACCGATTAAAAAAATAAATTTAGAAACAAATCAATATGCAATCAAACATCCCATCCATTTTGTCATTACTTGCACACGATTATTTACACATTGATAACGATCTCAGTACACTGTACAGTAAGCTAGACCACCATACCCTCGACGGGTGTCTCGATCCTTTTTTCGATGATGTACGAATTACCATTTGTTGCATTACTGGCCATCTTTGGGCTGTCGTAGGAAATATCTGGTAAGGAAATGGCGTTGCCCCTAAATACTCATCCCTCACCTTAACATCATCTTTATATTCCTTTACTTATTGCGAATGGATACCCTTGATTTGTTTTTTGGTGTTCTTTTCATTATGACTTTATATGTATTGTATGTACCATATATGTAATGTAAGCAGTGGTAGAATTAATACCCATAAATCCAACACAAAATAAACATGAATTCATTAAAGCTACGTTAAGATTTGAAAATAAAATTTAAAAACTGATAAAGTAAAATTTGCATTAATGTATTCGATTAGAAAGGAAAAATTAACTAAACTAACTAGATTTGGATTCATGGATTTAATATTTGAATAGATTATCAGAATCAATCAGAAGATTCTGTCAAATTTTTCCAATTAAAAATAGAAAAAACTATGGAAAGAGTACCTTGTGAAAATGATATACTTTGTTTTGATTTTTTAATGCAAATAAAATAAAAGAATATCGGTATAGTTAAGTATCTTATATATTACCACAAAAAAATTAAAAATAAAACATGTATAATTGTCTTTTGAAATATACGAAGATATTGCCAATATATTGTAAATGACTTCCGAATATTTTAAAGTTAAAGTTAAAATTCATTACTCATTTATATGTGTATAAAAGAAAAGTTAAAGATAAAATGTAAACTTATATAGCAAAGAATCTTCACATTCACAAAATAGATTAAATAAATAAAATTTGAAGCAAATTATGTATCTATGTGTCTTATATATAGAAGAAATTAAATACCATTCTATTTTGTCCAATACATGAAAGAAGTTCTATGTTGAGAAAATTGGGATGACTAATATTGACAATGATTTAAAAAAAAAAATTGGGCCAGGTAGTATCGATACACTTCCCTAATTGTTTTACATGAACCATTATTATTAAAGCAAAGTCGAAAGTCCAGTTTTTTTTCGATATTAGTCTATATATGTACATACAATATATGTAAGTTAAGTCAGTAATTTGTAAACTTAAGAAATTGGTAGTAGTTCAATTGTTGGATATCCATTCTGTACATAACATATGTTTACATGTACGTATCAACCAAGTTGTCTTTTGTAAAACATAAGTTTTTGTTTAATCTTTGTACGTCAATATTAAATCAATTTTCTTTTAAAGTGTTGCGGAATATACTACAAGGTTTGTTTTGCATAAATGAAAGTAAAAATGTTTAAAACAATTATACCAAGAATAGGAAACGCAAACAGACATCGTTTGCTTCGGAATGATGAAACCGATTAGGAAAAGAAAATGTTAATTGGCTGTCAGGTGTAATTTAATTATTTAAATTTATTACATTTCACACAGGGTAATGATCGCGCGCGTAGATTAGATCTAGACAGGTCTCGACGCGATCATTGAAAATGCCTATGCACACACTCACACATACGCCAGAACTTATGTCTGCTTGGACTATTTCATTTTATTTTCTTACCCCCTTTGCACATCATCAAAGGCAATCGATGTTTCACTATCAGGGTTGCCAGACGTCCCGTATTTCCCGGGACATCCCGTATTTCAGGAATAATTTCAAACGTCCTGCCGGGACAGACTTTGTCCCGTATTTAAACTTTATTTGATGTATTATTAAGTACCTGTCGCAATTCGGTTGATTTACCGATTTCACGAGTACGCACCGCATTACTGAGTCGACCCAAAGAAAAAGTATTAATACTTACATACCCGATAAGACAGTGTTGAGCGATGCGATACTCACTCGCTCGCACCAACGCTCGAAAATTTGCCACTCTAACAAATGACTTCACAATAAAAAAGTGTGTAAAATGCTGAAACCACGCATTTAAAATAGTGGTTTCAGACAGCGAGTACTGATTGTGCGAGTTCTTGTTACCCGTTTTTTGTCAAAGAGTTCTGAGTTGCGAGTTCTGAGCAGCTGTTTTTTGTTTTGTTTTTATTACACACACAAATGCACAAATCGAACGTTGTGGCAATTGTGAGAAATATAAATTGAAATTTTGTGTAAAATACATGATTTAGAACATTTTTCAGTGTATGCACATAGTTCTGACATTTCCCTTTTTCATTCCTGCTACGTATTTTGTTAATAGATTACAAAAAAAATTACAATTAGTATTTTCCTTAAATATATTATCTACCATCATCAGCTGTTTATTGCCGCCATCTATCGGCTTCACCTAAAATGGTCCAAATTTTACCAACACTTTTTAGACTGACCATGTTAGACCAGCGAGTTCTGGCAGAACTCGCACGAGAACTCGAGTTCTGAACTACAACAACAACTACAAATTTCGTTCATTTTCCCTGTGGTTGTTGTAATTTGAACTCGAGTTTTCGTGCGAGTTCTGGTCTGTCTGAATGCACTTTTAATGAACACGTGAAAATGCTGAAGCTGAGCAATTTGGAAAATAAAACAGAAAAGTATATATAACAAAAACCACATGTCATTTGAACGTTTTAGAACTTTTTTGAGTTGTTTTGAATGAATAACAATGATTTTAATTACGAAATATTGTTTGTCAAATTTAAATATGATTTTTAACGTATGTTGTTGGTGTTGTGCAGAAATTAAAAATGAAAGCGCCACCTTCTAACAATTAGCTATCTATTATATATTCCACTTATCTCAAGATTCTAACGCCCAAGCTTGCCAATTTAGAGGCATTTTCAAAAGTCATAATGGGAAGAAATTTAATTTTATAATTTAATTTAAACGAAAATATTAATTTAAATATTAAATTAATTTAATGTAATTTAATTTAATGTAAACTTCGGCAAAAACCATTCGATTTATACACTTTTGTTAGCTGAAAATAATAAAATTATTAAAGCTGGTTGCCCCGTTCTTATACTCCACAATGCTGCCAAACACAGTACGACCAAATTGGAAATCGACGTTGAAAGTTTGATTTTGAAAATTTCCAGCCACTTCAGTGGATCTGCTAAACGAAGAGCGAACTTGCAAATCAAATTTGAAGCAAATTGAAGATGCAATGGGAAGAAATAGTAAAATTTGTTGCTACGAGATTTTTATCTCTTGGTCCTGCAGTGGAAAGAGTCATAAAAATATGGCCAGCTTTAAAAACTCATTTTCTAGAATCAATCGACGAATGTCCACGTCTATTAGAGAAGATTGTTACTTCCGAAGAAGAGGAGAAAAAAGCTTTGGCGTATTTTGCGTTCCTCCACAACGTTATGTTTTAAATAGAATCCACAATAAAAAAGATTGAAGCAGATTCTCTATCAGTTATTGAGGTGCATGATGAAATGCGTGGAGTTCGCAAAAAAATTCAACAAATAATTAAGGACAACTGTTTTGGATGTCAAACAAGACAAATATGTGACGAATTGAGTATTAATGTAAAAGAATCGATCGAAAACGATTTTCGACTGTTTTACAAAAATTTCATTAATTATTTGACAACGCGGTACAACTGCTCTCAAACCAACATCCTTCGAAGACTTTCAGTCGACTTTTTATATGAGGAATTCCAAATGATAAAAAAAATCCTATACATTGAAAAGAATTTGACAGAAGTATGAGTGCCATTGAAAAATGGAAGAAAATCATGGAAGGGTTTTCCAAGAATGAAATCCATAACATTTTCCAAATTGTGTCATTTATATTTAGTATCCCTAGTTCCAACTGCTTTGTGGAAAGGATTTCTTCGTAGATGGCATTGAAATGGACTGATGTGCGCAACAAATGTACCCAGGAGTTAATTAAGAGTGAATTAATGACCATTTTCAACTGTGACTATAACTGCGTTGAATTTTATAAATATGTTAAATCAATCAAAGATATATTACAACTTACAAGATCTTTAATAAAGTATAAGAATCAATAATTAAATAAGAATAAGAACATAAAATACGTGTTTTTCATTTGTCCCGGGGAAAAAATTGAAATCCCGTTTTTTTATACCAAATTGAGCATTTGTCCCTTACAGGGTGAAAAATAATCTGGCAACCCTATTCACCATGCACATACTTACACATACATCTAACTTATGTCTGCTTTGAATATTTCATTCTTCTATTTTCCAAACACCCCCACCCCACCCCTTGCAATTCATCACAGGCACACGATGCCTGACCATACACATACTCACATATACAGCTTAACTTATGTCTGCTTTCACGATTTCATTCTTTCATTCTTCCTCTTCTTCATCTTTCATGTCTTACATTTTATGACACTGTTCGTGTCCAATTTTTAGATTTTTTCTAAATAATAATAAGACAAGAAGTCAAAATTTCCCAATTTCCACGTGGATTTTCCAAAAATTTTCTTTCACATTCTTTTAATTAACATAACAAAAGGACAGACTTTCTCGAGGAATACGCTTAGAAAGAACGAATTTTCTTGTAGGTATTTATTCATATTTAAAAAAAAAAAACGAAATTTCACATTTTCCAGGTGGATTCTTCAAAAATTTTCTTCCACCTTCTTCTAATTAGCCTATAACGAACTCAACAAAAGAAGAATCTCTCAAATAGGACAATCCCTTCTCAAGCAATACGCTTTCAAAAGAAAAGGTAATGTTCCCATTTAGTTACCTCTTTGAACACCTCTCTCCCCTTGTTGGCATAAGCGCACCAAGACACGCTGCAGCACAAACCATATCTTCAGAATATATAAATTACTTGGCGCTACGACTTTTGAGTTACGAGATATATTAAAAACAATGGCGACAATTTTCGAAAAATTCTGAAAGAGCGGCACATTTTAAAGTTTTCACGTTAAAAAATGAAGATGAAATTTCAATATATTGGAGATTAAATTTTAAATTAAAAACAAAACAGTTCAGAAATGTTTAGAATATAAATCACAAAAGAACCCATTAACAAAAATTAACAATAGAAAAATGATGCAAGTATAAATTAATTGTTGGAAAAGTTGAAGTATAATATTAGTAAAGTGAAAAATGAAGAAATCTTCACAATAAATCGTTTCCAGAATACGATAATGTAATGATACATCTATTGTAGATGAAATAATAAATAAGAATATGAAGAAAAAAAAGAGTATAAATTAAATGTTAAAAAGGTTAAAATAAAATAAAAGGAATTGTTCAGCCCAGCAGCTGTCATGGTCAGCGCAGCAGCCTTTGTAGCAGAGTTTTAGTTATGTTATCATATATTGATGCTCTCATAATTAATTTCTTATCACATTTGCTTGATTATATGCTGTTTGTAATTCCTTAAGTTGGTCTTACTCAAATCCTTGATCGTGCTGTGCGCGAAATAAAGACATTTTAAATTATAAGCTGCGCGTTATTCAATTTTTAGAAACATTAATAGTTCAAGGAAAAGCTCTTGGACTCAACATTTTGTGACCCCGACGTGATGAGAAACGTTTTCTGTTTTCGCAGTAAAATCTTACATATTTATCATTTATATTAAATTGCTACGTTAGTGCGATAACCTTTTGTTATATACATATATGCATATACATTATGTAATTGCAAATTCGGACACTCGCTAATCTGGGCAACGCGATAATCCGGACAGTCAGTTGCGTGGCATTGTATCCGGACACCACGCTTTTTTATTTATCTGAAAAATCCGAACAGTTGTTTTTGACGTGGATACGTCTATAATTTTGATACCACGGGGTAAACCGAAAAAATTGATGGTAGGAAAAATAGATATACAGTTTGGTGTTGTAATTTCTAAACTATTGTCCACATCCAAAATATAATTACACCACTCGGTAGCTGAAGGATCAAAGAATTGGTTACGTTTAGTTAGAGCTGTGTAACATTCCGGCGGGCGGTGTGGGAAGCGTTTTGTTTTGGCTGAGAAAATTCTCGTCCAATTTGTTGTATTTGCTTTTGTTTTTGTTCTATGTGTATATTTTTTTTCCTATCGCTTAACGCACATTCTCTTTTGTTATTGCTGTTTGCTTTATGTTTTTCTTTTTGCTTTACTTTTTGTTGATCATTATCACCATCATGTATGTTTGTTGTTCATTATCATCATCATGTTTACAAATGTTAATCGTTTCATTTTTACTTATTTATATTTGTTGTTTGAAATTAAGTGAGTAGTAGATCTAATGTGTATGAATGCAGTTTTTTTTTTAATTCATTCTTTTAACTCTTTTTCTGTGGTTAAGCGTGCTCATCTCTCATTCACACAGAAGGAGACATCGGAGACCCCAATAAATATATATTCTTGATCAGTTCAACAAGACGAGTTGATTTAGCCATACATCGCAATACGAATAGATTAACTGATTGCAACAAAATTAACATTTACATATACAAAATGAATTTACAGATCAAAAACCCAAAAGTTGGTGGTGTCTGTCTTGTAAAAGTATAAGTTAATGGTATCTTCAAATTCATGCACTGGTGTGTATACATCCATCCGGCACAGCGTTACCAAAAATTAAGCCAACGTTAAGACTATACCTGAATACGAATCAGATCTCACCACACCCATCATGATAGTCGGAGACTTTAGTGTTAATGGCACACAAGATTGCTCATTGCCGAACTTCATGTCAAATGAATACAATTTATCTTATATCGAAACTACTTCAACTATTACTACGTTTATAAGATGCTCGGAACGGTTTGCACTTAGGTCAGCCTGTCTCAGAACAGTTTTTGTTTAGTTATTTATGCTTGTGCCGTCTTGTGCTCTTGTTAAAAACGTATATGTATTTCTTAAATTTGCCATATGCATAAAATATGTTGTAGCTCACCTCTCAAAATACGATTTTTTTTTTAAATTGCATTGTACAAGAAAAATTTTCAATGTAAAATGAATATTTTGATTTTGAATAACATTTTGCAATGATTTATAAATCTATGATTCACAAAATCATTAAGAAAATGATAATAAAGGAAAATAACTGCACCATATGGCAACACTGCACATAACATTTTGGGAACAGCTGATTTTCAACACATCTGCAATAAACTTTGCATTTATAAGACACATAAATACGGTTGGAGAAAATAACGACGGTTTTAAAATGTGCGCTTGTTAAGGTCGCTTCGCGTGTTAAAACCGAACTGAAAATCAATTTATGCTTGTGTGCCGACCTAAGTGCAAACCGTTTCAGGCGTCTTATAAACGGGGTAATATACAATACTAATGAGATTAACGTAGTTGTGATTTTCCATTGACAATAGTTTGCGTTTGTGGACCAATTTTACTTGTACCAATTATTGAACAACATTTAAGAAGCTCCTCGATTTACTTAGATCTGTGAACATTCTTTACGTATATTTTCTCACACAAGTAAGTAGCACCAAAAACAGGAGCAAATTGATGCAAAGACTCGTATAAAATTCTAACAAAGATGAGGTTTGATACTTGTTCGTAAATATATCACTGCACTGTACATCAATAATTTCCATTTGAAGTTCTGGGGCTAGGTTTTCACATGTTTTAAAATGTATGAAACACTTTTTACGCAATTATGATTGAAACAGTATATTTTGTACGTTCATATGTTTTGTCAAATCGACGTAGAATGCTAACTTTCACAGCCAATCCCTGTTTTGTAATTCGAATGAATTACGATGCTTTTTATTCAAAAAAATTTCGATCACTGCTCGAAGTTCAAAGAAGCGCTGAAGGACTTTTCCGCAGTTAAGCCAGCGTACGGCAATATGATATGGTAAATCACTTTCTCCAATCTCTCCAGTAAACTCGCGGAATTCTCTGTGATTCAGCCCAGTGGATCAGACAACAGCTAACAACTTTTAAACAAGAAAACGAATTATTGTGCTCTGTGAGTGAGAAAGATTGCTTCAATAAAATATGATTCTCATATGCGACGTCTGCTAGAAATTATAGATACTGGAGGGAAAATTAAAACGGTGTTGGCCCTTGGAACTCACTGAAGTAATCAGTATGGCCCCAAGACTGAAAAGTTTGGAGACCCAAGCACCCAAGCAGCCCTTTTCATATTATCTCTCCAGAAAGATTATTAACTTTTTCACATCGAAGAGTGACATTAGAAGCATTAGAAGATTTCTACAAATAAGCAAATCTTGTCCAATGCAATAATTCTTAAATGCTTTTTTGACACAAAATCTGAATGTACCTTGCACTCAGTACATTTGGCATCCTGCTTTAAACAGCAACTAGGGTGATCAGTTTTAAAATTATTAGCCTGCATTGTTTTCATAAACCCAATTATAAACTAAAACTGAGAAAACTTTGAAGCACACATAAGTATACTGAACATCAGACCCGCATTTAGGCGGGGCAAACAGGAGGCCAAAAAATCATAATTGAAAATAAAAACGTGCTCCACAAAGCGCCTAGCATACGGAAGCCTGGTTGACTCACCGTCGACTTTTAAGAAAATGGCGCGACACAGGCCCACACCACAAGTGCACTTGTGCACCAGTACACTAGTAAACTTTTTGACTCGAGATGCCGATTTGAGATTTGCCGTGTCAACAATTAACATCTTTTTACTGATATTGACGTCATTTAGCTATAAAAAGTTGCCGGTGTTGCAGTACACATGTGTACCAGCCTTTAAAGTTCGCAGCAGATTGTTGACGAAATCTATTGGCGGGAATTTTTAATTAAATTGCAAATAAATGAATCTTCAATATACCAGATTCCAAAAAGAAGCTCAACGATGTGAACAAAATGTATGATGAAATCTATGAGCCAAAAGATTTGCGTGCTGATGCAAAAAAACGGGATGATGAAATCTGTGAGCCGCTAGATTTACGTATTGCTTCGAAGAAAAAGAAAGATGTAATCTGTAAGCCGCTAGTTCCACGTATTGCATCGAAGAAATAGAAAGATGTAATCTGTGAGCCACTAGTTCCACATATTGCATCAAAGATACAGAAAGATTGAAACTGTGAGCCGCTAGATTTGCGCACAGAAGCTAAGAAAGAGAAGGAAAAAATATCTAACATTTCGTTTGGATTGGTTAAGGGTTCTGCGCCAATCGGCCCCCAACATGCATCCAATACTTCAGTTGGCGAACGCAAGAAGCAGCTTCCAGCCCCTACTTCTGATTCAAAGAACTAAAATTTAATTTAGTAATTGTCCATAAAAAAAAAAAATATATGTACTAAATTTTTAATGAGCATTAACAATATTTGATACTTAGATTTAATTGGCGGTCTAGACTATGCGATATATTCATGTAACTCCCTCTTGTATCTATTATTTGAAATTGTTTTCTGACCATCTATATCAATTCCCCTTGCAGAATTGTTGTCTTTCAGTGGTAAAGGACCCTAAGAGCGATTCAGTTTGATAGCTAAATCTAGCAGAAGGATCTCCCATACCGATATTGCCAAAGGCGAACACTGAAGATGTCGAAACCAAGCATCAAAATGGACCATAAGGCTCTTGGTGAATTTGCCCCCATAACAAGTTAAACCTGTCTATCATAGCGTTTCAAAATCATAATGTTACAACACATAATATTTGGTTGCCATACTGCTGAGAGGTTTGTAAAATTTCATGCCAATGAATCTTTATTATCATTTCCAAACTTACCTTACCAAATTTGGTTGAAATACAATTTTTTGAAACCATTTATTTTATGTAACATAAACAGTCAGTTAGCCTGTTGACTGTTGTGGATTGCCCCTTAACCCTCTTAATACCCCTTTCCCATCATCGTTTTTATAAGGCATCACAATGGGCCTTTAAGGCTCCTGGGTGAACTCGTGAGTAATAGCGAGCGGCCTGCATAGCCTAACCTAAACTAACATGCAACATAAATATTTCATTTGATAGCAATTACAATATGAGTATAATTGCGGAACTCTCTGTGATTCAGCCCAGTGGATCTTATGAAAGCTAACAACTTAAAAACCAAAACAAATTATTATCCTTTGAGATTGAGCTAGGTTGCTTCAATTTTTTCACTTTTTCTCCGAGTAGGCTACGTTGAAAATGAAAGATGATTCTGACCTCTGCTAGAAATTATAGATACTGGCAGGATATTAAAAAGGATGTTGGCCTTTGGAACTCACTGAAGTTATCTGTATGGCCCCAAGGCTGAAAAGTTTGGAGACGCATACTCTGGACTATCAGCCTTTGAAGCGGTTAGAGGCGGTTTATCTTTCTTGCTCCATGATCGTTTTCGTTGGACGTTATTGTAAACAATCCATTTTTCATCGAGAGTTATTATTTGTTTCGAAAACGGATCATTTTCGTTACGTTTAAGCAATGAATTGCAAATATTGATGCACTTAGTGAGGTGAATTTTCTTTAGCTCGTGCGTAACCCAAATATCAAGTTTGTTCATGTATCCAAGTTTTTGGAGGTGCCTTTCCACTGTTGTACGAGATATGTAAAGCATTTCTGCACTCTCTAATGTTATATAGCGGCGCTTTGTCTTGATTTGGTCGTCATCAGTGTCCAATGGCCGGCCAGTGCGTTCTCAATCAATTTCTTATCGATAGTAGGTGACACTCAAACCTTTCAAATGGGACAAAACACCCCATATACATATGTTCAGCATTCACTCATTTTAAATTGAGACCAAAGCCATATATAGAGAAAAACCGACATGACATTTCCACACACCCAATACTGATGATGATAGTCTCTAGATTGAGTACCGTGTACTTGGTGTTGGTTTTGATGCTAATGTTGGTTATAAGGAGAAATGTTTATGGCACCAAAGTGTCACATGGTGAAGGTGTTAATCAAGTGGTGGATCATGAAAAAACCTTTGAAGATTTTAAGGTCAATCAAATTCAATTTACTACAACAATTAGATATTTTGAATCCAAAACAAGAGACAAAATATCTGATATTTCTCATTGATTTCACTCAGTTTATGATTAAGATCAGGATATGGAAGGACGGAAGCTAATCACCTTGTCACTGCTGGGGTCTCGATTGGTATTCATAAAGAATTCCAAGAAGATTTCTACGGAGATAAGTCAGTAATTTTTGTTAGTTGTAGGTAAATTCAATAAGGTTTAAATTTCTTTCCCAGTTCAGTGTGTTTACAAAACCCTTCACTCTCCATGGAGTTACGATTCATGGTCATAAATAAAAATTGTATCTTATTTTAAGTTGTTTATTATATTATTTTTGTATATTGATGTCGGTCCAATCTCATTCAAATAGATACCATTAAAAAATATAATTTTTTGGACATGACAATATAAATATTACATTAATTTTGTATGACCATGGCGAATTTTAAACAAATTCCAAGTTCCTGTTTACTTTCAAGCTTTCTACTCTTAATGTACGTGTTTTCAAATGGTCTACTTCAAGTCACATATTGTAATCATCTTACAATTTGCATTCTCATGCTAATGCTCATCCTTCAAACGTCTCCTTATTCTTCTTCATTACCACCAATAGAGAAATTCAAAAATGATTATTATTTGGACCATGTCGAGGCTCATTATGGTGTAATGTCTGCATAGTCAAATGCTTTGCAAGATATTCGGCAACAAATTGTGTGACATCTTCGCCAGGATTCGCATTTGCCTCAATATTATTTGCAGTACTTGGGTTGGGTTGGTTAAGATTCTGATCGCTATTATTTGTTAAGCCATTAGATGCATTATACGCAGCTATTGCGAGGAGACATTGGCGCCGATGTTCATTTAACGAGCGCATTACTTGCTGTTGTTGAAATTCATTGAGTGCTTCTCTTATTATTGGTTGTGTAAGGTAATTCTGGCGAGTATTGGTTAGAGTATGGGCACTTCGACACCTTGGGTTATGTGGCCTGAGATTCACATGTATTCTGTGTTCAACCAGTGGGAAAAAATTACGGTTCTCTTGGGGTGGTTCAAAAAGCTCCAGCAAATCAAGTAATTCATCATCAATGAACTCATTATCTCCGCCATCTCTGCCATGAAGAGCATTTGAACGATTCTGAGGAACTGCAATAACATATTCACGTTCGTAAACATCACGATCTTCGCGCAGTCTCAGGCCAGCGACGTTGTTGGCGTTATTTTCATGCTGAATTTCGTGGCCAACTCTGCCATAATCAATGAAATTATGAAGAGCATTTAAACCATTTCGAGGAGCTGCAACAAGATATTCACGACTTTCGAGAACTTCACGATCTTGGAGTACTCCTCGACCACCAACAATATTAGCGTTATTTTCACGCTGAATCTCGTGGCCATCTCTGCCATCATCATTTAAACTATGAAGAGCATTTAAACCATTTGGAGGTGCTGCAACAAAATATTCACGACTTTCGTGAACTACACGATCTTGCAGAACTCTGCGGCACCTTTCAAAATCAATCAAACGAAAAAGAGCATTAAAACCATTTTAAGGAGCTGCAACAAAACTATCACGATTTTCCTGAACTTCACGAACTTGGAGCACTCTGCGACCACCTATGTTGTTGGTGTAATTGTTAGGCTGAATGTAGTGACCATCTCTTCCATAATTGAGCAAATGATGAAGAGGATTTAAACCATTTTGAGCTTCAACAAAATATTCACGGCTTCCGTGAACTTCACGATCTTGGTGCATACTGCGACCACCGACTTTGTTGGCGTAATTTTCACGATGCGCATCATTTGTATATCGAGCCAATCCGTTTAATCCAGCTTGATGTATTTGATCATGAACATGCAAAAATTGTTCCGCTGCAATGTGAAGCATATTGTAATTGACAGTTTGGCGTCTTATATTGACGAAACGACCTTCCATGCGGTGTAATACGTGCATTGCTAGCTGTTCAATCAATTGCTGTACCTGATCCACTTCTTCGCGATGCTCATTTGCACCTCGACCATTTGAAAAAAGAACAGACAATAACCAGCGGAACATGCTGAATGTGGAAAAATGCCAGAATTTTCCCAACGTAAGAAAATATTTAAAATTTCCGAATTTTTAAAAAGAATATAAATTCTGAGAAATAAAAAGTGAGAATGATTTAAAAGCCTTTACAAACTTAAAGAACACAGAAAAAAAAAAAAAAATTTTGAAGGCATTTTCGAATGCTACTACGATAATATTTTTGACCATGAAATAACTAACTGGCCGCTGCTGAGCATTTGCTTCCAATTGTTTACAGTACATACCAATCCCAACAAACATACAGAGCAACCTGGCTTGGTCACCATTTGCACCGGCTCACCGCGATTCGACTACGACCGTTTTCGCTTGACGTTGTCGTAAATGACCAACTTTTCATCACCAGTCACCATCCGCTTCAGAAATGGGCAGCGAGTCGCAAATGGAAATTTGGTCCATGAGGTTTTTTGCGTTATCTCGTGTGATACACACACATACAAACAGGCTTATTCAAGTCGTTCCCAACGATTTGTTGAGCAATGTTTAGCTCCTGGGCAATCGAATGACTTCCACTATTTCATCGACATTTTTGACAATCGGCCATCCAGAGCGTAGTGCATCTTTGACATTTAAATTACTGGAACGGAATCGACGAAACAAAAATTTTGGATAATTGGCTTTTACAGTATCAGGACCATAAACACTATTCACATTTTCAGCTGCCTTGCTAGCGTTCTCGCCTTTATCAAAGAAAAACTGTAAAATATGGCATATTTTCTTTTTGCTGGTGTCCCATCAATACTGAGTTTACTAGTGTCAGTGCTAGTAGTATGTAATTGATGTAATTCGGCGGTTTCCTCTCGTTTATTGCCATCAGACAATTCAACTCTGGAAAAATACAAAAAAAATTGAATGAAAATCTTAATGATTTTTTGTTATAATTTAATATTACGCACCGTAAATGGTATTTATCACCATCGGGATGAAGTTCAAAGTGTTTTTGCATTATTTTTGGCACCAATTCATCAGGTTTTGTTCTGGAAGCGGCAACTGCTAATGACACAAGGCCAACAGCAAGCCCAACTGTAAGTCATAGAAACGTAATTATCTGATAAATATTTTTATATATAATTAATATAATTTTATTTTCATTTAATTAACCGCATTACAAATTTCATAATTTTTGTCCCTTGAATTCTCCAACTATAACGTATAAATGCTACTAAACTAAAAATTATTTATATGCTTCTGGTTCTGGTTTTAGTATATAACTAATCTAGTTCTCTATTGAAGACGTGTTTTTTTTGGTTAAAATTCATTTCAACTTTTATAAATCTTTAAACAAAATTTTCACCTACAAACAATAGTAGAAGAAGTAAATCTTTATTTCTCTTTGTCATTGATACATTTTTAACGATGTCATAAAAGCTTAAATAATTCGATACTTAATTCACATATCTTTGGCACATTTGGCCTATCCTGCCATAGGTTTCGATCTATGCTAAACAATAAGCTCTTGGTTGGTTATATACTTTGCTATGCTATGCTTGGTTGTCCTATTTGTGTTAGTTTGTGCAATAAATTGAGTAAATTAAGAATTTTTTTTGGATATGGGATTATTATTATTTATTTCCTTTCCTAATTGGTACTTAACACATCATGCAATAAATCTTCGCCAAAATATAAAAAGCTCCTTGCCATAGAGCTACGTTTTGATTTGTTCAATTATTGTATTTTTTAAAGTTTAACGGTAGATGGTGCGAATCTATATGTCTCTCTATCGAAACAAGAAAACAACAACGAGAACAAACAAACACAATAACATGCTTGCTTGGAGAATATTTTCTCACACAAGTAAGTAGCACCAAACACAGAAAACAGCCCATGAGCAAATTTATGCAAGACTCTAACAAAGATGTGTTTTGATACTCGTTCGTAAATATATCACTGCACTGTACATCAAAAATTTCCATTTGAAGTTCTGGGGCTATGTTTTCACATGTTTTAAACGGAACGATTTGATATTAGTGTATAAAGGGAGAAACTGGTTTTCTCCTTGCGACCTGAAATTCAGTACGATTATATGTTTTGTCAAATCGATGTAGAATGCTAACTTCCACAGCCATTCCCGATTTTGTAATTCTGATGAATTCCGATGCTTTTCGTTCAAAAAAATTTCGATTCTATACTTATACACACAAATGTAAATATTTAGAATTAACATTATACAAGTAAATCATTAAGTAGTTAATATTGTATTAACTTAATACATTCTATCACACTGCAATGTTTTCAATATTAACCCACTTACCAACTTAATATTGCATTTGAAAATATATTATTTAATTATAATCGAATTGAAGTTATCGATCGATAACTTAGCAGACCAATATGATCGATAACAGCCAAAGTAACCCTGTGCTTGTCACTCACACACCTGTTGCTTTGCTAATTTCAAATTAACCGAAAACAATTTGGCGTATGTCAAAAGGCAGAGCGCGCGCGTTTACTTGAAATAAGTGGTAGAATTGAATGTTTCCAGAAATTTTTAAATAGAAAATCATAGACTGGAAAGAAGTTATTGAAGAATCTTTGTTTAATTACAAATGGATGCTGCCGCTGCATTATTTGTGCAGCCAGAACAAATGTCACGCGTCGGTTCATCTGTCGCAATCACAAGGAATGCTGACAAAGGACAAAAGTCTCATCAACAACAACAGCAACAACAACAAAGGCAACAGGCACCTGCAGCGGTGCAATCAAATGCAAATGAAAACACGAATGATATAAATGCAATAATTGCACAACTTAAGAATGAATTTATTAATTATAGATTTACTGTTTATCGTTGTGCATGTAAATTTGTTAAACTCCAAAAAATATTACACAGTAAGTGATTTAATAATTTTAATGAACAAAAAAACAACAACAAATTCTAATGTCTGTCTCTCTGTGTGTGTGTGTGTGTGTGTGTGTGTGTGTGACAGCATCAAAGATACCCTATCAGGTGGTGTTGGCCATCCTTGAACGTCATGGCATGAATGCCTGCATGGAGCAAGATAAATTGATGGTGCCACCTTTTCAATTTACCGCACTACTACATGATATCTATTATGCTTGTGAAAAACTAGGACATTTTAGTAAATCACCAGGTTATCAATTGGACAAAGCAACTGACCTTTTGGCTAATTTCTTTTGGAATATCTTTGATCCGTAAGTTTATTTAAAATTTCATCAAACAACTACGATTAAACTGAAAATCTGAATTGCAGGCACCGTCGTCACTCGATCTCATTGCTGGAAATCAAATTGACTTTCTTGTTGCTATGCAAACTCGTCCATAATGACACATTCGTTTCTGAAATTTTTAATCTTGTGAATGTAAAAACCAAATGTGTTACGAAGTTTAACTTCGAGTATATGGTTAATATAATAATCAAAGTCTTGACTTACATTGGTGAGGGAAAATCCTATGGGCATCATAATTTGCAGAAAGTCATGGATCAATGTTTTGCACGAGTGAGTACTGAACGCCGTCATATAATTTAACAGAAGTGATTTCTATTTCTATCTCTAACAGTGTCATAATAGCTCTGGTGTTACGGAATATCAATTTCATTGCTTATGGAACTCGGCACAAACTCGTTTCCTTATCTATTCTAACCTTTTGTCACTTATAAAACGAATCGAAGAAACTGAACACTTAATACACAATAATCCTTGCGCCAGCTGCCATACGGAATCTATTATTGGCATACGTTTCAAATGTCAGAGTTGCTCGGATCTATCGTTATGCCTTCGTTGTTTTGCCTGTGGTTATTCATCGAACAAACATGTACCTACACATCGTTTGTTTGAGGTTTTGACAGAGGATAAACCACCAAAAAAGTGGACCCGCCATTTGGCTCGCTTGTGTTGTTTCCATAAATATGGTCTAAAGTCACAGCAACACGAGGAGGAAATGAAGAGCTTTTGCAATACACAATGCACTGATGCAGGCGCCGGCGTCGATAGTGGTTGTAATGCAACAAATGAAACTCATATGGTAGCTATAAATAATGCTGCCGCCGTTGTTGCCAGCAGACAAAGTATTGCAACAAGAAATACTTACACTATAGCTGATTCTTCTTCGGTACCAAGCGGTGCTAGTGTGGCAACACAAAATCGACGACAATCTTCCGAGAATCAACACAATTTATGTGAGTAAATATTATAATTTCCATAAAGTTGTTTGAGCAAGTCATTAAATGTTCTTCCGCTAAAGGGATTTTAAAGCATTGCGGGAGCGACATGCAAATAAAGTAGCATTCGGCAAATCTATATGTCATTTGAGAGGTGATAACATTAGCTACAAAACGACATTAATGTCATTGGTTTAGTATATCAAATACCTAGGCTGCCATCGATCAGATGTCAATAGGAAGGAAGTTGTGTGCTCATTGGCGACCTGCTGATGGGTCCTAGGGATCTTGGATGGGATTATTTAATGCACCCCGCTTATAGTCCTGACATTACTTCATCGTATTACCATCTTTTCTTGGCGCTGGTGGCATTAAATTCAATACAAGAAAAGATTGTAAAAACCACTTGTCCCAGTTTTTTGTCAATAGGAAAAAGTGTGTTTCTATGAAAATTTATCGAACAAAGCAGCTCATCTTTGATCTTATATGGTTAACCTTAACCCAAACTATATTGATTAAAACATTCAAAATCATGTAAAAAGTAGCAAGACATTACCAAACAACCTATAAATTTATCTAGCTGCCATTTAAACTGATCTCTAAAACTTCTATTCATTAATTTTATATGTTGACTCTATTTTGATTTTACAGCAGCATCACTTGCTGGTCTTACAAGCACAGCAACCAATGCATCTTGTCGTTTACAGTCCATTATAGATCGTTTGTTTCTGCAAAATATGTAAGTGATATTCAAAATAAGGATAACATTCATTCCTTCCTTTCTTCCTTCCTTCATACAAATAATAATGATACTTTCGTTTTGATAGTAAGTTGGAAATGCAACTAAGTAATTTAGCAACTGCCAGTCATGATGAAATATTCAATTTTTTGAGTACTCATCATATGTTCTTAGTGCAGATTATTATGGAAATGCGTAGTCTATCGGTAAGTTTCACAAAAATATTTAACTGAACAATAAAAAAAAGTAAATACACAAGTATACTTATTAACGTGAGTGTATGTTTAGAATTGTTCAAAAGCTTCGACGTTTTTAACTGCAAGCACACCACGTCTTTCCAAGCATCGTTATATTAATGAACAACAAAATCAGCCTTTATATGATCCCAACGGAGCTGGTGATCTTTTAATGCACTCAAGTAAGTTTCCTCTTGAGAGGAGATGAGATGCACTGCTTCTCTTATTTTCATTTATCTTCTCTTTCTCTTTCAGTTAATGGCGCCGATTTGAATCGAAGCTATCTGGAAGCAAACAAATCTGATTTCTCATTTAAAGATCTTAGTTTATGGTTTGATCCAAAGAGATCGTCAGCAAGAATTCAAGCACGTGCATCGTTTCCACTTTCAGCTCAAACGCTTCGGAGGTCAATGCTTGAGAATACATTGACCGCTACTGATGGTGACCTTGATGTCCGTGATACGGATATGATGAATTTTAAGTTATTGCTACACAAGGTTAAAGAAATCGTTGATGATTCATATAGTGACAATGCCGAACTGTCGGCAGCCACACAAAATCTGGAATATATGCTTGATAGCATGATAAAAGATGAAGAAACACGTAGACTCAGCACATAAGGTGATAAGACATGCAGACCAGAGTAAAAACAACCAACTTGACTAGACTAGACGAAGGCTTTTTAAGCTAAAAAACAACTGATGAAACAATTAAGAAATCAAAAAATTACAATCAAAAAATTACAATCAAAAAGTAGAAATGAGAAGGGATGCAGCATTTTAAATGAAGCAATTTTTTTTTCTATTTACACATATTTTCTTGTTTTAATATATTTTTTTTTTTATTTTTAATAAAAAACAAAATACAGAATATTTAATGAACATTTACCTGGGATCCCTTTATCACAGATGCCACAATTAAATCACATTCCAGCTGAACTTTATACAATTGCAATTTCAAGCCTTTTTCTTTGTCATCATCAGCGACAACACAATCATGCCAGAGTTTCAATTCCTGACGCAAAACATCCTCCATCCTTAGAGTCCGTAAGTTCTCTACTGAGGTTGCTGCTGCTGGGTCCCAATCATTTGATGCCATCAGTTCCACATTAGATACATTACATTTATATTTCAACAAATCCTGGAAGAGTACAGATAAAAATAGTCCCAGCTTAGCATTGTTTCTTGCATAGATGCTCCATTTATAAGTGCCGCCATTATCATCGTTCAGTTTTCTGCATAAGATTAATGTTCCATGCCATATGGAAGACAGATGTCTATTCGAATACACCGTAATGCCTGATGGATCATTGGACACAGACTTCATGTCGTCATCATCAATATCATCGCGGTCGTTATTATTGGTACTAATATTGTCATTAATGCAACTGTTCCATAAATCAAACTGAAAGTGCATCATCAGAACTTGACAAAATTGTTCATAATCCATTTTGCTATGGTCTTGGTATGTTATACGCAAACTGCAGCTGGCCGCTTGTGTCATGATAACAGCGAGAAAATCCTGTTGCAAGGTCATCTTATTATTGAAATCAGTCGTATAACGATCACGCTGGCTTAACAGATCCTTTATATTAAAACTACGCAAGAATATTTGCAGCTCAGAGATTAGAGAGTTGTTATTATTGTTTGTCACTTCATAGTTTATAAAGAAATCGACTCTTTGATATGGAATTAGTTGAGACAATGGCAAACTAATAAGTAAGACAGCTTTGCATTCGGGCAAAAGTTGTTGTTGCTCTGCATTAGGATTGATTGCATACCAAGCTAAAGCTCGCAAGTTCTCATCTTGATTGTCAGAATACTGTGATGATGATATGCCATTATCAGAGTTTAAGTCATGATAATGATGATTTAATTGATAGAAACGATGATGAAAACTCATACAGCTTAGTGTTGTTGATGAGCCTTTATCACTGGTAATTTGAATCAATGGCTTTATATTACGTGCAATTGTTGAGGTATTTGTTCCTGCATTATTCACCAAAGGAACGCCCAAAACGAGAGTATCTTGATCTTCTGCAGTTATGCGTAACCAAATATCGCCAAAAGGTGTCAAAATTTGCTTCTCATCGATTAGCGGGGAACGTGTTGCAGCATTTCCAAAGGTTTGAATATCGCGCATACTGTCAAAATCATGCAATGTCATGGTGCAATGCATTTGCAATTCGGAACGTAAACCATTGACACGTTGAAGTATTTGTTTGAATTCACTGCTGCCATGCAGAGATGTAGATGTGGCCGCCATTGCATGCATACGATTATTGCCAATTTTATTACAGTTGCCTTGATCTTGGAAATCAGTTTTTAAACTAACGCCATTAGTATGAGTTATTTCAACAAGCGCTTGGTAAGTGATTTTATCATGCACTAGGCGAAACCCCGCGACTTGTTCGTACTCCGCTACTAACTCATAATGCTCGCCTGTGTCTTTATCAGCATCTCCATTGGCATCTGTTTCTTGTGTTCTTGTATTTGTAAAACGCTTCATGATGAGTAGTTTATCCCAACAACGAAGCATTATATACAACTGATTGTTTCTATACACATATTTGCCAAACTCAATGTCTTTAGACGGCGAATTTAATAAACTTGGACCCCAAGAAGTTTCACTTCTTGCTGTATTGCTCCTGATGCTATCGTTCATCACTGATGAAATTGTATTACTCGTTGCATTGGCATCTAGTGACATATTGAGCTTATTAAAACATTTCCTCCTGGGTCCTTGATATATTTTTAATTTTGATGCAATACTACGCAAACATGTTTCATTTAGATCGACACAATGCAACATTTGTTTGTGTGCAAATTCATAAAATTTCAATTGTCGTGTTAAACATAAACACGAATGTTTACGTTTCCATCTTAAGGTATCGCAGAAAATTAAATTCGAGTTATTCACAGCAAGAAATTCCGGCAAATCACGATGCATTGTTTTGTTACTTTGCTGCCCGCCAATTAATTTTGTTGCCAAAAAAGAAAAACCACAACAACAAACTTAATCACATATAAATAAATAATGAAGATTTTCTAGCACTGCAAAATGTAAACAATAATGCCAGTGTTTAACAATGCCATTTATTTTTCTTATATTGTTTAAATTATAAATAATTATAATCTAAAGATATAATTCAATATTATGATTGTTATCTATTAATAATTAAAAAAAATTTTCTATATAATTATCTAATAAGAAAAATCACATTTTGCAACACTACTTTTTCATATAGTGCTTAAAAATTTCGCGCGCAATATACTATCGAAACAGCTGAGCGCTTATAATAAACGGCATGAGTGTAGGTGTGCATGTTTTTCTCAGAGTACTCAGATTTTTTATTGATGTGAGTGATTCCATAATGTATGTATGTATGTATATATATGTTTATATACATTTGTATATATGTGTGTTGGTGTGTGTCTGCTTGCAACAGAAACAATTGGCGTCGTCAATTTAATATCACATACTTATATATTCAACACCAGGAAAAATCAGTGCAGAGCGCGGTGCGGTGCAGTTTAGTGAAGATTTTAGGCCTAAATTTGTAAAGAAACGAGTGCAAAGCAATTATAGATGTGAATTTAAGTTGCTATCATCATTATAATAATAATAATAAAGCAAAATCGTTCGTCGTCGCCGTCTTTGTTGTCAGCTTTAATTATTACTTGGAAAATTGTGTTGAATCGATCGATGTTCTAGTTTCATTAACATACAAAAGTAGCAAAACAAAAAACAGATAATAGAAAACCTTTAGTTATTTGTTTCTTATTTTCTATTTCTAACCTACACAATTGTCAGAATTGTATGTTGTATGACACTCAGTCACTTAAACTCACATTGCCTGCCTGCCTGCCCATCATTGCCCGCCTTTTCTACCCACGCTTTATTACAATTATAAATATACATAAAATATTACCAAAAAATCAAGGATAACATCATATGCGTTGTGTGTTGTATGTACATATGTATGCAAATAGATAGATAGAAGTGCCCTGACAACGATTTATACTTACAACAAACATTTATTGACATATACTACCAAGATAACGGTGGAAACATAAAGACTATATATAGTACATAAATTTATTTTTGTTTTGCTAAAAAAAAATGGTAAGTTTATCCGACAATATTTTATATATTTTATAAATATGTCTGTACGTATGTAATATGTAATAATAAATAAATAATTAATAAAATGGCAAGCAGCAACCGCGCTTCTTGTTGTTATAATTTGTATGAATTAAATAGAATTGAATTTGCGTGAGTGTTTATATTTTGTGTTATGTTATGTTATGTTGTTGACTCAACTGGTCTGGTCTTGACTTGACTTGTCTTGTCTTGTTTGGTCTGGTCTATGCCATATAAGTAGATACTACTTCTCAGTTGCTTACTAACGAAACAAAGCTAAGCTAAGCCAAGCCAAGCCACCCACTCATTCACTTGCTCACTCAGTCATTCAGTCACTTACTTACTCAGTTATTGACACTCACACACTCAGTTCACATAATAATTTATTTATGATGAAAAATTATTTGAAATGCTTTGATTTTAAACTCAAAATTATATTATAAATATTTTGTATTGCCATTAGTTTCATTTCAATTGTCAATGTCAACGGATGAAAGAAATCTTATAAAAAAGAAATTTAACTATTATATTTTATTTGGAAATCTTTTTCAATGTTAAATTAATAAATTTGATCAGGCAAGTGCATTTTATTATTAAAAATACATACATACATATGTATCTTCAAATTCAACCTACTCATCTGCAGTATAGTATATCTATAGTACATAGTGCAGTTGCTGTTAAAAACATAATCCAACTAATATATATATATATATACGATTATACACATTCATACAATGTATTTAAGTACATACTTATATCTATACTTATACGAATAGAATTCTCCTATTGTAACGAGGCGCAGTGCGAAGCTATCGAAGAGACAAACTCGCGCAATGGTTAAGTCTAATACAATAGCAACATCGGCAGTCTCCACGGCAGCTACGTCGTCATTATCATCGTTCAGCACGAGCGGTGCAAATTCAATCTCATCGTCATCAGCAGCAGCAGCAGCAACTCATGGCACAAGCTCAACGTCCAGTCACAGTAATAGTAATTCAGTCTCAACGCGCAAACCAAGTGCAGCGCTTATCGAAGCGAAACGTCGTGCACGCCAATTGAAACTTCAACAGACTATGGCCAGCGGTAATACTATGGCAAATACACAAGAAACTGGTGTTGTGGATATATTTCAAAATGTATGTATACTTTGACATCTTTCCTTTATAACAATAATACTAATTTAATTTGATTCTGATTCTTGTTTCTGCTGGTTAAGGCTGTTAGTGCTAAGTATTTAGTACGCAAACCCACTGGTTTGATCTATGATACATCCATGTCCCAACATTGTTGTTTATGGGATTCTAAACATCCAGAATGTCCTGAGCGTTTTATCCGCATAATGCAACGGTAGTTTTACTCATAAATTTTATCCATCCATATCACAACTTTATCTGATTTCTGTTGATACTTTTAATAGATGCGAAGAATTGCAGTTGATTACGCGTTGTCATAGAATAGAATCACGAACAGCTACAAAAGAAGAGATCCTGCTACTTCATAGTCCTGAACATTATGAAAAGTTAAAGCACACAGCAACAACAACATCTGAAGATTACTTGGAAGATATGAGTTCACGGTATGATTCCATATACTTGCATCCGGTAAGCTTACATTTTTCGATTCTACATATTTTGTATTCTAATTTATTTTCTTCGTTTTTGTAGTCCACATATACTTTATCAAAACTGGCAGTTGGTTCTACAATTGAACTTATCGAGAGAATTTGGCATGGAGAAGTTGAAAATGGCATGGCCATAATACGTCCGCCTGGTCATCATGCAATGAAAAGTGAATTTAATGGTTATTGTTTTTTTAATAATGTTGCAATTGCAACAAAACATGCGCTCGATGTTCTTAAGTTAACTAAAGTGATGATCATTGATTGGGATGTACATCATGGCCAGGGAACTCAAAGATTTTTCTACACAGATCCAAGGTAAGCAAAGCAAAGTAAAACAAATCATATACTTATTACAATCAAAAGGAGTATAAGTAGATCAAATACATAGATTATTTAGTTAGTTTTTGATCCCAAGATAATGATGTCTATCAGATTAGGAAAGGGAAGAGAAAGGCGGTGTCTAGTCATTACCCCATAATTACAAATCCTTCGAGATTCTGAAATTCATTAGCTTATACCAATATTTTCTTCGGAGTTATGTCTTAAATTTCTGTTTATCGTTTCGAGTAGGTACTGATAAGAGAAGTATGTACCAAATTAGATTATCACATTGGCATAGTAAAAGCTCTACTTTTTCCTTATCTACCTATAATATCATAATGCCATATACATACATATATTCTAATAAATCTCCACAGGAGGAGAATAGTATGTACTATTGTTGCTTTGTTTATTTGTTGTGTTCCACAAAAGTTTATCGGTCATAATACTGCTTATCGCATAACAAATTCATAATTCTCCATTGAATACACTCATATACAAAATAATAATCACATTTCTCCATGTAATGTCTTTAATGCCATGATATGAAATAATTATTTACTTTAATTATTAAATTAAGGTTATCATTGGCTATCACAAAGATATAATACTCTTCACTCTCTTCCGGGTTGCATGGGACCACAAGGATCTTGAAATTGTCCAAATTTCAGTTCGATTAGTCAAAAAACAAAAAACTTTTTTCTAATAAGAACATTAATTTTAATGGGGGTTTGTATGGGAGGTACCGCCCCTTGTTATACGATTCGGCTGATTCCGACAAATGTGCAGAAATAGAAACCAATGTGTGAAATTCAGCTCTCTAGTTCAAAAACTGAGGGACTACGGTCTAAGACATTTCGATCAAGACTAATACTTTTTGAACGCGACTAATACTTTTCGATCAAAACTTAAACTTTTCGATCAAGACTGGAACTTTCCGGTCGAGACTAAGACTGTGTGAAATTTCGGTTCTCTAAGGTCTAAGACATTTCGATCAAGACTAGTACTTTTCGACCGAAACTGGAACTTTTCGGGCAAGACCATGACTTTCCAATCAAAGCTAATACTTTCCGATCAAAACTAAAACTTTTTGAGCAAGACTAGAACTTTTCGGGCAAGACTAATACTTTTCGATCAAAACTAAGACTTCCCGATCGAAACTGGAACTTTTCGACTAGGGCTTTCGGCCGAAACTGAAACTTTTCGACCAAGGCTAAGACTTTTCGGTCAAAACTGAAACTTTTCGACCAAGCCTGGAACTTTTCGGGCAAGGCTAAGACCTTTCGATCAAAAGTTTTCGGAAGTTTCTTCTTTCTAAGCGTATTGCTTGAAAACGGTATGCCCTATTTGGCTGTGGAAAAGTATAATAAGGTTTTCATGAAGTTTGTAACACAGAAAAGGAGACCTCACAGATCACATAAAGTATATAAGTATACGTATTTTTTAAGTTTGGGTTTGTATGAGAGGTACCCATCCTGGTAACCCTAGAATCTTGAAAATTACACGGTTGATGAATGTGGATCAGAAACTTATAGTGCCCAAATTTCAAATAAGAACTTAAATGCGGGTTTGTATGGGAGGTATCCTATCCCTAGTGTTCCGATTCGGCCTATTCCGACAAATGTGCAGCGTATGGTAAAAAGATATCTATGTGCAAAATTTCAGCTCTCTACCAGACGGACCCGATGAGATATACATACACACATTGCTTCATCTTATAGGAGTATCAGGATCTCCATTCTTCTTTTGAATGTTTGTTTAAAAACCATTGTCTAGTATCTCATATCAAAATTTTTACACAAATTACCATAAGATGTACTTATTATTTTGCCCATGAGTGTTATGTATAATATGATGTTGTATAGTACTAAGTACAATAGAAGTCAGTCTTATCATTATTGTTTATTGACTTTTGTTTGTTATAATTAACAAATGAAAACAACGTAAAAATGTCTTAATAATAAACTTAATATTATCTTATCTTTCATCACATATACAGGGTACTCTATTTCTCGATTCATCGTTTTGAATATGGCACCTATTGGCCCAATCTTCGTGAATCGGATTTTGATGCAATTGGTGAAGGTGATGGATGTGGTTATAATTTTAATATTCCATTAAATCGCACTGGCATGGGTAATGCTGATTATTTGGCGATATTTCAACAAGTCTTGCTGCCGGTAGCACTTGAATATCAACCAGAAATGATTATAATATCGGCTGGCTATGATGCGGCTTTGGGTTGTCCAGAGGGTGAAATGGAAGTGACACCAGCATTTTATGCGCATTTAATAAATCCGTTATTACGTTTGGCCGATTCACGTATTGCTGTCATACTCGAAGGTGGCTATTGTCTGGAATCGCTAGCTGAAGGCGCAGCTCTCACATTGCGTGCCCTGTTGGGTGATCCATGTCCAAATTTAGTGGAAAATTTACGTCCACCATGTGCGGAGATACAGGAAACTATATTGAATTGCATTTATGTGCATCGTCCCTATTGGAAATGCTTGCAATTACAACAGACTTACACAATGGAAGATTTAAATAACTTAAATCCTCAAGTGGCTTTGCATAAGGTCGAACGTATATTTAAGGGTGGATCGCCGTTGCCAGAGCGTTTTCCTACACGTGATACTGCACCCGTTATACCCCCAGAAGTGACATTGTGTCAAATGGAACGTCTGAAGGTCCTTAAGATGCAAACCCGTTTGATAACACCAAAAATCCGGACATGCTATGCTTATGATGATTTAATGTTACAACATGAAAATCTCTTTGATCGCGGTCATCCAGAGCAACCGAAACGTATTAAGAAAATCTTTGAAATGCACAATGAGTACAAATTATTGGAACGCATGCAACGTGTGAAGCCACGTGTTGCTACCACAGATGAGATTTGTTTGGCTCATACACGAGCACATGTTAATTTCATAAGACGTTTAACGGAAAAGGAAAAGGATTTCCAAGAGTTGGGAAACAAATACAATTCTGTATATTTCCATCCAAAAACTTTTGATGCAGCAACCTTAGCAGCAGGATCTGTACTAAATGTTGTCGATGATGTGGTGACTGGTAAGTGCGTCAACGGTGTTTGTATTGTTCGACCACCAGGACATCATGCTGAAGCCGATGTACCACATGGTTTCTGTATATTCAATAATGTGGCAATTGCTGCCAAATATGCTTTGCGTGATCATGGTGTCAAGCGTGTCCTTATTGTTGACTGGGATGTGCACCATGGCAATGGGACTCAGCATATTTTTGAATCGAACTCAAGCGTATTATACATTAGTGTGCATCGTTATGAAAATGGCTCGTTCTTTCCAAAGGGACCGGATGGTAATTATGATGTGGTAGGCAAAGGTGATGGCACTGGCTACAATGTCAATATACCATGGAACAAGGTAAAGATTGAAAAAGAAAAATGTGTTTTGCTTGCAAACAAATAATTTTGTTTTTTTTTTCATCATTACAGAAAGGCATGGGTGATCTTGAATATGCCATGGTATTCCAACAAATAATTATGCCCATTGCCTATGAGTTTGATCCAGAATTGGTGTTAGTTTCGGCCGGGTTTGATGCCGCCATTGGTGATCCCCTGGGTGGCTGTAAAGTATCACCCGAAGCTTATGGTTTATTCACTCATTGGTTATCAGCTTTAGCTGGTGGTCGCATTATTATCTGCCTTGAAGGCGGCTATAATATCCATTCAATTTCCTATGCCATGACAATGTGTTCGAAAGCATTACTAGGTGATCCTGTACCAAGCATACAACTCAATTTGCAACCTGCACGTCCAGCAACAGTCCCATATCTTAGCTGCATTGAAACCATGCAAAATTGTTTGGCCATTCAGTCACGCTATTGGAATTCTCTGGCATTTAACCGAAAACTACCCAAGTTCTCTGATGCCGAGAATAATAATGCGGATTTTCTTACTGCTACTATGAGCAAATTAAGTCTTTCGATTATTGAAAGTCAGGGCGCAGCTGGTGGCTGCAATATTAATGAACCGGAATGCACCGAGAAGCCAAGCGGCAGTAAACCAAAAGTGAAAGTGAAATCACTTGCAGAATTTCTAGATGAGCAGAGCATGGTGAGAAACAAACAATATCCATCCTAGACCTTTCACCTTTGACTACATTAATATTATATGATTATTTAATGATTTTCTTTATTCTATTGTTGTGTGTCTCGATTGAAACGGATATGTTCCAGGGCTTGGCCGAAAATGAAATGTTTGCTATATTACCACTGAGAACCTGTCGTCATTTACGCCAATTGAAAATAGCAGAGCCACCCAAATGTAAGTACTAAGTCCAACTATCAATTTAACAAATTGTTTGCTATCAGCTACTATATGCAGTAAGATCCAAAATTAAATGTATGCTTATTTCTCAGGAACAGTAACTATATAAGTTGGGAATTTATATACTAAAATGAATGTAGGATTAATTGATTCAGGGTCAGCGCCTCACTTAGAAATTAGCAGATGATTTAAAGTCTAAATATTTTAAAAAGAAAAAGACACATAGGTTATTATAGGGTGATGGCGCTTGAGGCCCCCTTCTAAAGGTGTTTGTAGCCAGAGCAGATTCTAACAGTTGGCATGCGCCTCTTGATCTGCTCAAGAGCCGAGAGAATTCGCAAGTCCCTATTAATGACATCATTACGCACATACCAAGGTGCGTGAACGTCCTGACAAAAGATAGAGTTTTGTATGTTCTGGATGAGATAGACATTAGTTTCAGCAGCAGGACCCCATCGGGATAGAATCACTATAGCCTTAAAGATGGTTATTTTATTGCTAAGCAGACGCCTGAGCCGTATGAGTCAGTTCAGCTGAGCTCAGTTGAAGTGTGACCGATTTATGCATCGATACTTTTAAGCAGGAGTCTCTTCAAAACGCAAACATAAAGTGTTGCGATTTAGAAGTGTTGACAGCGATGTGTTCCGGCTGTTTGTCCACTTGCACATCTAGAAACTCGTGAGTGAAGTCAGATACATACCTCGCTAGCACTGGATGAGCTAGCGATGAAAGCAGTGTCATCAGCGTATGTGGCTAATAATGTAATTTCAGCGACTGGTGCTGGCAAATCAGCGGTGACCCTGCCTAGAGGTACTCCCGCTCCAATGCGGCGGATTGAACCCTCTAAAACTTAAGTCTTCGAACATTTATTTTCTCTCAAAGCATACCTACTACTAAAATTTTAAAGATATCGGTTTGAGGCCTACAAAAATTGAAAATTTTACATGGGTTGACTAGAGTTATGACTCTTAAATTTAGCTCTGCATTAATTGTCTTCATAGCAGCATCTTATAATTTGTTAAATTTCACTTCTATTACATAATACTTATATTATTTTCTTTAATTTTAGCAATCAATGGCAATGATGTCACATGCGGTAAATGTGCCTCAATGACTGAAAATTGGATTTGTGTAAGCTGCAATGCCATCTTTTGTGGACGTTATGTCAATGAGCATATGCTTCAACATTCTATGGAAGAAAATCATCCGCTTGCTATAAGTTTCAGTGATCTTTCAGTTTGGTGTTATGGCTGTCAGGCATATATAGACAATCGACGTTTATATAAGCATCGAAATGTTATACATCGTTTAAAATTTGGCGAAGATTTGCCATGGACATACAAAAAACAAATAAAAACAAAATCAGTATCTTCTAATGATACAGATAATGATGACGATGATGATAGCTCAGAAGAAGCAGCATCAGGCAGCAATACAAAACTGCATGAATTACCTTACTGACCAAGGCTTTTATGCGCGCTTCATTCTATTACCAATTATTTATGCGAACTATGTCCGCCATTACGTTACGTTTTCCAATTTCTGATTGATTTCTGTTGGCCTATTATGGAACGAATCTATCGGAAACTATTACATTATTTTCTCTCTTAAATAAATAACAAGAACGACAACAACAACAACATCACACATCACACATCAAGACCAACAACTAAATGAAAAGAGAGGGAAAATTCGCGCGCTCATTAAAATTCCAATTAAATTTATTTATAAAAAAAATTTAATCTTATATATTATGGAAAAGATTTTTAAAATTTAAAATTCTATAAAGCATATTTTTCAAAACAAAACAAAATAATAAAAAAACAACACCAAATTCTATTTCTTTGGTTAATGGTGGCAAGAAATTAAGAAAACAAAAAAAATAAATTAGGAAAAACATATGAAATCAAAAGAAAACACAAAACACAAATTTGTTACAACTAGTACTTAGAGTCCATAGTTTCTCATCCCCAATGATATGAGTTTTGTATTTTCATTCCGCAAATGTTTGATCATAAATCGATTGATTGTGTATGATGAATGTAAGCACGATCAATAATCAAATGATATGATATAATTTACGAACTTTAAAAAATTAGGAAAAATTTAACAGAGCCTTTGGGACTAACATTTGTATCAATCTGATGATTGGTTTTTGGCTGGTTTTTTGCTAAGAGATCCGAAATGAATTTTACAATACAAGTGGTCTTTCACTCACTCATCAGTTATTTGTTTTTAAAACCTAATAGACTTTACTTACCATAGAAATTGGAGTGATGGACAGAAGAATCCATTTTCATTGACAATATGATCTTAAAATTTTACTTTTTTTAGAAAACTATTTAAAAAAACATCTAACTGGGAAACTACTTATAATGAACATGGTCATCTGCTTCTTTGCAAATAAATCACTCGGTCTAAAAGATTAGTACCATCAGATTTTTAACTAAACTCTAACAAATCAGATATAGTAGCTACCATAGAAACCAATGACCATTTTATGTTAAGTGCCTTCAAATTGGGTTGAAGCTGAAGTTGGATGGTTTGAGTTAAATTTTTTTACCAGAACTCATGATAATCATTCACATAGGTAGTAGTTGTACAGATGGGACTTATCTGAAATCTTATGTTAAATGTATATAGATTTTGGTGATATCCAAAATTGTTAATGATCAATCACTTCTAGTACTACAATAATATTCTCCTCATTAATCTATCTATACATATAGTACTGATTTGTTGCTGATATTGATCGGCATTTATTGTTATCACATTATCATTAGAATATTCACACTAATGTGTAAAAGATATAGAAATATTATAGTTGTTGTTTTTTTTTTGTATTTTTTTTTTGTTTTGAAATTATAATAAATATATATATATAATCGGAATAATAATATAATAAAATATTGTTGTGGTTATTTAGAATAGTGACGTGGGGATTATACGAGTAGTTGTGAACACAAACGAAATTGTTATTTGTTAAATTATAATATTACATATATTAAAATTTCACAAAATTGAGATAAAAATGAAATTACAATAATATTAATTACTAGTAAGTATAACAGAAAAGATCTTAGAAATATGTATGTATGCATTATACAATTTATATTTTTTATGACTTATATTCATATATAGTATACTAGTATGTACTGTTAAGTAAAGTGCAAAATGTGCAAATGTTTGTCATTCTTCTTTATTTATTTTATGAGTATCTTTATTTTTACTATTTTTTTTTTTTTTTTGTCTTGTTTCATGTAAAAATATATAAAGATTTTTATGATTAAATGATTTTTGTAATTTTCGCATATACTTGATACGCAGTATGTATCAAAAAAGTATTGGCACAGACAAAAAATTTGGAAAAATGCATCTGAAAATGGCTCATTCTAGCAATTTTAGAAAAATGTCCCGTTATGTTTCACACAACAGGATTTATAAAGAAAAATAACAAAAAAGTCACGTAAAGACGCCGAAAAAGTTTAGGCACACTTTGTATTACCTACCACCTTTTGCCTTGATAACGGCTTTTAGTCGCCTAGCCATACTTCTTACTAGCCTTGACGGCTAGTATTTTCGGCAGTTATTTTCGCCCATTCCGTGCGTAAGGCATCTTTCAGAGAATCCTTTGATGTAAAGCTGTAATGTCTAATTCTATCCTCAAGCAAATGCCAAATATGCTCTATAAGATTAAGATCCGGTAATTGTGGAGGTGTTTTAAGTTGTTTGCAGTGGTATATAAGCCACTCTTGGACAAGATACGACGACGGGGAAGAAACTTGATAGTGGCGCCTCTCTCTCCAGCGTTTAAGATAAATTACTTAAAAAAATATCACAAATATATAATGGTTGGCATATTTCGTGAACGGGACAATAAGAACCCTTTAATGAATTTGTACTCTTTATTATTATATTATTTTGCTATAGATTTACACGGTGTGCTTTTTTGTCGGCAAAAGAATCTATAAGCAGTTTTATTTTCAATGGCTAGGATCGCGAGATCAGATAGACGTTCCTGAACGCATTGTTGAACGCTTTTAATTATTTTCTGTTTGCTGAAGCTTCGCTGCAGATGTCGTAGGTATATTCTTAAAG
>JBAMAV010000691.1:0-57681 GCA_037043315.1 Amiota communis
TTTGGATTAAGATTTTTCAATTATTTCCACAGCCAAGCACAGAAACGTTTCTACGTTTTTATGCTGTGCTTCTCCTTGAATTTTGTGTTGTTTTTGTTTTATTTTGCCTCTCTGAGTACGCACACGAGTAAAGAGCTCTTCGTTCTCTTCTTTTTGTATATGTTGGTCACTGAGATCGACCCAAAAGAGAGACTGTGTATTTCGTTGTTCGTGCTTTGATTGCTTTTACAAAGCAGTTATAAGCTAAGGTGTATATGTGTGTATGCACAAGAGTATTGCCAAATTCCATTATCTACAAAGCGCTCTGGGTAAGCTAGTATACAATATAATAAATCGTGTGTGTTCCTTGACTTCAGTCTACAGCCAAAACTATGCATCGCAGGCAAAAACTCTTTAGCCATAAGACTCCTATCGTGCACTGTAGTGGTTGTGCGACCATGGCTATAAGGGTGTGGAAAGTAGTCTACAGTTCCAGAATATTTTTGAAATGTCTACAAAGTGCTGGAATTAAATTAAATTCTCCAGAAGCAAGACTATTTATTTACATCCTACCGAATCCAATCGAAGCAGGAACCTGCAGCCAGTAGATATTTATGTATATTTAATACATCATATCTCAAATTTTATAATGTTAGTTTAAAAGTACAAAAAATGGAAAAATGAATGAGAATTATTGTTGATGAAGTAAAGACTTAGCTCTTTCTGGATACAAGATTCTTATCCAATGAAATAAATACCCATTGCACTTTGTAGAAATCATAAACATAAAATAGAAATTCCATTTAATCCAAGGGTTTGAAAGAACCATTCAAATGTTTCAAAATTTCCTATGCATTTTTAAAGTGGGAGCCAATTTAATAGCTTAGAAAAAGTTTTTCGAAAAACTTTCAACTATCATAAACCCTAAATCAAAACAACCCTTTAAGAGAATCACATACCCATACCACACCACATCCTTAGACATTCATAACAACAACAACCAAGTCTTCGTTTAGTTTCTGAGCTTTTCCTGCGCTTCTTCATAGATAACATAAAACTTTGCGACAAACTTGCCGCAGGTAGCAAGCACCAAAAAACACATAAATTTGCTTAACTACAATGCAAGTATCCTGCCACAGAATGAAACACAACTAAATGCAATAAATAAAACTTGAAAATGAAAAACTGAACACAAATGAAAAAGAAAACAAACAAACAAAAAAACAAAATATAAATGTAAATGTAGAAAATGCAAAACTGATTTGCATTTATGAAATTTGAACATTTTTCGCTTTGTTTCTCTTAAGTTTTTTGTTTGTAGATTACAAGAAACACAACAACAGCAATAATAAGGACAATTCCATATGCACAGTGTGAGTATTACACTCACATACCCAAAAACAATAACAACAACAAGAGTATGTGGCAAATATAATGCAATAATGGTAAAAATATACATGAGCGAATGAAATGTGAAAAATCCAAAAACAAAAACCAAACAATAACATCAAAAGTAAATATTTATGTTTTATGTTAATGAGAATATGTCTGACTTTTTGCTATTTGTTTATTGAAATAACAACAACAAGGATAATAAGCACAAAGCAAAAATACTCTTTGAATGCGGTCCTATATTCATGCGTTACTTTTTTGTATGCGAATGTATGTTTGCTTTTGTAAATTGACCAAAGAATGACAAATGTGTTGGTGTGGTTGCATTGTGGTTGCCACATGTGCATATTTTTATTTAACCATCATCATCATCATCATGATCATCAGGCAACACTGTTTTTTGTGCCTTTATTTTTGCTACTTTTTGTGTGTGTTTTTGCCAACGCTGATGTCAATGCATTCCATAGTCAAAGGCAAATGATAATGAATAAATATGTGGGCTACACACGCTTATTTACAAACAAAATATTATAATTGACAATTCAATTTACTAATGGGACAGAAATTCTGTTAATGAAAGAAAGAAAAATTTGTTTCAAAAAAATTTCTCCAGCATATTTTAATTAATTATATGTAATGTCATGAAATTAATGAGAATTTGACGATTTCATTTAAGTAAAATGCTTATAAATCATTTTAATTGATTTGCATATGATAAAAGTTATAGTTTACAGTATAGAAATTATAGAATATACCAATCATATTTATTTATGTTATAATTAAAAAAATCTTAATAGATAATAAAAAATAGTGACAGAAAACCGGACATCGGCATTAGATCCAAACACAACTTGACTTAAAGAGCATTGGACAAATAAGGATTCATTTTCATCTGAACATTTCAAGAAGTAGAATTCTTTATGGTAACTAATTCATGAAAATTCCATAAATCTAGATGATTCTAGGTCAACTAAACATATGTTACTTATTATGCCTATATGCCACTTAATAACAATTTTGGGACATAGAGTGATGTAACTTCATCATTAGTGATTAAATAATATTTATCTTGGACCAACCTGATTGCTGCCAAAAGTATTGGCGGCATACGTGTCAACCAAAGCGGACTTGTTACAGTCATGTTTATATATGTGAAGGATAGATAATGATATGGGCTAATATCATGTAACACACTGACAAACATAAGTGCAGAGATGTATATAAAACTACTGGACAATGAATAAATGGATTTTGCAGGTTAGCTTAATGAAGATGATTGAACATTCCACCATGATGGCATGCATATACACTTTGCATATGTTACTAAGGTATTTTTTCACCCAGAAATATTCCAGTACTAGACAGGCCACCCCATTATATGAATGGAGGATAACGTTAGACAGCGAAGCAGCTGAAAACTGCAATACAACAAAGATGAGCTAGTAGCCACGCTGAAATCGTTATTAAAGTATTGTTAAAATTATTAATCGACAGCAGCTTAAGCTCTGAAAAGTAATATATGATTTAGTTATAGGATGTTAGGTAAACCATCATAACATATAAGAATCATATGAAAGAATAAGCATGTAACTATTGAATAAAGTTTGAACCACACTTTATTCTATAGCATATAATCCATCGCCACCTGCCGTGTGAAATACGAAAATGATTTGAGTAATGGCATTGAAGTTCAAACCGGCTGGCAAGGCTGTGTTTTATATCCGATGTTGTTTAATTTAGTCCTCGATCTAGTAATGCGGCAAGCCTGCACGGTAAACAGAGGTATCTCCTGGGGTTTGTGCGGCCGCCTTAAAGACCTGGACTATACGGACGATATCTGTCTGTTGTTGCATATCAGCCAAACTTCGCCGCAGCACAAACCGGTCTAAAAATCAATATCGCTAAAACAAAGGTAATGGGTATCAACACCACAGAAACAGAAGCGCTCCAGATTGCCGGCACACCGTTTGAAGAAGTGGATGAATTCTGCATTATTTCAAAAACTAGCGGGTCAGCAGAAAACATAGGCAACCGATTATATAGGGGACAAGCTGCATTTGGTATGCTACACAAAGTATGGAGAGCAACGAACATTTCCAAGCGCACGAAGCTGAGACTATTCAGCTCTAACGTAAAGTCAGTAGTCTTATATGGATGCGAAACATGGAATCTAACACCATACACTCTTCAAACGTTGCAATCTTTCCTAAACCACTGTCTCCGCAAGATCATGCGGATATTTTGGCCCGATGTCATAAGCAATGCTGATCTTTGGACTGCAACCAAATAACACCTGTCTACATAGAAATTCGTCGCCGTAAATGGAAGTGGATCGGACACACATTGCGTAAACGCCAAGATGACATCACAAGAGCAGCATTGGACTGGAATCCTTAAGGGAGTCGCAGGCGAGGGAGACTAGAGACGACAGTTGAAGCAGAATCACAAAAATCAGGACGTTCGCTGAGACAAATTAAATTTTTAGCTTTATATAAATCGAGCTATAATTTGTTTGTTGAGGCCCTGTGTTCCACCTAGGACCTTTTGGAAAATATATATGTGTATATAATCCAGCAAATGTTAATCACAATTTAAAATATATCAATAGTAATTTAAGAAAACTTTTTAATATTATTTGTAGAGGATCTTCAAACAAGTGTTCTGTACAAGCGTGCACTAACTAGTATTAGCAGACGGCAATCACACTGTGAAAAGGTGTGTTCTTGAAACGAATCATTCTACATATTTCGTTTTATTTGCTTTGTTGACTCATTGAATCGAATTTCTGGTACCTTGAGACTCGTGAATTCTGTTATGATTGCGGTATGACACTATCTTCGTGAACTAAGTGATTCACAATACCACACGAGTTGATTTCATAATGTGCAGACAGTGTGACTCTTGATAATGTTGCGTGTAGCACATGTTTTGTTTGTTTCGAGAGAGTTTATTTATTTGTTTAGTGTTGACTCGTGCAGGGCTATACTTCAAACAGACCATAAGCCTTGTGAATATAATTGAGAGACTACCGTATTTTATAATCTTGGAAAATAGTCTTATTGTAATTATATGTAGTATGGAATGACCCAAGACCTATCAAATTAATTGTGTTTTGCTTGAGTGTCTTATGAGTTGTTTTATGTATTATTCCGTATCTAAAATTAAAGCATTATAACTACTGAAAGAATTGGAGAAACTTTGCCAGATGTTTTGTGGAAATTCGCAAGGAGTGTGTACATGTACATACTTCTATTTGAACTTCCCTTTCAGAGAATCTATAGTTCTTAGATTTACTTGTCGTTAGCATTCGCTCTTATGGCAGGCAGTATCTCACATAATTTCATATTTTTAAAGTAGGCTGAAGGGCTCATGATTAATGAAGGGTTGTTTAGCCATCTCACACGTACTTTTAGATTGTCTTTTCTACAACAATCAATGTGCTAACCACTAATCATACACCACCACTCAACTTCACTTCATCACAAATACAATTTTTATAGTTTTAATATTCAGCATAAAAGCTTTCTTTATTCTTCCAGGAAATTTCTTTTAAATGTAATTTTTTGTATGAAGCCAAGAAAACATAAATGCCAATAACAATGCACATATCATAGTACACCACTTTATTGAACTATTACAAAGCAACAAAACTCAATAGAAGTTGTCTAGGTAAAAGGCCTAAGCGAAACTGAGATTTACCATTCTATGAGCCATGATTATGATAATGACGCTGTTGTCGAAGATAACGTGTAGTCATCATCCTTGTGTTATAGCCAAATCATAAAGCCGTCACTGATATTGTAACATAACATACTACATACTCAACATGTAGATTCAAGTTATGGTAATGAGACTAAATAGAACTACTGCAACCACCCTAACTAAGTTCAGGGTGAGTGGGTGTATAAGTGCTATTCATACATAAACATTGACAACAACAAGAAGATGAAGAAGAAATAAGAATAGTAAATGTCGCATTGTCGGCTTACACCTTGTCGGCTTTATTAGTGTTACTGTCCCTGATGTTACTGCTGCTTTCATGCCCAAATGATGACAAGCATATTTACGCTTGGTAATGTTTAAAACGTTCGGAGTCCGGAATATGGACACATTTCACATTTCACATTTCACATTTTCCATTATTTCTTACTTTTTCCATTCTTCTTTTTTAGACATGGTTTTATGGCTTTTCTTTTCTTTTCACTTTTCTTTTGCTTTAAAGCATTTCCCAGGCAAATGTTCAATTTACGGAAATGCAAAAATCCACCAATGTCATAAGGTTCTAGATACGAGTAGTAGTAGGAGTGGGCACAGAATGAAAGTAAGTGGTGCGCTTGGTTGACGATGACAGGCCTCCCTTTTCCATTCTCTTCTCTAGTTTTCCATGGCCATGAAGATGGAAGGTTAAAGTGACAAGTGCGACGCTTGCATAATGCTTTCGATGGCAAATCAAGTTCAAGGTATATGGTGGAGTTTGGAGTATGGCAGGTGATGACTTTGCTTAGCAGGCGTAGATACATAAGATAGATAGCAAGAGGGTAAGTAGACAATCGTGCGGTAAAACGATGACGGTATAAACTTTTCCGTAAATACGAGTACTTTAGATGATGTTGATGGTAACAGAAGTGTCAGTGACGGAGAATAAGAAGGACATTGAAAGACATTCTCATAAAGAACATATTTGCGTCGCGACAAAACAAAATTACGTGCAACCATCAACGTTGGCGTCTCTAACGAGCATGACGATGACGACGCCGATGTTGAAGATGATGATGATAATAATAATAATAATGGTGATAATGTTGTTGTTAGTATTGTCGGAAAACTTTGGTTGGAAAAACCCAGCCGTGGGCCCATTTCTTCAGAAGAACCAGAAGAAAGAAACTTTTTCATGTTCATAAGTTGTCGTTGTTGTTATAGTACTATGTTTTTTTCCACTTTGTTTTTGTTTCAGTGGCATGTGGAAATGTGATACACATGAGGCATATTGCACTTTTCTATAGGGTTGAGCCGGGTAAGTATTTATTATTATTGCTGTATTGTTGTTCCTTTAGAAAGTTGCAAATCTACGGATTTAGAAGCACTTAAACTTTGTCACAAGCTTAGATAGATTGTGTCGCATTTTGTGGTTTTGTTATATACAGTATGCATACAACATTTTTCTTATATTTCCTAGGGGTAAATATCTTATTGTGATAAACATTTAAAGTTATTTAGTCTTTTAATACATGAAAATTAAAGAAAGATTCATATAAAACAAATAAATGCCAATTTCCTAGATAAAATCACTAACAAGAGACACAAATAGTCTACTTAAACACCAATCACTGATTGACTCTTAGTAGTTGTACAGGTCTTTAACCCTGACCATTTTCATTCTTTGGTGAGTATTAATTTACCCATTGTTGTCATATACAATAGAAATTAACTTACCTTTCTACACTTTACTAAACAATAATGGAAGTACATTAAGACAATTAATTAATGAAACCTACTCTTACTAATATAAGCAGTAAAAATCATTGTTAATGAGTATAGAAAAAAAACCTGGTGTCAATGTCACCGGAATTATTATAATAGCATTTAAGTGGCTTCCTGACAACTACTCAATTTTTGCAGCAGAGGCTCAAAGCAATACTTTCGTCAATATAGAAAAGTATTTTGTTTCTATTGGAAGTTTCTCAATAATTGAATGCATGAGGGATATTAATAATAATATTAGCAATGTCAAATCAATTGTTAACTTCTAAATATATCTATATTGCAGAGCCCGATCAAATATGATACTTTTTTGGGCACCAATGTGCTTGTTGATAAGATTAAAGACATTTTATCAGCCCCTAAGCAATCTCAGCATAAAACACATGGATTAAATAAAATAGACTTAGAGATGTTGCGAATATTCTCATTCACTTGTAAAAATTTATACGAATATGAGCGTCAGGAAAAATACATTAATTTATTATGCTTTGTACTAGAAATTCTTTCTGTAATTTATGTTGCGAATATTCGCGTATTTCGCATTCGTATTCACATTCGCCAATTTTTAAAAACTGATATTCGTTACATCACTAATAGTCATCTTTCAACAGCAGCATTATATCTGCAGTCGAAACGATTAGGTGAACTTTGTACAGGTAAGCTAATGTGACTCATTATCATTTACTCACTGGTAATATTGGGTTTCATTTCCAAGGATGTGATAAGTCACTATATATAGTACATATATTAAGCAGTATCATAAATTTCCAACCATGTGGAGTACAGCATTACTGGAATTACGCCATTCCCTTTCCGTTTCAGTAATTTATCAATTTGATGATGCAAATAGTTCTAGTCAGTAGTACTCTTCGTATAACTAAGTAAGTTGTAGTATACTAACATCAAGCATCCTTCTTTAGTGATATGATGAATTTCAATAATGTATAAAGTTGTTGCATATGTAGTACTATTATTTTCCATAGCATATTGAGTAGTTATTACAATTAGCCATACCTTAATAATTTCATTACCCAATCATTATAGATTTTGTCTAATCCCATGGCTCAAATGCCTTTCGCACCTGTCAGTCTATTTTGGAAAAGATATCTGACCGAAACTCTTCGATTCTCCAATATAATTGTAGACAAAGGATGCAAATCGGGGGCTATAATATTTGCTGTAGAGGCACGTTTATGCAATTGTGTCTCAATTGATTACATTTTATTTGCAATTATAATAAAATGGTGCATAGATTATTTTGTTGGACTTCACTCCAATGCCATTTTATATCAGGTTTTTTTTATAACTTTCAATTAATTATTATATTTGTAAAATTCAGTATCCACAACGGCGTCAGATGAAGCCTACGTGCATACCATACCACACCAATAAATTATATGCTCATAGAAGCCGGTCTTCCATCCATCGTCGTATTGCGAAGCTTCGTCTTATTCCAAAAGTTCTTGTAAACTACAAAAAAAAGCTGTACGATACAGTTAAGAGATCTTATAATTATGTTCGTAATTTCTGGCGCACCTCAACAATGTTGCAATGTCTCTACTTAGCCAAGAAGTTTGGATTTACACAAGGTGCTAGCTTCATTCAAACTGAACGATTTCCTTGATGGACACTTGAGCGTTCTTCGTTCATTGAAAATCTTGAAACATTCCCAAAAAAGAACACGTCTTCAGTAGTATATAGAGCTCTTTTCAACGAAGTATACCACGTTCCAAGTCATAACTCAATGGCATTTCTATACTGATGGTTAAAAAACTACAGAAGCAACCTCTTTTGATGTTGTAGACGGGTAAATTTCTTCTCAATCTTTACTGCAGAAGCCTCTGCTGTTCTTCAAGCAGAACGTTTTGCTGCTAAATTACCATCCAAGGTCATTATTTGCACGGATAGCACATCAACTGTTAACTTCATAAAAAATGCCAACAACAATAGCATAATCGCGTCTTCTATCCGCGACCAACTAATTCAGCACAAACACTTTAATATCATGTGGATCCCTGGCCATGCAATGAACTAGCTGACTCCCGTGCCAAACTCGCCTTAACAGAACCACTGCATATAGTCAACATCTTCGAAAAGGCTGATATCCTCCGTTTAGTCAAATCACACATCGAGATGAAAGACCGAATTTCTTCGAATAACGCTAGCCATCACTACAAGAATATTAACCCAGTTGCCATTACAATAATTTACCCTACTCAATGCCAATTAAACTATTTGTCCGCCTCCGACTTAGGCACACCGCGCTTACTCATCGACCTCAAGAATGACGTTAGCCCTCTTTGCAACAATGTCGCAACTGTGCAGCACCTACTCTCAGGGTGCCTTCCATTACAGCGCTTTCAAAATCAAGCCAAATTGAACATAGTGGAGCTATTAGGCAACCCAAATCTTAGTAACCTAATCTAAAATTTTTTTAAATCCATTAAATTTGAAAATCTTATTTAAATACAATTGTATTATAAAACTCATATTTTACTACATTTCTTTTTTAACCTTAGAGCTGAAAGCCATGGCAGATAGTGATCTTATTTTTTTTTCTAATTAGTTTAAGAATTTACTACTTCTATTAATAATAATAATAATATTATTGTAAATTTATTCACAAATTATACCATGTGCCTTGTTGATGTAAGATGACTAAAAAGCACAAGCACAAGGATATAGGAAACTACTAGAAAAAGATTCAACATAAACAACTCACTTGGTATTAATAATGGCAATTCTTTCATATGGACAAAGGCTTTTTCTTGATTTATGCTTGCTGTACAAATTAATTGTGCTTACCTGTTGTTTTGTTGCACAAAAAAAAATTATAAACAATAAAATAGAAGTTAAATAAATTTTGTGTATTCTGAGCTACCTTTCCAGCAAGTACTATAAATACTATTTATGTTAGTTTATTTTTCATAAATATGTTCAAAAATAGTTTGAAATTATATACCTATATTTAATAAGAATTGGTTGGAGTAATCAATTGAATATGGTGAGCATGTAAGTATTTTCTTATTTTAATAAAAAAAAAAACAGTAAGAGAGGAAGAAGTGATTGATCACCATACAATCGTCATACTTACTTACTTCTGTATTGTCGCTTCTTCCTACGATTGCTTGTTATATTGTAGATAAAATTCTCTTATATAGCAATCATTCTTATTATGTATTAAACATATTAATTCATTTCTGCATATCTGATATCCTTACTAGCAGATATATGTACGAGTATATAATTATAATGTTCCATTTTGTTATTATGTATAATAAAATTCCAATAAATAAAAAAAAACAATCATTGGGATTTATTGAAATTTTTATTTGTTAATTATATTTTAGTGGACATTTTTGATCAATTTTTTCCATCCATGATGACATTTGTTTTCATTTTTATTATTGTATTTAAATATAACAATAATAACCGTTCAATTTATATTAATTTGCATAATATTTTTCCTGATAAAAAGAAAATGAAAAAATTGCAAAAAAAAATGGAAAAAAACAAAACTACAAGTCGAATTACTATAATTTCCTGCATTGTTATATAACAGACATAAATTGTCAATAACAATTTGTAAAATTGTTGCAAAAACAGCGAAATAAAATGCAAATTACACATGAGAAAATGAATGAAGCATAAGGCAGGCAAATTATTGCAATATCAGCACAAAAACCAATAATAAACAGAGGCCTTTTAAAGGGGGCAGAACCTAGATATTTATCAGTTTATACCATACAATATAGTAGTACATAGTAAATACTATATAAATTCATTTATTGACTCATTTATATTAAGAAATCAAGCCACTGGAATACATTTTGTTTGTGTGACATTAATGATTTTGTAAAACAAATGAAATTTTACAATTATAACATATGCAATTTACATAAACTACTACATATGCATATATGCATATGGTATGGTTGAGGAAGGAACTAGTATGTAGATACTGAAACAATAGTATAAATATGAACTACAGGATATTTGGGCAATAAAAACTGTACTGTAAAAGCAATGAAATGTATTGAATTGGAATTTAGTATACAAATCAATATGCAAAGTGTATAATTAATTTGTAGAACTATGTATGTATCTGTCTATACTTTGGGTTTGGGAAGGAAACATGATTGGGTTAGTTTTATTTTTAGATAACAAAATCCATAGAATCATCCATAATAATATATGAAACGCTGTGTCGGCGACTCATAGGCCAAATTGTCACTGCAAAGAGAAGGGAAGAGTTAATGAAATTTTATATTATTAAATAATTGAAAAAAAATTAGAATTGGACAGAAATGAAAATTCAATTAAATAGTAAAAACAACATTAGATATTTATATTTAATTTAGGCTTTTATTATTATTGTATTATCATTATATTAGGTTGGTTGGTTGGTTTGTTTATAGCTCTATACACACTATTTAGTAGTACTAGCAGTAGTTGGTATTTCTTTTATTTTTTCTTGGGGAATTTTATATGCATTTTTCTTAGAACGAGTATGTGGAGCGGGGGAATTTTTTCTTTTGTTATTGTTGCTAAGATTTTTGCATAATTTTATCCATAAGTTAGCTTACTTACATTTTTATTTTCTTTTTCTTTTTTTTTTATATATTTTTATTCATATTTTTTATTTTTACTTTGATTTAATTTATGCTATTTTCTTCTCAGCGTTTACGCAGCACAAAACTACTTCTTATCTTCCTTACAGGATTCTCTTTTATTATTCTTCTTTTTTTTCTGATTTTTGCTTTAGCTACTTTATGGTATTATGATGCACTAAATCTAAAATGTTTATGTAATCAAATTTCAAAGCAAAAGAAAAACCAACCTAATGGTTGCAATGGTTTCGCTTTTCCTTTGTCTTGAAAATTAATCTACTATTTTATATTAATTTTTATATTATTTTAATTAAGGATAAGGATATTCAATTTAATTTGATTCTCATAGGTTTTTTTGTAAAATATTTTCTGAAACTTATGAGATTCAAAATAATTAATTTATACATAGAATAATGTTATTTATTACCTATATATTTTTTATGATATAGTTTTTTGTTTTACCTTTACAATTAACAGCCTTATTATTAGCATTTTTTCCAACTTTTCTTTTTTTAATCTCCCCAGTTTTTTCTTATTAACTTTTAAATTTATTTTATGATATTTTTAGCATTTTTTTTTTATAGAATTGTAATAATATATTCATGTGGGTTTTTATTATCATTAAGTGCTTCAGGGCATCATGATTTCTACATACAAATACAAATACATAAGAGTTTATCTTATTCGTTAGGGTTGTTTTGATTTTGGTATTCGTGTGGTATCTTTACTATCGGTTGATCGGTTAACTACAATACGAGTACATTAGAATTCATATAATTTGCCAATTTGATTAATACGAATATGATTTTCGTTTATTTCTTGAGATAGTAGTACAATATTTATGTTATTTACATGCAAATATTTTTATATATACAATTTCGTTGTTATTTAAGTTATTTATATGGAATTTCTATAGGTATAATCGGTGCTCTACAACGTACATAATATACCTGGGTTTAATTAATTTCAATCAATTTTCATAGGGTTGCTAAGGAGTTAATGAAAGAGAGATTCATTCAATGTACTAGGAATTAGGTTATTGAATATTTAGGAAGTCTAGAATCATTAATACAAGTCCATATAATAGAACCAGTGATAGTTTATTTGATTTATCTCATTTCATTCTTTTTATTCATTGCCATTGCGAGTACAACCCATATATTATTATAATCAATTATCACCCTACGATATACTTACAACACATACTTATCTTCCACAAACGTTTCTCAGTATCACACTCCACTTTTGGCTACAGGTAACACAAACCCAATCCAATTCAATTCATTCATTCTGATTCGATTTACAATATTACTCCTTACACATTTGAGCTGGGCCCACCAAAACTACTGAAATACTTGCTGTGGGCATCTGTGCTAAAACTATTGCTAGAAATATTTGTTCCGGTATTTATCAAACTATGGGTTGAGGGTGCTAGCGTTAGTTGTTGTTGCTGCTGTGGTTGTGGTGGTGGAACTGATTTCATACTACTTTGTTGTGTTTGTTGTGCTTCACCTGCAGATCCAAGTTGAAATTTATCCTGTTGTTGTTTATACGATTGATAAGTATCCGAACTGACCGCTGACCATGTGCCATCCTTTGACTTGACATAGAGATGTTGCTTGCTGGGTTGTTTGCTTCCAAAATGATAGTCTGCAGCAATCGATGAAGTGGAAGCCCAATCATTCAACAATTGATTGGTGGAATTACTAAGAGGAGCAAATTCAGATACTGTACTATCATTGATGCCTGTAAGAAAGTCCAGTTGGGGACCACCAGTTGTACCAGTTATTGTCGTGGTAGGTTGATTATTGGCTGCATGTGAGTTATTGGTGTGCCGTGGTGAATTGCAGTTCGATTTCGTGGTCAAAGCATTGCTACCAAAATTAATATTATTTTCGCTCTTGAAGACGGTTTTTGGATGACGCTGACGCCGCAAGGTCCCAGCCCCACCGCCATTGGCCATTTGGGTGGCAAATGTGGTATTGGCATAAGCACCTAGGCCTTGTTTTAGAGCATTGCTAGCAATCAGTAATTGTTGTTGCTGAGCAGCAGCATTGGCCGCAGCAGTGCCAGCAATACCAGATGATGATAATTATGAGTTAAAAGGGTTCATGCGTGGTGAATTTGTCTCGGTGGCACCATCATCAGACTGATTTAGATTATTTATGAGTTCCATTTTGTTTTCCGTAATGTTAATTTTGTTATTCCCACCGCCAACCACGTTCTTCTTGTGGACACTACGTGCAGGCGATGCACTCAATATGGCAGTCGATGCAGTTGATGTGGTCATCAGATTTGGTTCCAGTATCCCGTAGTGGGCACTTGGTGGTGCTGAATACATGCCTGTGGCATGATAATCATTTTGCTTTTGTTGTGGCCCAGTTGCTGCTGAGGTTTTGGCCCCCGAGGCAGCTGCTGTTGTTATCGTTTTAACATTGTTGTTATTGTTATTGTTGCTGATGTTCGAAGTCGGTTGTGCCGCATAACGATTCTGATACAATTTAGCATTTGCCACCAAATTTGTTGTTGCATATGCACCACAGCTATCATATAATGATGCGCTGCCAATTCCACCGGAAGTTTGTGTTGCATTTCCGCCACCACCTTCACCTCTTCCACCAACATTTGTATTTATATTTGTATTGCCATTGGCGCCATAACCCATAGAAGAGTTTGGATTTTTGAATGTTGAACATACAACTTCCGTGTAATCGGGCATATTGAGTGGTGTAAGTCTGTGAATAATTTCGAGAAAGAAGGACAAAAAAGAGTTAGAGAAAGAGTTTAGGGCTTTATGAAGTATATAAAAATGTTGCATTGAAAAATATGGTAAATGCTTTGGCAAAGGAAATGCATGCTTTTCATAAATCAGAACGAGCGACACGACGCGACATTGAAGCATTTTCCATTCATGTTCATTCATGTTTTGTATAGGAAATTGCTTTTGTTATATGCCATTATCAGTGGCCATTGTTACTCGTCCTTTGGTTTGGCTTTCAATTTTCTCTGCTTGCCGGAAATTAGTGTTGGCAATACTCCTTCTATCCTGGATCTCTCTATTCTTTTGACAAGGATAACATCAATGGTTACAATAAGAACAATGTACAACAAAGCTCATTAAAATTGTTGTGGCCATTGTTGCAATTGTTGTTGACATTGAATGGATCCCCATATAATATCCCTCTTTTTTCTCAATTTTAGAGAATGAAAGACCTTTTGCTCTTTAAAGTATGCAATTAAACTTAGAAATTGTTGTTGTTGTTGCTATTGCTGTTGCACAGAGCCTTCTTCTTGTGCATATGGTAGTATCTTCTCACATTCAAATCATTTGCAAAACTTTTCGCTAATTTGTTTTTTCTTTTATTTGTCTGTTTTTTTGTGGTTGGCTTGGTTCACTAATTAGAAGCCAGCATTATCATTGCCAATAAAAACTTATTAAACTGTATTCCAAGGAGTTCTTTGAACTCGAAATGAAACTCAGACATTTATAAAGTCTAGATACAACAACTTTATCGATAAAATGCATGTGAAGTTCGACCAAATGGTGCTAATTATATTGAAGTTGTAGGCAAAAGTTCCTTAATAGGTTTGTTTACCTTTCGGAATAAATATTTAATTGCAATTGATTTGCGATATGAATAAAGGCACTGATTTGCTATAAGGGAAAGGAATTTAAGGGGTTGTTTATCTTGTCTTTGCAACTTATAAATAATTCATAAATAAACGATTTCGTTATTTGAACAAAGAAAGTTTCTTAATTGCTTAAAAACTTTGTAATAGGACAAGACAAATTCTTAGCAAAGAACTCTATTTAAAGAACTAATCATTAATTGATTGATTGATTGATGGAAAAAGGAATGAAGAGAGAATATTCATGTGTTTCATTACAAATATTGTATATAAATTTTTGATGGATTATAACAACCTCAAACTTTGATTATTCAAATTGGAGAATAAACAGAAGGAAATGAATACAAAATACAAAAAAAAAAAAAAAAAAAATAAGTGACCTAACAGAAGGATTAACTATACAATTGATGGAGTGAAATATGGTAATTATGGTATGAAGACCACGAGAAGTTAACATAAGGAGATTATACGAAACTGGGTAAATGCAATAGAGGAAAGAAAAAAAAATATGGTAATATGTTTTGAGTGAAAATGTTTCTCTGAGTTTTTGATGTATGCACCGCGCAACGATTGTAGATGTCCAACACCATTCTTAATTAATTATTAGGTTCGGTGAGTAAATCTATACTACTTTATGCGGCTCCGATTTGGACTGGGGCTCTCGCAACTAAGTCATACTTGCGAGGAATAAAGAGTGCACACAGAGTTGCGAACCTGAGGATCTGTAAAGCCTATTGGACAGTTGCAGATGATTCGGCGAGCGTACTTGCAAGCAGACTTCCAATTCACTTGGAAACCCTGGCTGCAAGGGAACAGGTGAACAGTGCAGAGCCACGAAGGATTCATCACCTTTTCCCCAATATAACAGATTGGCTAAAGAGGAGCGGCGGAGACGTTAGTTTCGAATTTACCCAATTCGCTACTGGCCACGGGTGCTTCAGGCAGTATCTGCAGAGATTTGAGCATGCCGAGAATCCATATTGTGGTTTCTGCCTGAACATCGTAGAAGATCCAGAGCACCTCTCTCATGAGTGTTTTCGGTTTGAAGCACAGCAAAGCAGGATGTATGATCGCCTTGGATCTCCATGCAATTCGCAGGAGATCGTAAGTCGTATGATGTTTTCCTCGGAAGAGTGGGCTTTTTTCGCTACCGAAATAGCAACCATCATTCGTGAGGCTCGAATGTACGAGCGTTTAATGGCGCCCAGATAAGGGCAAATTTCTCCCTCCCTACGAAGTACTGCTTTGGTAATTCCGTAGGGATTAAAAGATTTCGAGGTGATAGGGGGCTTTTTAGTCGGTAGGAATCCGACTTAACTCGTGGCACGGGCCATGAGTATCATATTGAAGATTTTCTGCTAATTGTTTCGCATAACAAAAAAAAAAAAACTCCATTCTTAAGCACCATGTGTGCTTGAAGCTGCATACTGCAAAGCAGTTCAATCGTCCATTTCTTCTTATGTTTTGAAGTATGCAGAAGACAATGTAAATGATGCACGAAATTTTCACAGTGTTTTTCATATATTTTCTATCGGTGTCCGACACGTCCGCTCGTGTCTGATCACTACAAATATTTCAAAAAAGTGAACACTTGCCTATATTTGTCTCATATTAAGATTTGTGAAGGCATAAATGTGAAGGCTTGCACGAATCAGAAGCGCACATGGTCAAAGAAAGAATTGAGAGAAATCTGTCGCAGTAAGAAATATCCAAAGCATAAATAGAAGATGACTCACACAAAGGCCATCATCGATTAGCTTATAACTAATGAAACATTCATTCATTTACATAGTCAAACGTGTTTCATAACAAAGGCTCGTGAGTGCCAAGCACACTCACATTTTATTTCAAATTTTATTCGGTTATTAAACTTAAAAAATCTTGGCCCAAAATAAGCTTTGTTGTATTGCCTGCTATTTGTTGTACAATAGTTACAAACAGTGTTTATTACTGGCAACGTGCATTCCTCCATTTTCAGTATATAGAAATTACTTGGCCCTATGACTGTTGAGTAATGAGATATATATAGAATATTGGCGACACCAAAAGTGTTTCATTGTAACATAGCGTTACATTTTGACATGACTATGCAACCCTTTTTTAAAAAAGTTTTCATGTTAAAATGGAAAAATCTAGACAATGTTCTTGCTTCATTGGTTGGATGATGATGATGATGGAGAATCAAAAACGAAATTACTCATTTAAAAATCATTTTGTATTTTCCATGAATTTTCAATTTGTTTCGAAGTAGTAAGAAAAATAAAACACCCTCAGGCTACCAATATATTGTATAAACTAAATATTATGAAATCCCCACAAAATTGTAACAGAAACATTTAGCAATTTCAAAAATTAACATGTACGAGTATTCGAATATTTCTGGCTAGGATATAGGAATATAAGAAAGAAACAATCAACATCTTGGCTCATCAAATAATTATATGCAAAAGAACTTTTCAATTTGCTAATTACTTGCAGCCGCATAAGGAGGAAAATTCCTTATTTTGTCCTTGCTGTTGATGTTCTTATACAAAATGTTTGGGTAGATGAGAATATCTATGTGTATTTCAGGGCATTGAAAAAAACATCTGTACATCATTAAATTACCGCAATGAAGAAAGAAGATGGCACATGAAATCTTATGCCATCAATTTTTAATTGTTAATTTCCTTGAGAAAATTGCGTTTATTTGTAAACAAGCAAACAAGGGAAATTAGAAATGGAAACAGGAAGAAATTAAATACTTTAATTGGAAATTTTAATGACGACAACACAGAAACACGTTTAAAGAACACTACTATTGAAGTATGCCTACAGTATTGTAAGTATAAGAAACACCATGCTCTAGTGAGGATAATACAAAATCAAGGATTGCGGCAAATGTATCTATGAAAGAGATAACTGTGTAGTAACTGTGTAGTACTGTGTTTATGTAAATAAGAATTTCTTTCTTTATATTATTTTACAACGCAGTTAAAAAACAAAAAACAAACCGTCAAATGAATACAAAAAAAATATAAAACCAGAAACGGAAATAATGAAAGTTGCGAACGCTTGAAGCGGAAGTGGCATACGCTCGCGCAACAGGATGAGCAGCCAACAAGGATATACGCAGGAGAAGGAGGAATTGTAAAAGAATCAAGTAACGAGAAAAGAAAAACAAATAAATGCGTAAAAGTTCTGTAAATAAATGTGACGAAGAAGTAAGAAAAGTAAACCGAAGTAATACTAGTAGAAGTAACTACACATTGAAGGTGGAGGTGAATGACAAAAGTAGGAGGATTGAGAAAATAAAATAAAATAAAAAGAGCTAAAACAATAACAATAACGGAGAAGAAAGAAAGTACAACAACAAAACCAACAACAACAATATGTTGCCGCATTCAGTTGTGCTTTTTATTGTTTTTGTCTTTGTTTTTGTTTTTGTCCTTCAGTTATTTTTGTTGTTTTTGTTATTACTATAACGGTACATTAAGCTTTAAGAATGAATGAACGGAACCAAAAACAAAGCCTCACTGTTTGCCATGGGTTGGGTGGGTTAAGTAAATCCTAAGGGGCATACGCCTTGGCATGACAAAGGGAATCGGGGCTGCTAGAAAGAAAGGAAAGGAAAGGACATGCCATTGAAACATTTAATATGCCCTGAAAATGTAAAAAACCAAAAAAAAAAATATGAAATTCATCCGCGTATATGGAAATTAAATAACGCAACAGAACGCGTTAACCCCTCATTGCCTCACCTCAACTCAACACAACTCAACTCAGTAATACAGAACTCATCATGCCTCCCCTTCCAAATGCCCAGACTCATTCAAGTGTAACAATTTAATGGCGTTTCGTTCGCGGCTTCGAATTTTGTGTTGAGTGTTTCTAAGGGGGAGGGGGGCTGAGACGATAACAATGTGATGGGGAGAGTGAGCAAAGAATGAAACAATGACACCCCTTGGCTAGCAAAAGCATCCATTCATTGAGAAAAGGATATGAAATTGCTCTGAATATTTAACAACTTTCTTAAATTGTCTGAGCTCGATCATGAATCAAAAATATTTCTGCTAATTAAATTTTCAATTGTTTTTAACAAAGTTGTATTCATTTATGTTTATTGAGAAAAATTTTATCATTATCCTGAATTTCGGTTTTTATATTGACTATGAAACTATTATATTGCATTAAAGGTATTCATTTTCATTAATTGAATAATTTTTCCATGCAAGCATTCTTACACATTCATTTGGCTGTTCATTTAGACAAGGATCATTCAATAATGAAAAAGATACATTTATTTACAATTAAAAAGAAAATGTTTGAGAAGAAGTTTGGAGAAGATTGAAAATACTGGGATAAGCTTTAAGCAGCTGCTGGATAAAGTATTTAGTTGATTATAACATGAACCCCGTTCAGAGATCCATCCGAGATGCCATCATTCATAATTATTTAGAAGATCAGCATACAATAAACATTGTTTTCTAATCATACTGATGATGATGATGAGGGAAAATTCTCCCAGATCTCTATGATACGGTAAAGCGACAATGCTCGTCCTAACAAAGCTCAGCTGTCTGAACAAACTACTTATTGAAAAAATAGGCTGGGAAAAGCTACTTCATTCTCCTAATAGTCCATATTTGGTTCTCTCTGATTTTTATTTGCTTGGTTTCAAGAAGACATTATGAGGAGCCCAGTAAAATATGCGCGAAAAACATAACCCTTCTTGGCAGTCGAGTAAAAAGAAGAGGTCACCGAAATTATGGTATGAGCTTTTATTGAATGGCCCTCGTGCCAAGTCTATCTTTCATCCATGTTTTAGGAAGGAACTATGTACTGTCTGTCTGTCTATCATTAAGTTATATTGGTGTATCAACCGCTAGCCAACAACTTTAACATACTCACTTTTGTGTGATGGCACACCACTGCATCTCACACCCACTACTAATTTGAACGGTTTTGTAATTAAACAAACGCACAGACAGGATATTGTAGTAACTTCCGGTTGTCGTTCTTTTTTCATATGGTACTTTCCTCATTCTCATTCTTTTGTTTTCCTCGATAAACGCACAATTTGTTGCCCAACACGCGTTTCAAATGTTTGCTCGTTAGGCCGGCCTCATTCTTACCTACCTACAATATTTACCCTTTGCTTACGCCCACGTTCCAACCAGGCCCTAAGCCACATGCCACATGGTTTTCACTCATATACCATACACAGATAACAACCCTTTTTAATAAAATATGCTATGAAATTCGCACATTCACTCACCGCTCATAATCGGGTAACGCATTCGATTGTCCTTGTTGGTTGTGGTATGTGTTTTGTTGTTGTTGTTGCTGTTGATGTTGATGTTGTTGGTTTTGTGCCTGTCCCGCTGCTTGTGCGTAATCCGGAAGTTGCTCCTTTGTCGTACAAGCCGCTGCCTGTCGCCAAACGCCACCAGCCGGATCGATCCAAACACCGCCGCCCCCTACACCACCGCTCAAGGGTAAAGTTGGAAACTTTCGCACAGTTCCGATTGCGTGATTACCTTAAATAAAATAAAATGGCGGCGAACACCAAAAACAAAAAATAACAATAACAATGATTATTCGTTAGAGGATTTCTTCATTCTATTCTAGTACAATACAATATGATATTCGGGTAAATACCCTAGTAATCTTCTACTTTTACAAAAATTACAATTTATGTTAGTTAAAGAACAATATTGTTTCAGAGAATGAAGCCATATAATAAAGGTCGGAAATTGCTTTTATATTCAATTTTTTATTAAAGTCTTCTATACTCGTTTCGTTTTTTGTTTTTCGATTTTTCTGTTCTATTTCTGGAAGGAATTGTCTAAAGACAATTGATGTGATTCTTACGTGCACGCATGCCATTTTCATTTTATGATTTTTTTCGGGATTACTAGGGTATTCTATATGTATGTATTTGGAGTCGTTAGGTCGTTTATAGTCAGCAGCTTAACCTTGATCCTTGTTTGTATTTGATAATCGTTATTACATTTTCGTGTTGAAGAACATTTTGTATCAATAACAACTTTTCCATGGCATGTAAACTCTAAGATCTAAGAAACTAGGTTTCTAGGCCTCTTTAAAACAGTTTCCAATATTTTATTCTATTAAACTAGAATTGATTTAAATTTACACATCACTCTCTTTTAACTTAGTTCTATAATAAATCACTTGAGATACTTAATAAATCTAGTAAATTGTAGTAAAACATTTAAATAAACTCACCATGTAGACTACCCAACGAGGTCTGCTTGATGAACTGATAGCGTTTGAATAGAATTAATGCGCCCAATAGAAACACAATTATGGCGATGATGGAACCCAATAGAACGATGAACCATGTCTGCGTTAGAAAGTCATCTGCGATATCACGACTGATGGGATATCTGAATAAACGGAGCAACAGCAACAGCAGCAGCAGTAGGAGCAGCAAATGCGGGTAATATTGAGGACAACGAAGCAGAAAATAAAAGAGCATGAGTTAGAAAATAGAATACAATGGAATAGAAATGTCGACAACATTGCCACCGATGAGCAGGCAATGGAGTCATCGACGACAGACAAGGCTTAGTTTAATGGCCAAAAAGTCGTTTGGCCATTAATGGATTGATGTGTTGAACGAAGCTGCATTGTCTATTGACTGACTGACTGACTGAGTGAGTGAGTAAATGTGTGCATGAATGAATAAGTAAATGACTGGATGGATGAGATGAGATGGTTACTTGGCTGACTGCAATAAAGCAACAACAACAGCAATAACAACTTTGTTCACCAAATGAGCCAACAATGCTTGTGTCTATGGTGGAGAATATGAAAAAGAAGTGTCTGCATACCTAGTGTATCCAGTGTCCAATGATTGTGTACGTGCATCAATGCGTAGTACGGCTGGTTTACTGAATGGACCCACTCCCACTTTGGTTGCTGCCGCAACAGCAATATAATAGGTGACGCCAGTGGTGAGGTTGGCCAGAAGCAAAGTCGGCGTTGCCGCATCGATTGTCATATTTTTGAAAATACGCGTCGTATTGTGTGAGTCCAAGCCTTTGACGAGTACATTGTAGTTGGTTAGAATGCCTGCAAAGCAATTGGAATTAAGTGTAAGAAGCATCCAGAAAGGGTATGTTATATGTGTGGACGCACCATTACGAGTCCGATTGGGGTGTGGGGGCAACCATTTGAGAAAGACCGAAGTACGATTGAATTGTATGGCTTCCATGCCGTATGGTGGAGCTTCCGGCACTGTCAATGAGAATAAGAAAATCATAGAGAAAGGGAAGATATGAGTGTAATGGAAAGCTCTGTAATCAAATCCAATTTGCAGGCAATAGTAATCAAAGCAAGGATTAACTACAACACAAAAAGACTTAAGTACAAGTAGAGAATGAGGAAACTAATGCCCACTTACCATCTTCCATTGTCCTTGCGTACTTTGCATTTGATGGTTTACCTACAACGCTTTTGTAAAATGGCACAAGAAAAAACTCATACTCTGAGGCTTTAGCTAAACCGGGCACACTACATGCGCTCACTCCCTGACCTTTGTTCAGGACCGTCAACATTTTGTATTCTGCCGAATGCAATTCGCGTGCATATATATAAAAACCCTCTATGTACTGACCACTATCAATATCCCACGACAGACGTACAGTTGTCGAATCCGAAGCGTTGGCCTCGAGAAGCTCCACTATATCATTCGACTGCAGTAAAGTCTCTACATCACTGAGAAGCAGTTGGGATGTTGCTGCAGCAGTATCACGCATGCCTCCACCGCCTACTAATTTACCAGCAGTTATTGGATCCGATATGGGGGAAGGTGGTGAAAAGCCATGAGCATTTTCGGCACGCACAATGAACATATATGCAGCACCCATTGCCAGACCATCAACAGTGAAAATAGGCTCAGCCAGACGTGCTGCAATTGGGATCCATGTTTTGCTCTTATTCGTTGAATACATTTCCACGGTGTAACCCAACAATGGTGAAGCACCCGATTTATCACTAGTGGGCCAAACGATAGTCAATGCAGAGGCAGAAGCATTAAGCACCTTGGGTTGTCCAGGTGCTGTGGGACACTTGTTTTGTTCCGGGGCCCGATAGAATTTAATATTTGGATTCGTGGGTACTTCAATGCGTAGAAAGCCACTCCAAGTCGATTTACCAGTGCGACTGCTAGCAACGCAAGTATAAAGACCTTGATCCTCTTTGCGATCCAAATCGGATATAATTAAATCACCGGCAGCTGTAATGTTCACCTTGGCATTGGGATGCACAGGTATACCATCGCGATACCAGGATATCGTGGGATTGGGTAGGCCAATCGCCTTGCATTGCAATGTTGCAAGTGATTTAACTGGTAGCGTTTGATTAACAGGACCAGCAATGATGATGGGCGGTGGGCGATCTTCCTGAGAATCAAGTAAAAGTTGCACACGAGTAGTTATAGTTGCCACCTCGTTCATGGCATTACAGACAATAACAAGATCTTTGTCGGTGCGCTGGAACTTTGTGAGTGTAAGAATTGAATGTCCCTCTTCGGTGTTAATACTCTGAAAGCGATCCAAGGGTGGCGCACCAGGGAATATGAGTGTACTATTATTTTTAATGGTCCAGAATATGGTTGGCTTGGGATTGCCACTAGCCCGGCATTCAAATGATGTATCCGCTCCTAATTCAACTGATTTACTCAGGGGACGCTGAATAAACTTGGGGGGTGCTAAATGATGGGAAATAGCATAAAGGCAATGGGAGACAACTAATTAACTACAGTTCAAGACTAGATATAAAATGAAATTTGTTATAAAATTTTGAGACAATCAGCTCACCGAAAACAGTTAGCGTGCCCATAGCAGTTATGGCACCCACAACATTATCCGCCTCGCAACTATACTCTCCTTCATCAGCAATTGTGACGCGTTCCAAACGCAAACTGCGGTCTTCCAAAACACTAACACGATCTGCACAAAATGAAAAATATATCTAGAACATGGAATACCAAAGTATTATAGATTTATTTTTGATTACTTACCTAAAGGCATATTGCCACCCGAAGCTGTTCGTAACCACAGAACATCTGGCATTGGATCACCGCCCACGCGACATGGAAACGTCACTGATGAACCTTCCAAAACTGTTTGATCATGTGGTCCCCTTATTATGTATGGCTTAACTGTATTCATTCGAATGAGAATGGAGTGAAAAAATAAAGCAATTATTTAATGCCAAGATGCCAAATCCAAGCAACCCAAGTAAGCCACATTCCAGCAAATTAAACATGACACATTGATTTGACTAGAAATCAAAGACCACAACTTACCGTGTACTTTGAGTATAACCACCGCAGATTCCCGAACGCCAACTGGGTTTTTGGCAATACATTGATATTGACCCTCATCACTTTGACGGGCATCCTGTATGGCTAAATTGCCGCCGTCAACGATGCGTACACGTTTCGAACCTTCCAAATCCAATTTTTGGCCACCTTTCTTCCACGTCACTGTCGGTTCGGGTATACCACGTGGTGCAGCACACTCCAGCAGTGCTGTTTCGCCTTGAGCGATGCGTGTATTCTGCGGTTCCAGGCGGAACTCGTCGCGCAACACTGCAGGATGTAGGGAATAATAGAGAAGGAGAAAAACCTTTAGTAATATGTACTAGGTACGTAGGTGGCTGGTGGTTATAAATTATCTTGGTTTTGCATGATGATAAATGCCTACTGAGGTTAAATCAACCGCTTGGTTTGCTTGTCTTCTCTAACCAAAACCCTCCCACCCTTAGACACATGGGTTGGTTTGATTGTGGTCCCGTCTGACAGCAAAGATAAATCGTTAGGAAATGGCATAAATGCGATTTTTATATGATGGTCATATTATCCATGTGAAAAAGTGAAATTGTGAAGAATGAGAAACCTTGCGTGTGTTCATGTGGTTGAGTTCAATTAATTTTGTTCAGGTGTTTGCTTTACCTGGCATGACTTCAAAGGAAGATTTATCATTTTCGAAATTCATAATATTTTAGAGTTTCTTTAAACGTAATGAATACAGATAAAATTTAAGAGAAATTAGGTCAATCTACTGGTCATGAGTTAAAGGACCTAATTCAATTGAAGATAAAATTCAAATTTAAGGGTGTAAATCTTTCTTTATATACAAAATTAATGAATATTGAAATTCTGCTTATTTCACCATTTAAAAAGAAAATTTAACTTGAAATTCTAGTGCTTGATATTGACAAATTACATTGATGCCTTCCCTTCCCTTTTGAAGAAACCAAAAATGAAACTCAATGAATTGTGCAATTTCTAGCTAGTTTCCCCATACTCCATACATCCATGGTCAGTTTTGCAATTTCTTCATTCCATGTTCTTTATTTACTCTGGGCGCTATAAATTTTTATCTAAGGATATTTGTCCTGCGTGCGTGCACAACCAAAAAGAGATACAAATGTAATAAATCAAGTAAGTTTGGCAACTCGAAAACGAAAAGTAAGAAAACTGTAGAAAATTTATTTTTTCTTCACTTGTCTTTGGTCACACAAGCAAAACGAAAAAAAAAAAAACCAGAAACCAAAAACCGAATAAAAGAAAGATAACCTCAGGCGCTTTTTCATGAAAATTGTATTGCATACACTTAGGCGTTCTTCGAAGCTTTTACGCAAATTAAATTTTTGTTTGTTGTTAGATTTGAAAGATTTCCTTTTTATGTTTTTGTTTTCCAGAAATAAACATTTAAATTCAATACTCGCAAATGATTATAAATGTACATAGCATGAATTTTCTTCAACTTCAACTACGCTCCCATCTTAGGTCGTTGTTTACTTTTTATTGTTATTATTAAATTCAAAGTGAAGCTCATAAATCACAATAAATCAAATTTTACAAAATGAAAGCGAATTTCCGGTAAAAGAGAAAGCAGTGAAAAATTCAAACTTCAATACATGAAATGAAGCCTTGCCTGAATCACTGAAGCAAAGCACCTATTTCCGTTCATATACTATATCAGGTAGGTAGGTAGGTAGGTAGTAAATAGGTTGGTTGGTAGGAAGGAGCCGGAAACACGCCAACCATCAATAAATTAATCAAAGTCATAATCAGCGTCAGGCAACAAAGTTCAGTTCACTAACTGAAAAATGAAATGAAGAGAAAAGTATTGTACAATGACTACACAAGGATGTAGAAACAGTGAAAGTTGTATTCTGTGTGAGTTGAGTGATGGAGAGTCTAGAAAGGTCATGAAGAAGCCCCTCTTGTGAGGGCGTACACTCAGAGTTCAATGAGACGGAAAAGCGTTGATAGGTGAAATTATGAATGGAAGCACAAAAGGAGTCCGAAGCCATTGAGTTTTGAATGAAAGGCTTTAATTAACTTGATATATGGTAGAACATACATAATTGGGTCACCACTTAGTTACTTCATGGGGTCTATTGCTAATTTCATTGAATAACCTCCTTTTTTTGATATCTACTCTGAGAAAAAAACATGCAATCCTTTGAGGCAAAGTCTATTATTGACAACCGTTTTATGTTAAAAATACAAAAAAAAAAAAAAAGAAAATAACAAACTTTGAAGTCGGAAACAAGGAAACAGAATTTTATTAGCTCAACCAAGAAATCATTGAACATGGGCGTGAGGGGGCGCGTTTTGAACCATGATGACTGAGGAAACAAATTTGACTTGCTTTTCGTGATTTACATGCAAATATTGAAAAAACAAGAACCAAAACACATTCCCCAAGGATATACCGCAAAAGAACAACGCACGAATTAAAGAACATAAAACAAGGAACAAAAAAAAAAATAATAGGAAAAATCGAAAAACATAAGAAAAAGGAAATATACAAGGTAATATTGATTTTCATATAAAAATGGGTAGAAAAAAAATTAGCACTAGAAACAAGGACATGCCGTATTGGGCGTGTGTATAAAGAACAAGAGCAAGCAACGAAGTTGAAGCAAAAGAAATTGGCAAAATGTAGTAAAGCATGAAAAAAAAGGAGTAAATGCTGACAAGATAAGTGCGTGCGTTCATGTGAAAGAAGCTAAGCATCCACCTTCCCGAAATCCTGGTTAGTTAAGTGGGCGGTCTACAAAAGAATAAGGCAAATCAGAGCAGAATGGCAAAAAAAAAAATAGATTCACATAAGAAATCCTGAATATCTGGTAGGCAGCAACCTGAAGCTTTGCATAAATTTTCGTTTACGTTGCGGTATTTCAAACTGAAATTCTTAAATTGATTGCAGAGTTACAAAACTTACCTGCCACTTGCAATGTGGCATTTCGGCTACGTGCCACTCCCAGTTCATTCTTTGCCTCACACCAATAGATGCCAGCATCTGTTTCGCGACGTGAATTTACAACCTGCAAAAGAAAACGAAAAGAAATTAGAAAAACATTTTACATAGAAGTACGAAAATTTAAAAATGTTAAACAAAAAATATACAAGGTGTATGCGTGATATACATACTTTTATATAATATTGTTGCTTTTAAAAGTTTCTTCAGTTTCTTTAAGCCGTCTTAAGTGCAAATCAAGCTGAAGACCATAAAATCGCTTTAACTCAAGATAACACATAAAACAAATGCTGGGAAATTTACACAAAAGGGAACAAATGAAGAGCGCTCCTAGGACAAGTGTTTACATTTGTTTCAATACAAGTATATATGTATATGTAATGTCCTTGTCAGTATGCGTATGAGCTATAAAAAGTCTATTCTTGTATTTCATTTTAATGCACACTCAAAAGAATTCCCTGACATGTTGTTAAAATTAAATGCTACACACTTTCTTTATTTCTTTTATTTTTCTATTATACAATAGAAGAAGAAGAAGAAAACAAAAACTGAAGCCAAAAGAGTATATGGTAAGGACAATGCAACCTTGTTTAAATGTTAGATTAAGCAATCCTAAAAGTAGAAATTCACAAGCTAAATAAAGTGTTGAGCTTAATAAACTTGAATATGGAAAATGTATAACATATAAGATTTCTCTGAGAGTGAGTATAAGTGATTCTTAAAGCACCAAAGTTCATGATTTAATTTCTGATGGTGGGAAGGTTTAGCTTAGAAATGTGTGAGAGTTAAATGCAGTTGCACAAAACACAGTGGGAGAAATGGCCAATTTGGTGGCGCTTTGCTTAATAATTTTCAAACTTTGGTGTTGAAATTAAAAAAAATATTAGAAAAATTATTCCGAATCAGAGGTAGTCCAGGTAGTGTTGGTTAAGCACTGTTCACTTTGGTGAACATGTGAGTCAACTTACTGGCATTTCTTGGGTGTTCACTAGCTCACTTATGAATACTTTTCATTTGCTCACGAAAATAATATTGCAGTTATATTTTAATTCAAATAAAGTATTTATTTATGTGCTTAGAATAAAAAGAAACAAAACACAAGTGAATTAAAATGAACAACTGAGACAAAATGAACAACTGTGTAAAAAAGAACAACTGAGCAACAGTGAGCAAGTGAGTCAAAATGAACAACTGAGCAGAAAAGAACAACAGAGAAGGAACATGTTTACTTGATCAGTTTAGTGAGTAACTCTTCAGGAATGAAAATGGTTGCTGCTACGATGGCGCTGGTGTCAGAGGGACGGCGCGATATCTTGCCGGTGGTAGAATGGTCAGGAAAATGTTCACCAATTTCGGTTGCTGCCACGATGGCGCTGGTGTCAGGGCGCCAGAAAGAATATATAGACGAATCCAAGCAGTCTACGAAAAATAAAAATAAAGACTTTCAGAACAAAGATAAATTGTTCGAAAGGTCTCCTTTTCCTCTTACTAATTCGGAATTTGTTGTCCGCATTCATGGTATAAAAGAAAATCCGGGAAGCGGCATAATCAAGGCCACCAAAAGAATGTTCAAATGGAAGAACATCACAATAAGAAAATACAGTCCACTCAATAATAAATCGAATTTGAAGGAACAACTAATCTGCAGGTGGCAGAATGTTCAGAAATGAACATGGTTGCTGCCATGATGGCGCTGGTTGAAGGCAACGGCGTGACATATCATATTGTTAAGAAATATATAATTAAGATTAAGTATACATATAAAAAAAGGTAGTCTAAGTAACACCAGTTTGCTACTAATTATGGTTTTCAAAAATAGAACCCAAGGTAGACAAGTTCCTTAGATCACAAGGTATTCTAAGGTAGTATATGTATAAGAGAACATTTTTACTTAAATAAATGGTATCAAGTTGTATTCTGTAGAAGCAATACATAGTATCAAGTATCCTTACGAACAGTACATGTGTGCGAATTCACTTGATCCTCAGCTGTGATAGAATTTAGTTCTATTCAGCAACTCTTATTTGTTCACTCACTCATGAGCAACCAAACACTACTACCAGGTAATTCATTCACTCATCATCAATTTTAATGTATTTCTTAGAACGCTTTGATATAAACAAAGGGTCGGACGAACCAAATAGAGCGTGCACCAAGTCCTCCATAGAATAAAGTTACGATATTTAATATATAAAAATATAAAAAAATGCTGTTTACAGTTGGTGCATGATGAGAGTAAAATAGAAAAAAAATATGGATAAAATCGATTGGTTTATCGAATAACGAAACAACAAATAAAATTTTCAGATTCGAAAATTTAAAAATTGGCTAAAGCCCCGCCAGATTGGTCATTTCTCCCACTGTGCAAAGGAAACATAAAGTATAGAGTAATGAGAAAGTCTTAGTGCTTTTCAGAAGAAAAGTCTGAGTTATTAAGATGAAAAGTGTGAGCAATTAAAAATTCTTATAATTCTGAGTTTAAAAAGGATGAGAGAAATAATCTTATAACAGAGTTAATTAGACTCAATATCATGGCATTAGTTCTCATTCTTGAAAATTACTTAAAATTTGTACACATGATTTCATCTCTTTAATATATTGATTGTCAAGGAGTTTTACAAAACACAACTTTAATGTGAAATCTTCAGAAAAATTTACGCTTCATTTCAAATAAATAAATTTCGCAACTTAGAGAGGAAAGTTGAACTTTTGCGCTTTTTCACGCACTCGCAATTTAGTAAAAATTTAACAAAAGCAACAAGGACATGATGGAAGGAATGAATGAACGAGAATGAGCACGAGCACGAGCACGAAAAAGCGAAATGACTCCCAAATGAAATGTTGAAAATTTATGTTTATTTTAAATTAAAACGGAAATGTTGCGTTTGCAGCGAGTGAGTTGCCTTGCTGATGTTGTTATTGTTGGCCACACGCAGTCCAACAAAGTCAATAGATGTTACAATATTTTATACCAAACTCAGCAAACATGACATAGAATTCCATTTGGTTTGGTGTGGTGTTGTGTAGTGAGGTAGGACATTGGACAATGCCACAAAGGTATTCAACCGGAAGTTTCAGTAACACAGGAAGTATAATACATTATATTTGTTTTGTGCTGAAGCCATTTTGAATTTCGCAGCTGCTTAAATCATTAAAGATATTATAAATTTATCAAAATGGACGTGCGACAAACGCGTTTTATCTTAGACTTTACTAGGATAGCAATGGATACCATTTTACGTACAGTCTCTGAAGTAAAACTTTTTTGAATAGAATTCGACTTAGTGAACAGCTAAATTATGTAATATTATCATTATTATGTACAATAGTATTTTCTTGTTTCTCTGCAATTTCATTTTGCTTCTGCTTCATCTACTTTTATATAATGGCATAATATTTTACAATACATACAATATTCGAGAAGAGGTTCGTTCCTTGGTCTTATTTTTCATTAAAAAGGATTTGTTGGCATTAGAAAAAATGTTTCACTTTATTTCATTTTAATAGGATTTTAATGCTGACTTTTTAATGAGCTTAACTTCTTTGCTTTCCGACTTTATGCTTTGTGCTTTATGCTTTTATGTTGAGCCTTTTATAAGATTCACATTGCGTATGCGTTATATGAATTTTAATGCAGGTTAATGGGTTAAGTTGTGACACAAATTTATTGTATAATATTTAATTAGAATATCATAAATTCTCTTTCATAATTATGTAATGGAATGTGCCATAATACCTAAAGATTGCATTTATAATTCCGTATTTTTCATATCAATCATACGCAAAGTATAACTGTATAGAGAATTTGAAAGAAAGAGAATGGAAGGAAGTTTTTCCTTCTGGGGAAAGGTACAAATCATTTAACAAATCAAATTGAGTGACATTTTTATTAAAATCACAATGTGTCATGCTTTATTTTGTCATACCTTCCTGCTTACTTTTCATTTCCTATACAAGTATGTATGTGCATGGAGAGAGATCTTGAAATTTGTTGAATTGCCCAGACAGTTGTTGACAGACATCATTTGGAAATTTACATAAATTGCTCCAAATTTATATGCCTTAACTTAAAGCTTTAACAATTTTTTTGTTTTTCATTTTTTTAATTAGAGAATCCTGTCTTTGATAAGCATACAGATCCATTCTTCTTCTTGCTATGGCAGAACGAATGCAATGAAGAATTTCATTTTTTATTAAGAATACCACTTGTCAACTTGATTTATATATCATTCACACTTTATTGTCTTTAAAAGTCGTCGACATGACACAGTGTTGCAATGTACCGAGTACGCATACGTATGTGTTATCCTGGCAGCCATTTAAATAAACATTTTGACGCTTGTACGCATTACATGTGAAGCATGAAGCAACAGAACCAGAACCAAAACGATAGATACACAGATACAAATGATATGCAGAGAAAGAGCAACGCAGACATAAACTTTAGTCAAGGACACAGACAATTCACACACAGATACTTATAGAACACCCACTCAATGATATTTGTAGGTAGTAGTAGTACTTGTACTAGGTTAGATAAAATTCAACTGAATGTTGATGGTTGCAAAGGAGTGCGAAGATGCGTGACGCGTGAAAGTAACGAGAATGTTAGAGTTTGTACGTGCATTTAGTGTTTGCGTAAAGAAAGTAGCAAAAGCAAGAGAAGCACTTTTCCATGCCAGTCTGTTGGTCTGTCTGTCTGTACATATTGGTCTGTCTAGTTGTCGTTTGTTGGTAATTCGTTTTGCTTTACACACATGGAACAAGTTAGTCTTGTTCTATCTCATGGATGCTTCCTATTACTCACCCACTTAAAGCTTCGCACTTTTTGCCAAACTCACATTCACTGGTTATTCTTTTAACTTACTTGCGTGTGTGTGTGTGTGTGCTGCCTCTCTACGTAAATTATTGTCTCTGCCACAATGCCAAGTCCATGGTACTTTTTCACGTTACTCCTGAAAACTCTTACATTTTCATCCTTTCAGCTTCTTTTTTCTTGTTTTTATTCTCCTTTGCTTCGTCATGCTTTTCTGCTGCTATTTTTTTTTTTTTTCGTTTTTCGTTTCTTTTTTGTGATATATAAAACTTTGGTTTCGTATTTTATTGCAAATTCCCCATTCGCGTGTATAAATTTTTGTCTAGATACGCGAGTCTGTAGTCCCTGTGTCTCCTTGGAACCTTCTAAGCGAGTACATAAAGTAGACTTACATTAAAGTAGTATGCCATGCTTAGGAGTTGCCTTTACTGTCTTGTCATCCAATCTACCATAATATTGCAGTTACTTTTGAGTATGTGGGCGTCGTTTTGTGAAAGTCGCAAGTAAGCAAATTTGACTTTGTAGCATACTTTTAGGCATTAAAGTTTATACCAAAGAAAAGAAGAACTTACTGTGTTTGTTTGTACACCATTTTTTGGTTAGTGGATGAATGAATATTTATAGTTTTGTTTAACTTAGCATGCTAAACAAAAAACAAAGAAAAAATTACTTAAAAGACTCAACAAAGAAACTGTTATGACTTTGAATCAAGGAAAAATCTATTCAATTGTATTGTAAGCATAGAATTGTATAGAGAAAATAGATTCAAACTAACTACTACGAACTAGTACTACTACTTTCAACTCATTATAGCATCATCAGCTAACAAAAGGATCAACTACTGAGATTTTAGAAATGTGAAAATAAACACAGTTGGGAAACAAGAATAACAAACATTGCCAAAGGCAAAGCAAAAAAGTTGCAATGAATCAAGACAACAACAGACAACTTCAAACAAACGTTGAATTAATTCATTTAAAAACTCGTTGCACCACTTGAGAGAAATCAAGAAGATAAAATAAAATGAAATTATATACATATTTATTTTTATTTTATAAGTGAATGATAAATAGATAGAAATAAGGAAGAGTACTGAAGAGAATGGGATGAGGGTTCTGTTCTGAAAAGCAACGGAAGCACCAAAGCCTGAATCCATTTTTTCACTAAAGTGATAAGCAAATACTTACAAATAAACAAATGCACATACCATAAAGAGAGAAAGAATAGATTCAGATAGATTTATATGCTACATATATACATAGTAGTAGTAGTAGTATATAGATTGTTAAAACTCTAGAGAATCCGTTAGAATGCAGAGAATGGAGTGCAATGGAACGGATGAGCAACTACAAAGTCATCAGACAAGTGGTAAAGTGGCAAGGAGAGTGAGAGACAATCAAATAAACAGCCAGAAACACTGGCTGACAGACAGGCAGACAGACAGTCAGACAAACGGGTAACAACCATTAGGATTTTAAGTAAAATGTTGAATGAATTGTATGAGGATTAAGGAATGAGTGTGTGTAGAAAAAAGGGTATTTGAGCAAACTTTTTAACAACAACAACAACAACAAAATCCATTGCATCATCAGCATAATCATCATACACAAACACACCTTTCGGCAAATCGTAAATTTGCCAGGATAGCAGAGAAGGACTAAGGAACAACAATAAAAAAAAAAAGAATTATTGCCAAGCAAAAATTCTGCTGTTGATGAAGTCAGGATGCCAAGAGTCATCACTTTCTATCACATTCACACTTTCCACATCCTTATTTGTATCCTTTCATTCTAGCAACCTTTAATCTGTCTCTCCCTCAGTTCTTTATTCTTGCTGTCTGTCATGTTTGTTTATCTTACGTTAATGAAGTTGTTCTGACTTCAAAATACGCGAAGAAAAATATTTCCCCATCATCATCATCATCAACGTGATTATCAACAAAAGATGAAGAACTAAAAGAAAAAAACCAATTAGTTTGTTCATCACTCAACAGATGGCGCTTTATATTAATGCAAACGTCGCAAAATGCAAAAAATTACAAAATAAAGGAGGAAAAAATGAAGAAATAAAGAGAGAGAGCGAAAGAGAGAAAATAAAGCACAAGAAAATAAAGTTAAACAAGTCAAGCAAATGAGGAGAAATTGAAAGAATAAAAGGACGAGAAATGCCACCACAAAAAATAATTACGAAACAAAAAAGGTAAGCAAAATAATGCAAATAATGCTGCAATGCCGCAAGCCTCATGATCTCAACTGCACCAACCAACAGCAGCAGAATCAGCAACAGCAAAGCAACAGCATCCTGGCTTCAGCTCAATTCCGGAGCAACAACCCAGCCCAATTGAAGAATGCACACTCACTACAAACTACACTTTACCATAAACACGCAAATATTTTTGCAAGCCTTGCATTCCTTTTTTTCTTTATTTTGCAAACCTCAACTCACACAACAAAATTTTACTCCTTCACTTCAGTTCACTTCACTACAAAACTATGTATTCATTTGCACATTCACTTCACTCACCTTGAGAAAAAACAAACCGCCCGCCGGCAACGTTATCCTGTGTGATCCGGGCAGTATTTTCAATGGTACACCATCTTTATACCATTCTATTGTAGGCGTAGGTGAACCCTCCGCTTTGCAATTAAGCGTTGCGGGTTCATGACGTGGCACTGTTGTATCTATGGGATGTTCCACTATTCGTGGCGGATGTGAGCCTGCAATGGTAACAAGAAACAGAGAACAGAACAGAAAATGAGAACACTATTTGAATAAGTTACATTTCTATATATGCACGTGTGTATGTATATGTGGCATGTATATTTATGTGTGTATATCTTCTTTTATTTTGACTTGATTCCATGCCACTTTATTCGACTTGACTGCATCAAGCGTTCAACAACTGTAGCAACAACAACAACAAGAAGAACAGGAACAGGAAAATGGGAAATGGAAAAGAGCCAGCAGAAGGCGTAGGATGTGTAAGCAAAGTTAATGCGAATTGCAGATGACGTTGCAAATGAAGTTTCCGCTGAGTGCAGCACATTATACCAGGGCAATCTTTATACTCTCTCTCTCTACTTCTTAGTCCCTCTGATTCTGATATATTTATACTATGAAACCCAGCTTGCACTTAAGTGTGTCTGCGTAGGTTGACTCCTTTATTTCTCGCACTCATATATTTCAACTTAACGCATTCTCAACTTATTCAGCGAATTTGCAACTTTTTGTACGAAAACGTATTTTTGTTAATTATTTTTCTTACTTTTCCTCCTGCTGGTGTTGCTGTTGTTCTTCTTGAAGTTTCTGCTTAATGCAAGGATAATTGAAATACTTGTGCTTTTGTGGCAGCCAAAGAACAAATTAAAGAAATTATTATTATTTCTATTAAACTTTTCATATCATAATGAAGTGCGTAATGTGTAAAAAAAAAAAATTAGTTGCATAAAGCAAAACTTAGAGTAAGTTTCGAATTTTGTTTAAAAAGCCCAGACATTTTTCTACTCTTAGTAATAATTTGCTCATTAATATGAGCCTGCCAGTGCAGTCTTTTATCGAAGATCTTTACCAGGTATTAAGCGTTGGAATAACTTCAATATTCAGAGGGAGTGAAGTGAACTTTACGCGAGTATGTTATGTGAATGAATTGTTCAGAATTTAACTCATTGTTCTATCAGCATTTATGGGCATTTAATCTATGATTAGGAACACAGTGTCATCCGCAAATGTGATATTAAGTCAGACAGAACATTCGACTCAATAATACTATTTTAGAATCGACCAGTGTTCGAAATTCGGGTAATAATGTGTAATGCAAAGTCAAAGATTATTAAATTCTATAGCCTGAAATCGCTCAAAAAGAAGAAGTTCTTCTTCTTCTTTCAAATTTTGGCATAGCCAACAAATAGAGAGAAAGAGTTCTTTCCCCATGATCCAATTGTTCAGTACATATTTGTCATAGTCTTTGGCTGAGTCGTTGCTCACAGCCAAGTGATAAGAAGCGGCGAGCGAAGTCTTTAAAAATATTTGCATTCTATTTATCATTCCATACTTCTCTGTGTAAGCAGTGACTCATAAGGTGTCGTCAATGCTTGTTATCTTGTCGCCTTATTAATATGGTATATTGATTTCTAGATAGAAACTCAGGAGTAAAAAACTATGGTGATCACAAGACTGTCTACAATGAGATATTTGTAGGATATTTCTGTTTTCAAATCTGGCTTTTTGTTGATTAATATTTGATCCCAGCAACAATCCTTAGTCCTATATTGGTTTGTACTGTGGTTAAGACACTTTGTCCAATTTTTAACCCCACTTGTTTAACGTCTGATACATGTGTATAAAGAATTTCAAAAAATAGCAACATTTGTATATCTTCACTTAAGCTCTTAAACCTGTTTACCTTTAATACAATAGTTGACCTCCGCTTTCAAGGATGATCATTTCATGTTTATGTATATGAATTTCTTCAATTTCATTAGTTTTTAATCAGTTGGTCATGTGAAAAATCACAAATTACAAAAACATTTCAGATGTTAAACTGATAAGAACAGTGGGTAGCCAAATTCATTTGTAATCCAGTTCTGAGGAGAGCGACACCAACTTTATTCCTTCGTTTAATATCAAAAATATCAATTGTAATTCTTTTTAGAGTGCCTGGTGCTTGTACAGTGAACTAGTGGAGCCTCCGGCTGACACAATCGACCGCATTCTAGAAAAAGGGTTTCTCTTAACAATAACTTATATATAAACAGTGTTGTTTGCGAAAACTCCATAACACGGCTTCACACAACCAATGAGCGTACAGCAATAGAACATAAGAGAGAGGCACACAAACACACAAATCTCTCTAATCTCCCATTCTACTGCGCTCACAATATCAACGGCAATAGAACAAAAGCAAGAGCAGACAAATACATAAATCTCTCTATACTCCAATTCTGCTGCGCGTGCACACGCATAGTTCAGGGGCTGTGTGTTGTTATTGTTGCTACAAAGCTGTTATTTTTAATACCTTTTTACGCCTAAACCTCTGGACTTATTTTTATCAAATACAGTACACATCTAGCGAAAAATACCTTTCAATTGGTATTTGTTTTGTCAAAATAGGTTCAGTGGCTTAAGCAGGAATGGACTCACAAATTCAATGTTCCAATTGTTATGTCTGCCTGGGGTAAGAAACATACGACTGGCGGTCAAGTTCGTATGTTAGCCAATCCTGTTGGTGAATTCACTATTATCTATACATATGTATATACCTTATATTCTTATGAAAAGTGTACTACTAAAAGTTTATCCCAGTTTCACTTAAATTGAATTATTTAAGAAATTCAATATTCTATGCTACAATAAAACTTCTTAAAAATCAGTAAGTTCTTAAGGCATTTATTAAAAATACATCAATATTTTAAACTTCCTTTCTATTTAGATTCATTGACCCAATGAAAACTTCTTACCTCACTTGTTTTAATAAGATATTTTTGTAGCTTTAATACATACAAACATATGTATGTACTAGTAGTTGTTATGACTTCATAACTTCAACTAGAGCGAACAAATTGTTATTACAGCCCAAAAGCATGCAACAATATTTTTGCAATCAAATAAACGATGAATTTAATTAACTTTCGCCTACAGCAATTTTCTTAGCAAATAATTTTCACATAAATGACCGAAATTAAACAAACAAATTATCACATAGGAGCGTCATAAAGCAGACAAAGAGCGAAAGAGATAGAGAAAGAGAAAGAGTAGTAGTAAAACATATTAATTTTGCAAGACTGCAAATTTTCTTGGTAGATGTTTCTTTTTTCTTGTATTTATGTTTTTTTTATTATTTTCCTTGTTTTAATTATGTGTTGTACTGAATTTAAACAAATGCACTCGACTAACACAGTTTACCATAAACAAGTTGCAAGCATAAAATTGAAAACACACGCCACACAAACACACACACACACATCAACTTAATTGTAGTCCACTTGTATGGCACTTGAAAGGATACTATAAAAGAATACTAACAACGGAATAATTAAAACAACAGCAGCAGCAACAACATAAAGAACAGCAATACACGAAGCAACGATAAAGGCAATAAGGCTGTGCACTGCATTCAACAACATTTGATTGATGACTTTAAAAAAGGAAAATGAACAAGCGAAAGGATTCCCATAACCAGAAAGCAAATGCAAGTTGAAAGGCAAAAGCAAGTAAGAATGCTTTTCAAGCAAGCGTCTTTAAGAAGAACAGGAATGTCTTAGTTTTATGTTTATCATAGTCCTAGTCCCAGTCTTCGTTCAATTTCTAGTCTTAGTTATTATTTGACCAGCAGCAGCAATGAAGGCGTTACTTGGATAACAATAACTAAGGCAACAGTAGGAAAACAGCGGTTGCAGGAAAAATGCAAATGTGGCGATCAGCATGCATGCATATACATATACATACATATGCATACAAGGAAAAATGTTTAAGGAAATGCCAGCAAAAATTTTGCTTGTTGAGTGAAACCTACTTTTAAATATTATTTCTTCGTCCTTTTCTTTAGTTTCTTATTCTTCTAAAAACAGAATTTCAAGCTTGAGGCATTTCTTCATATTTATGAATGTCCTTAGTTTCTTGATAACATTCTTGTCTTGGCAGTTGCTGCATTTTGCATTTAAACAAATGCCTTCTTTCATTCCTTATTCATTCTTTCGTCCTTTTGTCCCCGTTTTGTTTTTTGCTGTTCTTGCAATTTATGCAAATTTTTGGCATATTTTTGTGTCATGAAAGCTCCAAGCAACCAATGCTCTGCTTAGTAATTTCTCTTAGCAGGCCACTTCCGTTCATCTCTTCTTGTACTAGTATTATGCAAAAGAAAACTTCCTGAATGCAATTAAAACAAAATTAGTGGACGCAGGATATACATACATTTACACAGGACAGGATGAGGACATGCAAAACAAACTTTTAACTTGTTTTTATTATTGAAATTTAGTTTAGTTTGCTAGTTGCTATTGCTTCAATTTTAAGGACATCAACAATTTGTGTTTCAGAGGATATAAAATCAAATTGAAAGAATAAAATTGTATAATTGAATATATGGTAAAAATCATACTCAATTTATGTGCTAGATATTCAACATTATCAAAGGACACTCCTACAAAAAAACAAAAAAAAAATTAATTTATAATAAATATAAAGGAAGTATGAAATAAATGAGGATTAAGTTGACCCAACTTACTCAACAAGAAAAAAATTCATACAACAATATTATACACTATAGAGTTAAGAGTAAGGTCTGAGGTCCTTTTCATATATTTTTTTCTTTAATTCGAACCCAAAAAGGATCACAGACAGGGCAGGGCGTTTACAAACATGAGTAACTGAGTAACAAAACCCTTAAATTGTTGTTTCTTTTTTTTCGACCAATTGTCCTTTTTTCTCTTGTTCTTGTTGTTGTTGCTGTTGGTTTTGATGTTTTCTGACTCGTTAGTTCGCATGTCCTTTTAGGTTGTTTGTTTAATTTTTCATTCCTTGTTTTTTATTCGTTTTTTTTTTTCTTATTTATTTTTTTTTTTGTTGTCTCTTTATTCATTCAATCGTGTTGATTTTTGAAACCATAACTTTCCCATTCCCTCTTCATGAATTCATTCGCCCTTTCTATGTTTACATCACTGACATTTCTCACTCTTCATATACTACTCCTTGTTTATATTTCTATTTATTTTTGTTTTATTTTATTACGTTTTACTTTATTTTTAGTCAGCTTTTTTTTTGGTTCTTCTTCATTTGTTATATACTTACATATGTTTGTATATATCAATAAGCGATCCCTTTTCCATAAACTTCCCTTATTAAACTTATTCAAGTCTTCAACAATGTTGCCGGTTTTTGTTGTTGTTACCAATGACTGTTGCATGACATGCAACTTTTGCCCCAAAGCAACATTATACAATATTCTTTATGTCTCTCTTTCATTAGAACCAAAATGACAGGGACCAAATAGTAAAGACATTCAGACATACGGCAGACTGACTGACTGACTGACTGAATTGCATGCAACAAAGATATAGTAACATATGAAATACAATCAACTTACAAAATACGAGTATCAACAATATCAACAAGAACAGCAACAACGGCACCAGCAACATGTTCTCATATTGCAATTGAAATGTGTTTAGATGGTTTTATTAAATAATCTTTCAATATTTTTGTAACATTTTTTGACATTTCAATTTTCAATGAATACGTACACAATTTGTGAAAGGAAATAAGTTTCAATGAAGTCAAAAGAATTGGAAAATATTGTACATCAGTTTTTTTTTTATGCAATCATTTATTTGAAAAATATGTGAATGTTTTCAAATTCAATTTTCATGATTTTTGGTTAAATTTCATTGGTCCTTCATTTAAAAATAAATTAGTTACAAAGAAAGGTAAAGGAAATTACATTTAAAACTATTAATGATCAAAAAGAACTATAAGATTCTACAAATATATCATTTTGTTAGGACAAATCGAATCGTAGCGATCGGCAAGTGTTGCGAAGGTGCTGATCACTATGATGAGTCTCCCTGGCACTTCAAGAATAGAAGCAATAAAAAATAACTGGAAAAAGAATTTTGCAATAATTGAATCAGCAATACAAGCTCCACCATACGTCCAATAAAACGATACCAAGAATCTGGTTAATAGAACAGAAATTGAACATACCCACATTTACATACACGTCAAACCTAAAAGAAAATCACTCAGCATCCCATCAACTATTAACAAAGAACATAGAGAAATGTACATCTTTTCAACAAGACCATGTAATTTTTGCAACTCAGGTATACTGAAATAATTGCAATTAAATATTTAATAATTCCTATGTAACTCTCTTCACATCCCTCCACTTCACCAAGCTTCACAGAAGCCAGTCCAAATAATATTGAAAATTGTATACTACTAATAAATAAAATCCTTAGTCTAAGTACATAGATATTTTTAATATCCCATCTAGCTCAAGGCCTTAGTTGTATCAGCTTTTAGGAATTAATTATAATTGAGACTTCTGGCTTATAATAAATAAATAGGACAAGGATTAATTTTCTTCACAACCGTTTGAAAATCAGTATCAGGACTTGACTAAAGAAATCGTTACGTGGGAAGTGTTATAGTGAAACTTGAAAGCGGTCCCGTGCTAGCCGTTCAACATTAAAATAAAAAATATAAAATTACATTGAATTAAGAAATTCGCAACAATATTCTTCCATTTTTGAAAATTATGAAATTTGTCTTATGGATTTCAAACGCTTGAAAGTCTGCTTCACAAGGTGAATTCATGAAAATCACACCTGTGCTCTTTCACCCTCAAAAAAAAAAGGAAAACCTTCGATTACGCTGGTGGTCTAGTAACAGTTGTAAAATATTTCAATTTTCAATCAATAACCATCGCTCGTTCCTGTTCCCAAAAAATGAAAAAGCTGAACTCGCTTTTAAGCAATAGGAGCAAACTTAGCTTGGAAAATAAGCTGTAAGCAAATCATTGCTCCTTCCTAAAAATATGGTATCCAACTGTGATGTACATCATCCCCATTACATCGCAGGAAAGTTCAGGTCAGTCAAAATAAGGCCCTTAGCATAATCACTAATTTCCCCTGACACGTCAGGAACTCATTGATCCACAATGACCTCAGCAGCCCTACAGTTATCCAGGAAATATACTTCCACATTGCTGATACATTGCAGACTTCAGTCCCACCCAAATCATCTTGCAGAATCACTAACCAGGATGGTTGTAGCTTGCCTAAATGATTTACCAACACTTCGTTAATGAAATTACCATCATTTCTGTCAATTGATTGTAAATAAATATCTATAAGTTTTCGAGTCCTCACACTAATCACTTAAGCGGTTGAATGTTCATAATAAATAAAATGATATTAAAAAAAGATACTGGAAGAGTGGCGTTATTCACACAAATTATTTTTTTATATTTTATATAATACTAGCATAGAACGGCGTGCGTTGTCATTGTTCCTTTCTCGCTCCAATTTTGTCCACGCACATTTGCTTAATTTTTTGCTACTAACGAAACCAAGCATGTTTTTGTTTTTCTTCTCAAATGTTCGAATGCTGTTGTTTTCGAATCAATTGATCAAACAGAAACGGATTTCTGTAGTAATGAGCTTTTTGTATAATAGCATAATGAACTAACAGTAGAGTCAAAAAAAGTGTACTTCTTTTTAAAAAATATGATAATATATAAAAACTTACGAGTTGCAACAAAGTGAATAGCATTTAAACATTCTTCATGAAGAAATACATGTACATGCCAACTTTCATGCTGATTGGTCAAACGTTGTTGGAGTGAAAAGCAGTTAAACATTTTATCTCGTCCTATTTTATATACATAAATATTGATACATATTACATTAGAAGACCCGTTGAAGATATGCTCTCGGCACTGGCATCTAAGACCATGTAATTGGAAGGCATATATCTTCATGTCTTTCGGGCAATCTGGCCATGCTTTCAAGCAAAAAAAGAATCGCAATATGATGGAATTCCTAACATCGTTCCAATGGCTGACAGCATGCATACTCGTATTCCTCAATACAGTTTTTGTCAATGTGACTTGGCAACACTCACCACTCAATTAATTTGATATTCTAAAATTTGCTGAAGATATAAATTGTATTATGATCAATTCATCTTCTACTGAAAATTCAATAATCTTCATTTTTTTTTTGTGCAACATAAAATCATTTCTCACTATTACGAATCATAAAGGAACTTGTTAATATAATTAAGGTGGCACTTAAAACCTCATTAACCTAACAAAAACACGTCATATTATGTAGTTCCTGGACACGCCAACTGCAGATTTATATAATCATATCAACGATGAATCATAAATACCAAAGAACAGTAATAAATTATAATGTATTACCAAACCACCAACACCATAACACAAACACAAAAAACAAACTTACTTACTTGAAGTTCTCTCGAAACTCTTGATTCGAATGAATGACGTCAGCATGCAGCATGACTCAACAAATTTCAAATGAATTGTTTTCATATTTTTCTATTTATTCCTTTAGACAAAAATAATGGTGGGTGTTTCTGCATTTATCACCTTTTTTATTCAATTTGTTGCAACCCTCAACTACTAGATTGGCGAAGGAAAGTTCTAAGGACAACAAAATCAAACACAGACTGGATGAGGAAATGCGTGGACAAAGCAATAATTAAATTGAAACCAGTAGATGTATGAATGTGAAAACGGAAGCAGGACAACATACTCAAATATACAAATGGAGAATGTGTCCTTTGCCACAAATGTAGATGCAAATGTGTTTGTAAATAATTCAAAACAGTAGAAAAATACATTTGCATTGACATACTTCAAATGCTGCAACACCAAAGAGTAAACGACATAACAAAGGTGCATATATTTGTGTATGGCATAAGCAAAGGCGTGGGTGCAGAATAAGGACATCGTAGCCTTTGAGTATGTAGAGCAACACCTAAAAAAAATAAAGAAAAAGAGATTGAGAGAGGGATAACCAACCAACACAATAAAAAGCTGCTTTACATTTGCATTTGAAAGTTTAAGTTGAAAAGTTTAGCATAGGAAAATGCTGGTAAAAGGATGCGGTATCAGTTGATGGGCAACGGGATGCAAGTGAGAAAGGCAACAGTCAGTCAGTTAGTCGAGTATCATTGTCAGTGGGAAAAATGCATTTTGCCAAATGTAAATTCCTAAAGCGACATCAAGATGGAGATCAGGCTGCCTATTGCCACCCTCCCAGAACTTACCACATGCAGCCAACCAACCAACCAGCCAGCCAGCCACTAGCGAAAAGCAATGAAAAACAAACAGTTGTTGTTGTTGCATTTGCTACAAAATATGTTGCATACATGCGGGCGCATTAATATAAAATGCCAAAGAGAAATACAAACTACCAACAAACGAAACGAAAGGAAAGGAAAGGGTGAGTGTTCATAAGATAATGGAATGTTGGAGGCAAAGGAGCAAGCAACAGTCATGCATATAAAATAGCTGCACCAACACCAACAACAACACCATCAAATCCAATATGTGGCATGAGGCAGCTTAGATAAGTTGTACTTCTCTCTCCTCCGTCCTTCTCTACCATAAGCCTTTTCCAACATTCTGGAAGGCTCGTTGGCATATTGTGAAGCTGCTGTATGCCTGATTCACTCTAAGTAAGCTTAACTCTCACCCACTCTAAGACTGTCATCCTGCACTTTTTCAATCATTTGCAACCTGGTTGAATGTATGAATGTATGGTTGTGAGACTACCAACATGTGTGTTGTCCTTTACATGTTTGCTACCTGGTGTTTTTGTAAACTGAAGCGTTGAATTTATGCCGTCAACGAACACCTAATGGCGGTAGCCAAGTCCTGACGTTTGCAGCACAAAAGTTGCAACTTTTTGCAATGGATTTACAATGAGAGAAAGGTGAGGATGAACTAAAAACGTGTGCAACACGAAACTTTGTCATTCGGAAAATGTTTCACATGCTGAGAAAATAAAAAAAAACCAAACAAAAAAAACAGAAAAATAAGAAAAGAGAAAATAGAAAAACGAAAACTAGTTTCACTTAGTTTTCACACATGGTAACTTTCTACTCACTTTTTGTTGCTGTTGCAAATTTTATTTGCACTGACAGTTTTTCTAAGGGACACACACACTGACAGTTACAAATACTCATACTGATGTGTGTGTGTGTGTGTGTGTGTGGGAATCCTGTGTATGTGTAAAGCTTTTTACCGCTTCAACACTTTGCGGTTTCAAAGGTTTTTATATTTTTCAATTTTTTCTTCTAATTTTATTTTATTTTTTTCTTTAGTTGCTTTTTTTTTTTTAATATAATTTTTCAACACCCCAAAGAATCTTTGTATCAATGCATGTGTCCTTGCTACTTACATTTGACGTTCGTTAGTTCATTCATTCGTTCGTTCATTTAAAATTTAAATCGAAAATCAACAAAAGCGAAAAGCGAAACTTAATGAAAGCAACCTAAGAGCCAACATAGCACTTTGGCTAATAGCTCATTAAATAGGACGACAACGATGACGACAAGGACGATGATGATGATGATAATGATAGCAAAAGGACATATTTAAACAACGCTTGAGAAACGTATTTCGTGTCAACCTGCTGTCAAATACTAATTAAAATCAAGCGCCGGCATTAACAAAAGACAAGACACGAAATGCGTTACTTAAACAAGTTACCCAACAGATGGGGATGGGGATGGAGATGAGGATAAGAAGCGAAAGGTGAAAAATATTCTATACAAAACTAAAATCATCAGCATAAAAAGCAACAAGAAGCAAAGCTACTAAATTGAAACGAACTGAGAAACAAAGGCATTATATTGTTAAGAGAAACTCAGTATTGGCATAAGCAACAACAGCAGCATCATCATTATAATCATCATCATTATCCTTGTCATCGTCAACAGCAATCAAGATAAAAGATAACTTAAATACCAAAACCAGCGAATGAGCGAGTGAGCGAGCGATGTCGTGAGGATTTTCCTGTAATGGAGATGAGACCGAAAGTTGTTTGTTCAGTAATAAAGTTGAGCGCACCCGCACAGTAAATAATAACAACAAACACAACAAAGGAAAATACTAGATAGTCCTTGGTGAAAGCGTGTCCTGTCGAGCACAGTCTCTAAGTATGTGTATATCGTAATATATGTGTGTGTGTAATTTAAACGCTTGATTGCATCGCAAAAGGAATATACTTATTTAGTTACCGCATAGTCTTTGCTTTTTGTGGGTGTTTCATCAACTCTATGCTTTCTATGTCATAGTCCCTGTCTTGTCTCCCTCAAACCACAAAATGTAAGGGTGTTTCTCGTTTAGAGCACGTTTCGCTCATAATTTTCAAGTGAAAATTTTCAATTAAACTTAATTGCATCAAAAAGCGAAGGGTTCAATCTGTCGCTTTTACATACACTTACTACTCTTTCCTAGTTTTAGACCATGAATATCCTTTGTCCTTTATTATGTTTATATGTATGCTGAGTTTTATATACTAGTATTATATATGATATTTTCCATGACACACATTCTCAACTGTTTCACTTGATAAAAAATGTCAACTTTATTTAGGCAAACAACCTTTTTAGCTTTTCTGCTTCAGAAAGGAACAGGACATAAATTGTTTATTAAGATTTTATGATAAACACATTTTACCATATACTCGTAACATATCCATTTCTATGGACTGATCCTTTTCCCATAGTGGTTGTTAAATGATATACATATTTTTAGTTTGGTTTAAGAATATTTTGCATAATTTTAGGCTCAGACATTTCATTTAATTGAAAAATTGTTTAATTTTACCATTATTTATAATTGAATTGTGTTAAATTGAGTTGACAGGATACCAGTTTCATAATAAAAGGCACCTTTTTCGTTTCAATTGGTATTGATTTGCATCATTAAAGTAGAATATTTACATTCACATAATCAAAGGCAATCAATCAGCTCATTAGTGTACAAGTCTCCAACCACAACAAATAACTACAATACTATATAAAATCCAATCTAACTAAATCTATAGAAATTGAGTTGTTATCCTATTTCTACCCATATAAAGCAAATAACACTAAGAAGTAAACTGAGTTTTCATTCAAAAACCAAAATCAAGTCACTTCGATTCGAGTCAACTGAGTTGTTGAACTCAACTTGCAGTCAATTCATCGTTATCCACATTGTCTGGGCTTAAGTTCTCATGGAACTTCATGTTCTCAACGTCAACGTCTAAACTAATTCAATGTTGTTTGTCTCTTGCCTTCTGCCACCTGCATTTGCCCCTCATTCAAGGTTTATGCAACTCTTGTCTTTGTTTGTTGCCTTTGGGGAGAAATTTCTTCCATCACTTTTTTTCATTTTTTCCCCTAGCCAGGATGTTTACAAAATTTACAACATAAAAGTGAATTTTCATTCAATTTTACATTCATTTCTTGTTCCTCCAACAGTTTTGCTGCCACAGTTTTTGCAATGCTATTTTTTTTTTAACAGTTTCGTCGTGCTGGTAAATGGAAAAAGTGCCTAAGTAGTTTTGTGTAATTGCTCTCGTCATTGTCGTTGACGACAGTAGTGAGCAGTGAGACAACAAAATCCCTGACGAGAAGACTACTTCATTCACTTCCTTGCCTCCATCTTCCAGGAGCTCACTTCAACTCTCATCTTGTAGTATATACTAGTTAAGCGGCCCACTGGCATTATTGCTAGCTATTTCTCTGCTCCTCAGCCCCTGCATGACCTGTCTATTTTTCTTGTTTGCTTACTTGCTTGCTTGCTCTGCCTTAAGCTTTAAGTCTGCAACTGAATTTTGCATAGCCTTACAATAAACCGCATCACACTTTGGTCCCTTGCCTCGTCCTCGTCTTAGAGCCTCCAGTAACAACAGCAATTAAGGAATGTTAACAAGCGCACTTTTCAACTTTGCTCGCGGCTGTTGCACTTCAAAGGTGTGTCGCACATCTACCTCTATCCTTCGTCTTTCTATTCTTTCTTTTGTATGTATATTTGTATCTCACTAGTTTTTCCTGAAATCTTCCTCTTTTTATTTTACTTAAGCGTTTTGTTGTGCAACACTGCACTCGAACGCGCTTATACTTGACAAGAAGGGAAATCACCTCTCTTAATTAGTATTAAATAATTACGAATGCCTTTTTAACAACAACATTCCTCCATAAAAAAGGAGACAAACTATTTTTTGTGTTCCAAACGTGCCAAACTATAATTAAACAAATCGGTTTATAATTGAAACTTTGACTAAATCCCATACATAAATATACATATGGAGATAGTATATTTGAAACTTTCCCAATGAAATGAAATTCCCATGTTGACAATTAAGTTTGCTCCCGCCAGCAATCGAATATTTGACTTAAGTTTTTCGGTTAGGGGGGATTGAGTATGGTGTTGCTGTCTGGTGCTGAGATATAGAGACAAGTAAACACAAATACAAAGTAGACAAAAAAAAATTGGATTCATGAAAAGCCTCCTAAGAGCCCCAACCTCACCAAAAAAGGACTTAGGCTCGTTCAGACAAGCACTGCTTAACAAGAACCAGTCAAAGTATTTTTATTTTTTTTGTTGTTGATATTTTGGTTATATGAAAACTTCAACCCTAATTTACTTTTAATAACTTCATACACAAACAAGCATACAGGAAGCATTAAAAGTGTCCTTTTTCGACACACACACACACACACTCACATGGGCATGGACATGTTGATAGATACCAAAAAAGGATATGCCAGACGCATAAGCTTACATTAAAGTTTTTTCCTTTCTATTTAAGTTTTGAAATTCCCTCATTGTTGCTTGATGGTTAGAGATAACCTGCTTAGATTTCTCGTTAACGAGGGTTAAATGTTACTTCCAAGTTTGGTCTGCTGCTGCTGCTGTTATATGCTTTATTGGTTTGAGTTATTTCACCCATGAATGCCGGAAATTTAATGCAAGGACGAGAAGGGTGACTTACCTACTACTAATGCCCATGTTTTCGTTATAATTACTCAATACAGTAATTGGTTTTGAAATCTATTCAAGTGAAAAATTGCATGTCTACTAGGGTGCAACATATTTGAACATTTACCAACACTGCTAGAATTCAATAAGATACTCAAAACACCAAAAAAATAATCATATCCAAGCAATTGTAGACATACTCCACATGAATGAATAAATGATTGTTGAGACTTAGACTGATACTGAGACTGAGAATGAATGAATGCCTGCAGCAAACAGCAAATCAAAAGGAAAGGACGCACAACACAGTACATAAGTATTTTACTGTCTTCAAGCAAAGTTGACATAACTTTAACTGACAAACTAACTGAGTGAATGGGTGAATAAGTAAGTGAGTGAGTGAGTGACTGGCTGACTGACTGACTGAATGCATGAGTGAATGAATGAGTGACTGTCACAAACTGCCTGCAACTTGATTCATTCTCAACTCCAACTTGCAATGACTTTGACTTGGCTAAATCAAAATGCTTTTGTTCACATGCCAAAAACGTAAAGGATACGGCCGGAAGCAGTAAGCAACAAAGACAAAAAAAAAAGAAAGACTCAAAGTGCCAAGGCAAGGCAAAAAAATATGACGAGCTCAAGTATGCGTCGCTCTGATTCGTCAAATAAGATGAGAGAGCCGGTGTTGAAAAAACCAAAACACAAAGCAAAAAAGATATTGCCAAGCTGTACTAGTAGTACTATGTAGTACTTCATCTACGTTTTGTTTCTCTTACTTACTTGTAGGATACATACTTCATTCATCCCATTCATTCAGCCATCCATTCAACCATTCATCCATCTATCCATTTGTGCCTTTTATGCCACGTCAGACTGCGCTTGACACTCGTTTTGCAAACATGTCGAAGCCATTAAGACAATCATTTTTTGAAGTGTTGTGAAAAACACAAACATACACACAAACACAGACGCCACGCAATCTCAAGTCCTTTACCTCTTGTCTCTTTGTGTGTGTGTTTTTTTTTTTTGCTCTTATTGTATTCAACACTACTATCATCCTTATGCTTATGTGTTTCAGTCACATTTGAAAAACACAAAAAAAACTGCAATACAATGACAAGTCGACGAGACTGACTACTTTTGCTTTTGTTTTGTTTGTTTGTACTATTGTATATGAGTTTCGTAAATAGTCAAAATGATTTAAGTAAAGCAATTTGTTTGAAGAACACTTAAGGATTTGTCACTAGCCAGACCGGATACATTTTGATATGTTTAATGCTTCATAAACCAAATGACTGCTATCACACGGAATTTCCACTAAAAATTATGAAATTATCTAATAAGAAGCCAAAAAGCATGCTTTAATTTCTTTTCGGTGAACAAATTTTATTACGCAAGGTAATGTCATTCCAACCTGTCAGCATAGCTAAAGAAATGAATCCTTTCTTATCTTAGCTCAATAAGTCATAATAATTTCTGCCAACTCATTTCACATAAATCTGTAGGTCCTTTTTGGAAAATAAAGCAAAGCCTAAAAGCAGGCAACGTTTTCTTTCTTTTTATAGTTTTATATGCTTGCAAAGCACATTTTTTACTTTTATATACATTTCTTATCCAAAAGTTCAGCTCGTTTTAGTCCACAGTCCGACTGCCTGTTTGCCTGACTGTCTGCCATGTCGACGCATAATTTATCAACGTCATCATGAACGCGTCCGTTGCCTAAATCGATACTTGTTGCCAACAACGGAAACAACAACAAAACCAACACAAGTATAGTAAAAGGACGATGACAACCCTGCCGTGGCAGCAAAAGCCATAAAATTTAGCTTCTTAACAAGCAAAGAAAAGCAAAAGCAATCTTAAGCCATGAATACAAAAGGCCAAGTTAAGCTGAACCAAACAACAACAACACGAACAAAACAAAACAAAAGTAAAGGAAAGTTGAGAAGAAAAGTAAAGAAAGGAAAGGACAGTCAGGACATTTTTCTATTTTATACGCTTATCAATACTAAGCATTTTTCAGTTTCAGATAAAAAAAACGAAACGACCTTTTGTTCCTTACCTTGCATGTGTTCTTCCATCTTTCAATGCCTTTTTTGCTAAGTTTTCATATTGCTTTCTTTTTTGTATTCTTTATTTCTTGTCATAAAATAAAATATAGAAAAACATTTTCAAAACATAAAATGTACATTATATTCTACCCCCCATCCATTTGTTTACTGTTGCGCTCACGGGCCTTGTCCGGCCCATGCCATTATCTATTGCAGATTGTACAATATACGAGTATAAATTTCAGTTACGGGCGGAACCTATTACTACTGGAAAAATCAGGCTATATGGCAAGGTAGGACAAGGAGATGGTCATAAAAACATGAATTGTTGTTGGTTGTTTGGGCTCTTAGCAACAAATCCAATTGGGCATAAATCGGCTTTAGTTTGTTTGAGTGTCTGTGTGTATGTATGCTGGATGAAGAAAGAACATAAAATCGGTATACAAAACATATATGTCCGTATATCATGTTGCCATAGATTGCCTTCCTTATTTTATGTGCATTTAAGCAATGCGCTTATTGACTTTATGACAAATGTGGTTAGTAGCATCAAGCAAAAGATGAATGAAGCCATGAAGCCATTGATTGTGACAACCCAAAATGACCAAAATCAAATCGAGTGTAGTGATGAATTTATTGTATTGAATGCGATTTAAAAAGTATAAAGAAAGAAGAGGGAAGAGAGAGTTTCAAATAAAAACAACGATTTAAAATTGATTGCTTAAGTTCAGTAGATTATGATAGAGACTACATACAATTGAAGCTTTGAAAAAAAAAACTGTTTCATTTCACCAACTCTGTTTATTTGCAACAACTGTACTAAAAAGTTGAACTCAAAGACCGAATTTATACCACATAATGTCCAATCCTTTTAGAGGTTTTCCCATTAATTTAAGCTAGAGAAATGTTATTAATAATGCAATGTTAATAAAGCAGCAATCGCAAAGGCAGCTCATTCAATTCTTTATTTAATATTTTCAAACGGATAGTAATCAAAGTTAAGCATGTTAACATTTGCACTCTGGAATAAATTTTGGAAGACTTAAGATTTTTTTAAATTTGAATAAATGATCGTAGGATTGCCATATGGATTTCCCTTCTTCATAAACTGATAGATGAGGCCATAGATGCTTCTGTGATCCTAAATCATCTATTTTTGAAGTAGATTTTGTAACAAAAAGTAGTAGATTTTGTAAAATAGTAGTATATTTGGGAAAAAAAAGTAGTAGGTTTTGTAAACATTTTAGTAAAAAGTAGTTAATAGTAGTAGATTTTGTAAAATAGTAGTAGATTATGTGAAATAGTAATATATTTGGAAAAAGTAGTCGATTTTGTGAAATAAAAGACGATTTTTTTGAAATGGGAGTATATTTTGTAAAATAGTAGAAGACTTTGTACAAATTGTAATAGATTTTCAAAATAGTAGTGATTTTGAAAAAAAATACACATTTTGCAAAAATAGTAGTAAGCTTTGTAAAATATTGGTAGATTTTGTAAAATTAGAAGTAGATGTTGAAAAAAAAGATTCTAGATTTTGTAGAATAGCAGTAGATTTGTAAAAAAAAAGTTGTTTATCGATCATGTGCTAGAAATCGCTTTCATTTCAATATTGAGACGATTTCAAAGCCTAAAAACATGCAATTTAAATTTTCATAATTTTTGTTTACAAGTATTTATTTACTCAATAGTTTAAGTTTGAGGCGAAAGCGATTTTTGTGACACCCCTGATACTTTAATTATTGAGTAAATAAATACTTGAAAACTTTTTTTTTTAAATAGTAGAAGATTGCGTAAAATAGTGAAACTTCTCAGGCGACGACGTTTGGCAAAAATGGAGAGTGAAGTGATAAGAAAGCGTCATGTTTTTTTTTGTCGTGTTGTATTTCATAAACCGTAATAGGTAGGCACCTAAAATTTCTACGGAGTGTGCATTTTTTTTTTTGCCGCTATACAACAAACTTTTCCAAAATTATTGAAAAATCCACCGGATTAGTCGGAAAATCTCAATAATGTTATAATTACAATTACAGTAGCTTATGTTTCAACCAATACTTTGTAACAATCACAGTTTGCAACTCAAGCAGTGCAGACGTGTTTAGTGCATAGAACATTATTTAATACAAAAAAAAAAAAAAAAAAATTATTTTAAATAAGTGAAATACATAAGTGATAGATGAGCTCTGCTCGTCAAAACAGTCAAAAGCCACCAATAAATACTCAGAGAAACGCTTATATATCGATTGTCTCTATGGATTGCAGCAACAAAAATAAAGATTCCTTGCTTAGCACAAAGTTGCCTGAGAATAGAGCAAGATCTAGCTCTCCTGCTCTAAGCTCTAATAGCAGACATTCTCTACCATGGAGCGCCCAGTGCCCATCCCCGCAAACTCCCTTTTGCACAATTGCAGCAACTACTGCTTCTGTAGCAACAACAAACACAACTCAAAGTACAACCTACACAAGTACAGCTAATACTGCATCATCATCTACAGCAACATACTCAGCAACTGCATCGATCGCGTCATCGCATGCAGTTACTGCAATAACTACAAATACCGAAACATTTAACCGCAACAATAGCAATGTGTCCAATCAGGCATCGAACGCGTCATCGGCTAGTTCTACAGCTAAACCAACAACAAAAGCATCCACGCAACTACAAAGTGCCAATTACAAGAGAAACCGTACAACGCAATCACCTGAAAGTCTGACCGAACAATATCAAAACAACAACAAAAAGCAGCGTAGCAAAGTACAAAAAACGGTACAGACTAAAGTACAAGAAAACTGTTCAAATACAAATAAGAGGCAGCGATTGAATAAACACACAACTGTTTCTAATGCTGACAGTTGCTATACTAATTATTATCGTCCGCTTACAACTATCATGGACAGTGAAACCACCGTAGACGATCCATCAACAGATCAAGCAGTTGATGACTCGGTACCTTCAGCCACACCAAATATAAAAATTCCTCCTATTACAGTGCTAAAGAAAAGCGCTAAATACATACATGATATGTTTAAGGAATTAAATATAAATACATACTACGTTAAAACTATATCTATTGGCATCAAAGTAATTGTCAAGAGCATTGATTGTTTTAATACTGTTTATGACCGTCTTAAAAACGACAATTGTGAGTTCTTCTCTTATGAGAACAGAGAAACAAAGCCTTATAAAGCCGTCCTCTCTGGTCTCGACAAATTACCCAACGATGAGGTTAAATCAATACTAATATCTCATGGTCTAAAATGCACTGATGTTAAAACAATTGAAAAGAGCACTAACTCAGGTCTAAAAATACTATTATATGTGGTGTACTTCGAAAATAGAACAATTACCTTAAAGCAACTGAAACAAAATTATTCCTGTATATATCACACAAAAGTGAGATGGGAATATAAAACTAAATCCTTGAATAAGGTAACCCAATGCTACAATTGCCAACTCTTCGGCCACGGATCTAATAGCTGTAATGTGAAAACCTCTTGCGCTAATTGTGCAGGTCAACATCATACAACTGCCTGTACGTCACCAACCATGGCTCGTTGTGCTAATTGCAATGGTGAACATAGATCTACTGATCCTAACTGTCCATGCCGTTCTTCGTATCTATCTCTTCTTCGAAGTCGTATGACCAACAACACTCACGTCAACAGACCACAGAGGAATAATCATCACGACACCAAGAGTAGCAGAAACGGAATGCACAATAATGGTAACTATGGATTAGACTATCCGACCTTAACGAGCAATACAGCAAGACATAGCTTGCACACGCCACGCATTATATCTTCTGCTATTGAATTGAAAGACAACATCCCATCCAGCAGCAACAATGCTCCACAAATGCTTGACTACAGGAATGCCCTACTGAATTCGTCAACGCAATCAACGAATGATCTCTTTACCATCGATGAAATCAATTCGCTCATCACTGAACTGCTTCAAAAATTGAGGAACTGTACCAGTAAGAGCGAACAATTTAATATCATTACTCAGTTAGCTTGTAAATACCTTTATGCAGCTAAGTAATAACCATCTTAATATCATGGCATGGAATTCACGTGCCGTCCGTTCCAAAAAAGCAGAACTAGCAAATTTCTTGACCCACAACAATATCCATGTGTGTTTATTGAGTGAAACTTGGTTGACAAATAAGGATCGGTTCATACTTCCAAATTATACAGTTTATAGGAAAGACCGCACTGCAAGTAGGGGAGGCGGCGTAGCTTTGGCAATAACTAATAACTTAAAACATAGAGAGGTTCCTATTGTTAATACGCATTTAATTGAAAACGTTGGTGTAGAAGTTATTATTGACTCGCAAAGCACTATCAAAATATTTTCAATATACTTTCCAGGAGCATCGGCGAAATGTCTAGACAGTTCTTGCATTCTGGTAAACGACAAGTCACACCATAGAAGCTTATTCAAGGCAGATTTGCTAAAGTTCTCACGAGTAAACGGTCAGTATTTATTAGGTGGTGATTTCAATTGTAGGAATAGGCTATGGAACTGCAGTAGAACAAACTGTTGGGGGAATATACTTTATGAAATGTCCTATATTGACAAATTTTCAATACTGTACCCCAAAGACCCTACATATATTCCATTTAGCTACAAGGCAAAACCCTCAACACTAGACCTCTTCATTTCTAACTCTCCAAACTTGATGACTGAACCATTAGCCATTAATGATCTCACATCAGACCACCTTCCTGTTATCATCAAAGTTAATGCTAAACCATGTGTAATAGAAAATACTTTCCCAGTTTATTCTAGAGCTAATTGGAAAATTTTCAAGGAAACCCTGAACCTTAACTTTAGGCATATGCAGCCTGATTTCATTGCTCCTCCTACTATAGAGCTGATAGATAAAATGGTAGACTTAATTAAAACGGAAGTAACTGCTGCACTTGAAATTGCAGTTCCAAGAAAAACATCTAAGCAACTCTGCAAAAAGTTACCTTACCATATCTCTGAGCTCATTAAAATAAGAAATATAGTGAATAGACGTTGGATAAGAACAAGGCAACCTATATATAAAGCTCAGTTAAGTCACCTTAAACATCAAATAAGATGTCAAATCCATGCTCATAACAATAGTACTTGGAACAATAAGCTTGCGAACCTAGATAAAAATTCCAAAAGTTTCTGGAAAATAACTAAATTAACTAAAAACAAAAATGTCTTTATTCCAAGCTTTCAATACAATGACAAAACGTATTCTACTCGACAAGAAAAAGCCAATATACTTGGAGAAATATTTCAAGAAAAACATAAAATTACGGAATCTCTTTCTGATAGTGAAACCATTAGAACGATCAAGAGTTCCATCAGTGATCTTGATAACCATCGATCATTTGATGTGCCTTCTGTATCAACTAATGATATTAAGAATATTATCTTTTTGCTTGAGACGAAGAAATCTCCAGGTCCGGACAATCTTCCAAATATATGTGTAAAAAACCTCCCACTAAATGTAATCCGTTTTCTCTCACTTATCTTTAATTATTCACTTCAAATTGGTTATTTTCCCCAATCGTGGAAAGTTGCAAAAATCATACCCATTTCCAAACCTGGAAAACCACCAGATTCACCTGAGAACTACCGCCCCATCAGCTTGTTATGTTGCTTTTCGAAAATATTTGAAAAAATCTTGAAGGCAAGACTTAACTCTCATCTCGAAACAAATTCAATTATACCTGCATCTCAATTTGGCTTTCGGTCGCATTTAAGTTGCATAAACCCTCTTCTAAAGCTCAAAAAATTTATAAAACAAAATTTGCAAGATAAAAAATCAGTCGGATTGGTTGCCTTAGATATACAAGCAGGTTTTGATACAGTATGGCATGATGGTTTAATACATAAACTAATGGTTACGAATACACCTATCTACTTAACAAAAATTTTTCAAAGCTTCGTCACAAACTAGACACTTTTTTATTGAATTAAATGGCATTCAATCGGATACTAAAACCATTAGTGCTGGGGTACCGCAAGGATCGGTCTTAGGACCGATATTATATAACTTATATATCCATGATGTACCTGTACTTAACAACTGCACTGTTTCTATCTTTGCAGACGATACTGCGCTTTATTGTGCAGGTACAAATTACATAGGTATACACAACACCCTCCAAAGCTCGTTGACTGAACTAAATTTATACTATAAAAAATGGAAAATCATGCTAAATGTCAATAAGACTAATGCTATTTTCTTCACAAGAAAAAGGAAAAGTGAATATTTGCCAAATGGTAATCTAAACTGCAACAATACTGACATCCCTTGGTTAAATAGCATACGATATCTTGGCTTACATTTAGATAGGAAACTTACTTTTAATGTTCATATCGGGAAAACTCTGGATAAGATTAATAAAACGATATGCACACTCTATCCGATCATAAATCGTAAATCAAAACTCTCACAGCACAATAAACTCATTATCTTTAAATCAATATTTAATCCCATTTTAATGTATATTTCACAGGTCTGGGGTGATTGTGCTATAACACATATAAAAAAAATTCAAATCGCACAGAATGCACAGAATAAACTATTCAAATTGTTACTGAATTTACCATACTACTATTCGACAAGTCAATTACATGTAAAAATCAAATATTCAAAAAATTGAAGAAAAAATCTCTATTTATAACTCAATCTTTAATAATCGCAATTCACTTATATAGGGTCTTCACTATGTATATAAGTTTGCGCATAACTGGTACTTGTATCTCTAGTCTATGATTAGAGCTTACAAGTACTCAGTTAACTAGTCTAAGTTAGTTAAGTCAGTGTTAAGTGTTCGTTATCGAAGTGTTTTTTCCCATTTTCCCTTAGCATAAAATGTGTAAAAATATACATAACTTATTTAATAATTGAAACAATTTTTCAGCAGCTAAGTAGATTAA
>JBAMAV010000702.1:0-16283 GCA_037043315.1 Amiota communis
AGGGCTGATATATTTATTTGATTTTATGCTTATGAAATACTTATTTCTTTTTCTTTGTCACTCCAATGCGAGGACAAATCAAAAAAAAAAAAAAGTAAGAAAAACCTAGGAAAGCACATTTATTTTCACGCCATTAAAAGAGCGAATAAAATAAAAGCCAGAAAGAAGGCTATCATTGGCTATGCCAAAGATGTAATAATATTCGCGCTCCTCCGGGTTGCATCCAACCATCCTTTCTTAGCATCACTATATTCTCTCTGTTACAGTTTGCCTATCAACAAAGAACACAGTTTGAGTTGCATTTTATTTTTATTGTACTTATACTCTTTATTAGTTTGCATTTAATGTGTATTTGTATAGAACGTACCCCTGCTGGTAACGGTAGGATCATAAAATTTACATGGTTAATGGATACAGATCAAAAACTTATAGTATCCAAATTTCAGTTCGATACGTCAAAAAACAAAAAACTTTTTCTAATAAGAACTTTAATTTAAAGGGGGGTTTGTATGGGAGGAATACTGGATCATATAGCTCCCGATATATGTGGTCAATCAACCAATAGTCATATGTATGTGGTGCTAAATATGGTCATGATAACCTTCTTTCTGATTTTTATTGTCAAATTGTCCTAAGCGACTTCGAAGTGATGCCGCCTTGCAGTCCCCATTTAACACTTAACTGTGTTCGTTACACAATTTCCCTTAAAGGCTTCAGTGGTGGTACGCTATATTTTTGATGCCCTTTACACACCAAAATTTTGAAATTTGACATGTTTTCTCATGAATATATTTTTTGGCGAAACCTATACGCTTGCTCTGATTCACCTTTGCTATGAATGGCTTCTTGCGGGGTATTAATCCATGTAGGTCACTTTTATGAAAGGCTCTCCTGGCCGTATTGGCTCCTACTGATTTGTCTGATGTTTGGATAAAGTTTTCAAATAAATTGACTGCACTTGAGGCTGTATTTGCCTTTACTCCTCTGACTACAGCTCTAACTTGAGTATCAGTAAGTCGCTTTGGACAAACAGTTCTCCGCATATCTTCAACCCGACAATGTGTGGCATATTTGTCATATATTTTTCTTTAAATGAGCTGTAACTCCGAAGTTACTTTTGTACCATTCAAAGAGTGTTAACCTTATGAGCGTGCTATCTTAGTATGCGTTTCACCAAAAAGTTGGAGAAAAGGATAACAAAGTTACCAACAGGTGGCGTGTACTAGTATTCCACCGCTAGGAGACAGAACAGGATAATAAAAGTTACCGTTAGGTGGCATGTACTAGTCAGGACACATATCCATACAATTATTTTTGAAAACTGTTGGTTTCGGAAAAGGAATAGGTTAATGCGATTACCAACAGGTGGCGTATAGTTAAACTGAACTGTGTGGTTTGGTGTTTAATCAAAAGGTGTTATGGAGTAAAGAAATCATTGGTTAGGGGGAGTAAACAACTTGTAAGCATTAAGTATTTAAATGTAAGGATTAAAGAATTTTAAGTGGTATTTAGCAAGCTGTTGTATTTATGGTAGACATTACCTCAAATATTTATGACACTTAATGAATTTTGTAAGGAATGGAAAGTCTATTTCTGGTAATCCCAGAACATAAGCAATGAATGAGGACAGGCAAAGACACATTATCGGAAATTCTCAAGGTTACAATGGCTACATTTGCTTAAGACATGCCTTCTAAGAATCCATGGATCCTGCTTCCTTTGTAATTGGAGATATCTTCGAGAGAGGATTCTTGTGTGAAATCACAACAAAAAGATTACTTTGGTCTTAACAAAACTGGCATAACCTTTACATGGTAAGCTGAATGAGTGGAACACAACAACAAACAGATATTTGAATATTGTTCGTTATGGGAGGACACTATATGTTTAAGTAATCGGCCAGCTCTGATTATGTGTATTCAACATGAAAATGAAGTTTGCAATGCCATAATTTTAGTGTCAAAGCAGACAAATAAACATGGCCCAGTTCATGTGCCTCTGTCTCTCTGTCACTTACATATGTCTCATACATAAGTTTCTAATGCACGGTTCTATTCATATAACATCATAAAGATAATGGTTATCTTCATATTTACAAAAGGAATGCTAGAATGCTGTTAATTATAATGATAATATTTATTTCTTAGTCACATAAGCGGATATCGGCAAATCGTCGACAGTTATATCGATTAGAAAATGGGTTCACAATCATCAATTTCCAATGGCTCTTGGAATGTCAGAATCTCGGCATCTCTACAACTTTTCTCGAAATAGATTTATAAATAAATAATACATTATATGTTGTAAATACATATATGAGTAATATTCGTAAGTCCATGAAATCAGAAACTTCCTGGAATCAAAAATTTCTTGTAAGAAAAATCTTAATCTGCACTTAACATTTTGCACATTTAGAATTTAGTTCGTGGGCATGGCAAAGTGGAGGGAGAGACATTAGTTACACGTCCACCCTCCAATAATGAGCATGGAATTGTTAGTCATGTTCAGAATTTAGTATTTAATTTTAATATGTAAATCATGGTCAAGTAATTAAATAAATGAACTGAGTAAAGTGCATAAATTCTACCTCCTCACATTATTTTGCCACTGGTATGTACGTACACTCCCTTTTTCTTGTCAACAGTTTTCCTTTTAATCACTCATTATAATTTCATGTGTGTAAATTTACATAAATAAATATAAGTGAGTATCTAGTAAATGGTATATGTGTATAATGCATGTGGCATTGTTTCTGTTGGATTAGCAATAATTTACAATGAAATATTCATTTAACTTGGGCTTAGGAAGTGCATAAGAATGGAGAACGGATTAGGACCTATGAACCTTTATTTCGAAATTTCTTAGAGATAGTTAAAAAATTGTTTGTAGTTCTAAAATGAATGGTAATTGAGAAAGGTTCATCCAACTGAAAATCAGTTGGATCAGGTATAATCGAGTGTTGTGATGCGTGCCATTGTGCAATCGAAAAATTGCGATTAATCGATCAATCAAAAAAAGAAAAAAGGACAAGGTTAGGACAACCTCAATACAAACTTAGCTTCTTTCTCAGTGTTCCAGTTCTGGAGTCTACGATTGGGAAGCAATGAAAACCGTGTTTCCCAAGCTATACAATCTCTCCCATCGAAACAGCTTTTTTAAAAAGCGGATGCAATCGCTAAGGAAAAAACATAACAAATTAACAACTAAGCGCCTATCAGTGTTGGCCAAAAGTTAATCTGATCAACGATTAATGATTTTTGATTGTAAAACACCCGTCAAAATAAGTTTTTTTTTTTTTTTAAATCACATTGCATAAAAGAAATGTTAAATGTATATAAGTTCTTACATCAAAATTGCACCTGCCATCAACTCGGAAAGTGATATTGACAGATCAGTTAATGAGATAAATTCAGTACTGGTAGCTGCAGCTGAGGTATCAATGCCTGCGATTGTTATGCACAAGTTTAGCAGAAAATTTTTTTTTAAATAGGGAAATCGATGAACTAGTGGTTATTAAACGAAGAGAATGGCAACATCACAGATCTCCTGCCGCTAAAGAAAGGCTGAAAACTGCAATAAAGCACTTACAAGTGATAAGATCGAGGCACAAAGGCGTTATATTGAGAATCTATCATCTACAAACACTACATTATCACTCTGGAAAGCCCAAAAATCGCTAAATACTCCTGTGGAACTGGATTCACCTAATAGAGACCGAACCGGTAGTTGGGCACGTTCCGATTAAGAATGTATCTGCCAACCATTTGAAGAACATGTTCCAACAATCTCAACTTATTTAAATATGTCTCCAATAAAAACTAACTCAAGGGAAATCGAATCAATTATTAAAACTCAACTGAATCCTAAGAAATCTGCAGGTTATGATTGTATTGTTCCAAAAATGATAACTGAACTTCCAAACGCAGCAATAGCATTTCTGTCGTATCTTTCCATGCTATCCTTAAAATTGGATACTTTCCAATGCAATGGAAGAAATCAGTTATCATAATGGTTTCACAGCCCGAGAAGGATAGGACAAATTCTTCTTCTTACAGATCTATAAGTCTGCTTCCATGTCTTTCGAAACTCATTCACTATTTACAAAGAAGTATTACAATTCCAGATCATCAATTTGGATTTAAAGCAAAACATGGAAGTTCCATGATGGACCGATTGAGCAAGTCAATAGGGTTACTTCGGAAATAAGAACTGCCTTTGAAAAACGAGAATATTGCTCTACAGTATTTCTTGATGCGTTTGATCGAAAATGTACATAAAATCCTACAATCCTATATAATAAATCGAGTGTTTGTAGTAAGACAGAAAAACATCATAGCGAATGAAATTTTGATAAAAGCAGACGTTCCCCAAGGTAGTGTCCTGGGACCAACATTGCTGACATACCAACAAGTGCTCAAATTGTCAGATCCACTTTTGCCAATGACACTGCCATAATCAGCCGCTTCCGTTACCCAGTTAAAGCTTCTACAGTCCTGGATTATCATCGTAAAATCCTCCAGGAGTGGTTATCAAACTGGAGAATTACAGGCAATGAGGGGAAATGAAAGCACATAACATTTACATTGAATCATCGGACATGCTCTCCAGAAACGTTAAATGGTGCTACAATTCATCAAACTCAAATAGTAACTTATCTTGGCGTTCATCTGGACAGACGTCTCAAATGGAGGAAACATATAGAAGCTAAACAGACGTTTTCTATATTATATCCAAAAGATCCCACCTATTTACCAGCATTCTATAAATCAAAGCCCTCCACTTTAGACATAATATTAACAAACTCTTCAAACTACTTAACTGAATCTACAACTTACAATGACCTTTCGTCTGATCACCTCCCAATTATCACACACTTAAAACACCAAGTACCTCCTACAATAAATACATTTTTACAGTACTCCAATGCAAATTGGAAACTATACAAAAGACTACTAAACTCACAATTTGAAAATCGTCCCACCAAAGAATCACTTGATTGTATGGTTGAAAACTTGTCCTGTGCAGTTATTGATGCTGTGATGCTATTGAAATTGCTGTTACCAAAAAAGAAATAAAACCATTCTCATTAAAACCTTCTGCTTCTATCAGTGAACTTATGACTGATAGAAACTCAATACAAAGGCATTGGGTTAGGCACCCTATTCATAAAGCTAAACTAAATTTTTTAAACAGAATACCAAATTATCAACGCTTGAGCCCTCTTCAAAACTGTTCTGGAAAATTTCAAAAATTATTAAAAATAAAAAACAGTTTGTTCCTTGTTTTCGCTATAATGATCAGGTGTATAGTACTAATGATGAAAAATCAAATCTTCTTGCAGTAATTTTTGAGCACAAACACCATCCGACTGAGTTACTTTCTAACCCTAACACTGTTGATCTAGTAAATGCATCACTTGAAGAGCTTGAAAATATCGAAAACTACAATGTTCCTAGTTTTTCCGCTGCTGAAGATATGACAAAATTCACTCCCTTAAAAATAAGAAAGCCCCAGGTCCTGATTCCAAACCAAATGTCTATTTAAATGTATTAAAAACTTGCCGAAAAATGCTATATATTATTTAACACTCATTTTTAACCACTCCATACGCATTGGATATTTTCCACGGAAATGGAAATTTGCTAAAGTAATAGCAATTCCCAAGCCTGAAAAGCCCTCACAATCTACCGAGAGCTACCGTCCAATAAGCTTACTATGAGGGTTTTCAAAAATTTTTGAACGCTTAATAAAAACTAAACTAGTTATGCACCTGGATGAATTGCCACTCTACCTCCAATCTAGTATGGATTTAGGTCACATCTTAGTTGCATCATAAAAGAGGAACTATGTTCTAAAAAATCTGTTGGTATGGTTGCTATGCATGTTCAAGCTGCTTTGATTCTGTGTGGCACAGAGGCTTAATACACAAATTGTCTTATTTAAATTTTCTTTCATATCATATTAAAATCATTAAACATTTTTTTAGTGAAGGACAATTTTCAGTATTTATAGATGGAAGTCAGTCAAACTACAAACTTATAAGATGGAGTAACACAGGGTTCCGTGCTTGGTCCCATTCTGTATAATATCTATACATATGATATATCGATTTCTGAAAATTTTAAAACATCTATTTTTGCTGATGATACAGCCATTTACTGCTCAGGGGAAAATTTTGTATCAGTTAAAAACCACTTACAAGTTGCACTTAATAATTAAACAACTTATTTCACAACTTGGAAAATTAAATTATATGCAAGTAAGACAAAAGCAATTTACTTCACTAAAAAACGCAAAGCCTGTTATCTTCCAACTACAAATTTGGAAATTGACATCTCTAGTGTTCCATGGGAAAACCACTTAAAATACCTGGGCTTACACTTAAACTAGAAGTTAACATTTGTCTTACACAATTGGAAAAATAAACAAAACGACACGAATTCTCTACCCTTTCATAAACAGAAAATCCCTTTTATCTGCTCATAACAAAATGGTTATATTCAAACTATTTTTACACCGATTATCCTGTATGGCTCTGTAGTATGGGGAGACTGCGAAAAGTCACACAAATTGTTAAAAATGATATTGAATTTTCCATACTTTTTCTCCACATCTTATCTGCATAAAGGAACACATATCTAATGCTCAAAGAAATTTTATACCACAGCATTAATCTTACGCTCATCCTTGTGAACGACTGATTCTTTAAGCCCTATCCTCTGGTAAGTACTAATAAAATTAGTCTATCACCTAATCTAGTCGTAGTAGTTTATAAGTTCTATTTAAGGTTGTTCTTTCTTTCCCAATTTTGCTTATTATTATTATATGAAAGTATAAATATCTTAAATTAGTATGTGTATGTATATTTTCCAATTGAAAGCTACTTATCAAAAGCTAAACAATGTATTTTCTTCTTTTGTAAATAACTAAGGCATTAATATTTGTGGGATTAAATAAAAAAAAAAAAAAAATAAATAAGAACATAAAGTTCGATCAACTGCAATAAGAGAAAGATTTTTGAATTGAACAGCAATAGGTTTGCTATTAGAGCAGAGTCAATTGCATGCAAGTGGCAGAAAGATAGAAAATAATACAAAGTGGAGGGCAAAAATGACTTGCATCCGCCCTCAATGGAAGTCTGAAACTTTTAATCAGGCTCGGCAACACTCTATCACACTCATCTGGGTATCGAAGGAAATGAGATGGCGGACGAGTGTGCTAGGAAAGGCTCGGCACTGCTCATATCTCAAGTAGTCGCTGATGTTTACAGACCCTTACATGATATACTCTCATGCCTGGAAGTGAAAACCAAAAATCTATCAGGCAAAAAGTGGGAAAATGAGTCTGCCTGCACTGTCGCAAGGACACTGTAGCATTGTTATAAACCAATGAGAACTTCCGAGCTCCTTCACTTTAACAAGAAAAGGGTTCGGACGTTGACGGGAGTCATAACGGGGCACTGCACCATCGGGCTGATGGCCCACAGGATACAAACTTCACACCATGACTTCTATCATAGCTGTGAAGACGAGGAAAAGCCGGAGAGCATCCAACACCTCCTCTGTGATTGCTCTGCTCTTCTCAGTAAACAAACCCGGTTTCTCGGGAAGCCGTTCTTCGAGGAATTGGGTAGTTTGGTAAAATGTCATTTGGGGAACCTGGCTCTGTTCGTGGTCTCCTCAGGTTGGTTGTAGAGATAGAGGGAGATAGCTAGATCGACCTTTGGACTGTTGTGTGATTACCACTAACAACCCTCTTTCCCTTACCCTTTTTTATCAGGCACCACAATGGGCCTGTAAGGCTTCTGGGTGATCTCGCGAGGAATTGCGAGCAGCATGCATAACCTAACCTAGCCTAAGCCAGTGATTGACTTAAAGCTACCGGTTAAGTGCAAGCGGGATATGAAAATTGTTGTTACTAGAACGTCAATTGCTCATTTTATGGATCAAAACTAAGAATTGACTTATCTTGATAGCAGTTCTGATCCATTATCAAATTTGTGGCTTATTCAATTTATTGACTTGCAATAACTAAACTGAACCAGAAATACTCGTATTAAATAACTTCTTGCACTCATTTAACATGATCTGAAATATGCAAATAGTGATTTATATAAATAAACTGTGATTCATTTAAATACTGTGTGAATAGTCCTATAAGGGAAATTATGTTTTATGAGATACACTTAGTATAACAAATATCATTTAACATTTTCAGGGTCTCTCATTCGACTATCCTCAATCTGTTTTAATTAAACATTAAGTGAAGAGAAGATAGAAAACTATTGCATCATATATTTAAATATTATCATTAACATATATTATTATTTTGTCAATTTGGTTAAGATAATTTAAATTTATAATGAAAGGAGCATTTAAGCCACATAGACACTTTTATCCAACATTTTATTAATTAACGTAATTACATGGAAAAAAGAACCCAAAAAAATAAAAAAACAAAACAAAAAAAAAAAAAAGAGAAACATAACCGAAAAATATGTTGTCACTATAAGCAAGTGGCATGGGCATGGGCGTATGAAAGGAAAATAGGAAATTTACTATAAACACATCATATCAGATAACCAACAAAGTACTCAGCACTTTTCTTTTGGTACTTAGTTCATCATCAAGAGGGGAAGAAGCTACTCTCCCCCTTTGGAATGGCCATGAGTGATGGACATCATTATTATGGTTTCACCACAAAACACATTTAAATTAAATGTTCAACTGACAGGACATCATTATTGCCAAGGCAACAAATGGGATTGGGTCGAACAGAATCACAAACCATAAGAGCTGAAAAAAGGATGTGGATTATACTGTCAAAACTGTTAGTTAACAATGGGTTATTATTGTAGTAAAAGGTCTAACATATTTTGTCTTAATTTCATTAATTCCATTTTCATTTTTGTCACATCATTTACCTCCTCAACGGCATTGGCCATGTCTTGTCTTGATGTTCATTAGAAAATTTTGTAAAACTCGAGTTGCACTATTGTGAGGGAAAACACAAGCAAAAATTATACTTTCGATGTATGAAAAGAAAATGTAACAGTGATGGTAAATAAGAGTAAAAATATACTAACTAGTACACAATTACGGGTAAAGCTCATTTAAATATCATATGAGTTGTGGACATGCACAAGTACGAGTACTAAAATTAAACGAAATGAAATGGAACAAATGAACAAAACCAAGCCGAATGACATAAACAGTTGACATTAAGTGTAATTAATTTTTCTGTTGACCACATAATACTTTAAAGCAAGTGGAGTGTCAGAGAAATTAATGCCTTCACCATTTAGGTGACACAACTTTCAACAATGAAACACAGCTCTCTTAAGGTCGATTGTCGGTTTCAGTTATGTATTGATTGTTGATGGTGGAAATTTAGATGAACTTTGATATATAGGCTTGGTTATTGTTGGATGAATTCTAATAAAAATTGAAGAAATATTGTAGAAATTGTGTATACATACTCGTACAATACTATTTTGTGTCACCTTTCTTAATCATAAGATATATCGTCATAGCGTAAGAATATGATGAAGTCGACATCTTGTCAGAGTTCATATTGCAAGTGAAATCAAAACATATGAAGATTCCTTGTGTCCGATCTTGTCAGCAATCTTTTTACAAGTGAAGACTAATCAGCTTGCAACCTTATCATGTTAGCTTCTTTTTATTATTAGCTTCAGAATTTTATCGAATCTGCTACTTGTACTGATAAGCAGAATAGCAACAGCGCAAATCGAAATTGTTGTTTCTGTGTTAATTGCTTAGTAGATCTGTTGTTATTCGTGTGTTATGTGTTTTAATACTTAGAATTGACTAAGCTTGATTGTAGTCCGGCTGCCTGCAATAACTTTAGTAAAGGTAAAGATTAAATAGACTTTAAAATTTATTAGAGTTACATTAAGAAATCGTACATCTTACAAATATATTGCAATTCCAATTGGCAGGCATGTTATGAAATAATGTAAAAATCCTCACCGATCTATTAAATAGTCACTCAAGATTCATTTGAATAAGCTAGGCAGATTCTGAAAGGAAAATGGTGAATTGATGAAATGATAAGAGAATGTAAGTACTAGTGCACAAGAAGTTCAATTAAAAGAGAGACTCCTCATCTAGTAAGTTCTTTCTTGTGAAATGAAAAGAAGAATTCAAAAAAGGACAGATCTCTTTAATATGAAAAACAGAACAACGGTATGGCAATACATCTATTAGATCAAAGTACATAACACCCTTTTTAACTTATTTAATTTTTATAAAAGTTTAAGTTATCACTATGAGTAAAGTAAGTTATTGCTTCAAGTGGTAAGTAGATGGTTTGATTGATGAATGAGTAAAGTTTCTTTATACCATATATTGTGAATACTTAAATTTGTATCTATAACTTTTTACATGAATAGCTGACAAGCTGAATATAATAGATCGCTTATTCTTGTTATGCATGAAACTTTATTAAGAATTATTTAATATTTTGAATTTTTTTAGTAAAAATGCGGACAGTGGAACTTTTCATTTTGCCCTAGTTTATTGAATTAAAAATAATGTGTGAGGTGTGTCATAAATTCGAGTAAATTATGTTCTTATGACATGTAATGGACAAAAACAATAAAGATTTAAATGGTGGGCTTAACATCAATTATATTTAATTAAAATAACAAAAAGAAAAATCACAGACCACAAAAAGAAAAAACAAGCAAAAAACAAAATTAAAGTGAGTAAACACAAAAAATGATAACAAAAATATAAAGCACCAAAGCTTATGTACACTTTACATAAGTAATTTTTGCTACTAAATACAATGTGTCATACTAACTACTTTTCATTAGCCTTCAGTTGTATAATTCATACAAATATATGCATTTGTTTGTTTTAAGTGGTTGACAGCAAAGCACATTCTTTTTAATCAATTGGTAAATGCATTGAATTGAAACTAATCAGTTACTTGCTGATTAATGGTGCTCATGTCTTCTGGTAGATGATTTTTCTTTTAAGAATATTATTATCTTTGCGATATTGTAACTGTCTACAAAAGAAGGAGTTTATGATTTGAACTAATGAAGTCAATTTTATTTTTAAGTTCCAAGATGTTTCCATCTTTTGTTTTACCTAGTAGTATTTAACGTTGACTTATAGTGAGTTGAAAGTTGTGTTCTCTAAAACACAAGTTGTACTCTGTAACAAAAACAACAACGCAAACGTGCGAAATTTTTTGTTGTTACAGCAATCAGAACTCTGTGGTCAACATAAACCCAATTTTAATGCTGGACTTTTTTTTTTTAACATTTATTGGACAAAAATAAACTTCCAACTTAACGGATACAAATAATTTATATGACAATATTGCATGAGATTAACAGATAGCTAAAAGCCTCAAAGGTATTTACGATGAAGGCAGTTGAGTTATTTTTAGCCAAAGCAGAAGCTAGCCTTTTGACATGAGACTTAAGCCGGTCATTGTATCGGCTTGTGTGTAAATTTATCTGCTCACGGACGAATGTGTCAAAGAGCATTAACTATCAGACAAAGGTATGAGGTATATATTTGCCTCGGCTGCGGTGCCCTATTAGAGAATCCCATAGGTCCAGGACGGGACCACTATTGTCTTAGAGATGGATGCTCAGGCTAAGTTGACTCCTGGGCCGCAGTTAACTGCGATGTTCCAGTGGTCTGTCCACCTGCTGAAACTTCTGAGTTATCTCTGAAGCCTCGCTGGCACTGGAAGAGCTGGCAATGATAGCTGTGTCATCAGCGTATGTGGCTAGAAGTCTATTGTCAGCATCTGGGGATGGCAAATCAGCGGTATAGAGTGTGTACAGGACAGGTCCAAGAACACTACCGTGAGGTACACCCGCAACAATACTGCGGATGTTTGATCGCTTGTTCCGGACCTCAACCATAAAGTAGCATCCAAGCAGATATGACCAAAGAATTAGATACTGAGCAGCTGGGAGAAGTTGCTTCAGCTTGCAAAACAGACTTACATGCCAGATCAGATCGAACGCTTGCTGAACATCCAGAAAGATGACAGAGTTATATTGTTTGCTCTCAAAGACCTCGAAGACATGCTGCACAACTCGATGAACCTATTCTGGTGCACCAAGAAGTTGCCGAAAGCCAAACTGGTGATCAGGTAAGGCATTCTAGACGCCACTTACTGCCAGCATGCGTCCAAGATGTATTGTTTAGAATATCTTGGAGAAAACCGGCAGCAAACTTATTGGTCGATATGGGGGAACAAGGATATCCGGCTTGCCAGGCTTCGGTATCATAGCAATCACAGCACTATTTCATTGAGAAAGGAAGAGGTGGAAGCGAATCATAGCGTTAAAAAGCATCAACAGGAGTATTACTCCCTTTGCAGGAAGAGCCTTTGCAACTTTGCCATCAATCCCATCGTAGCCAGGGGCTTTAGTGGACTTCAACTTGCTAATCTGGAAACGCATTTAACCAGAAGTGATAGAAGGGATCTGAGAGAACTGTGTTAAAAAAGGCCTCAGTGACACGAACTAGCAAGCTAAAAGGACTTGAAGCGGCTCTGCAGTTTATCAGCAAACGCGGCTGATATCTCAGCATCAGTTTTACACCACGTGTTATCCTCTCGTTTTATCGGGATCCTCCTGTGTGGCTGCCGTGGACATTCTACAGCAGCTCTGTTAACTTTTTGCCATTGTTATCAACTTTTTATATAAGAAAACAGAAGATGATGGAAGCAAATAATAGCAGCAATTTGAGATTGCAAATTTTCTGTTATAATTTTGAGCTGCCTGAACTATGTGTATATACTGTAAATTGTTCTTAATCATGTATTTTTCATACATTTTCTATTTTCATTTCTCACATTTGCCACAATATTCTACTTGTGTGTATAACCTCAGAACAGACTATGAACGCTATGTAAGTAGACATTAGTACTAGTCCAGTTTTCAGAAAAAGAATGTTTTGCAAATTGTCTTGAAATGAATAAGATACGAGTACATAGTTAGCGAAGATTTGTATTTGCTGTAATATTGTATTTATAGGATACAGTCCAAGGAACGTATAAAGTTTAAGTGGAAAAGTCATAACATGTCGTTGAAAAACTTTAAAAGATGAAAAATTGAAACTTTGTTATAACTCAAAAGCTTAGATGATGTGGTTATTTGGAAGACCAGTATACAAGAAACAATATCTCGAATAAATCTCTTAGATATGCTGATGAATAAGGTAAAGTTAGCATTGAGAGAACATGTACCTTAGCAGTGGGATTCAAAAATATTTGTAGTAGCAATAATGAAAAGTTTTAAACAACCTAAGAAAGAGAAAAAACGAAATTTATATTTAATTCATGAATGTACAATGGCGGGTGTTAATTGGCAAACATTTTTGAAATGACTTTTCGATTTGAACCAAAATTTTCCCAATTTCACAAAATTCGCTATTACAAAGCATCAGTGGCCTTCAAACAATTAAACTCAATCATGGTGTTATTTGGTATTTTAATTACAACATTTTGCGAATGCTTCTCAATTGCTTTAAATGGCAAAGTATGTGACATTGTAATAAAAAATACATTCAGATACAATTACAACATATTTGTGTTATACTATAGTAAATAATCAGACCAAGAATCAATATATGGAGAGATGAATTTAGATTAAGAAAATATCGATATCCAATTGCTTGTCTGCATTTCATTCTAATCTTGTTGTCATTGCCAACCAAATTTTTGTTCTGCTGCCTTTGAGTTTCAGCCTAGGAAATATTTCATATTTTTCTCATCTAATTTTGTCTTTGTGTCGAATTGTTCTCAACTTAAGATAACTTAACTCAACTATAAGCAACTGAACTCAACTGACTCAACTGAACTCATTTAAATCCAGTTCCTGGAGTGCATTAACCTTATCTTAAAGGCTTCATTCATTTTCATCAGAGTGAATCTATGTGAGAGTATGGATTCCTTAAGCTCCTATAAGCATTTAGCTCATTGTTAGTCTGTGAAAATCTACATTGACTTATTCTGATTCTTCACTTAATTCACGTTTACTGTTGACTATCTTATCACTCCTTTCTGATGTGCTTGAGATGAAATCAAATCTTTTGTTAATTAGTTACCCTCTCTGCTGTTAGTTCATTTATCTTTATCTTTATCTTTGTTGTTGTGTGTTTGTTTTTCTATTCTTTCTTAACAATTCCATCATTCGCTTAAGTTTAGTGCCTTTAATGTTGCACATACGCCTAGTAACCGCATTAACAGATACAATGTTTTGTAATCATGAATGTTTTTGTGTTTTATTTTGGAAATTGAAGAAAATTCCAATGACACCGAAAATGAAATACGCTTAACACGCAGTTAAAAGGCTTTTAAACAGAAGTTGCTCTCTAATTGAGACTCTTAAATGAAATGAAATTCTACAAATTGATTGACTTCCAATAGGAATGAGGACGTAACCTTATCTAATCTATTCGAATGAAAAATGTTTAGAGTTTTCATCAGATCTGACTTATTTTATTTATACAATGTTTTAATGCTGTGGTGACATTAAATTTTCACTTGGATTTTATTTCTATTGCTGGGAAAAGTCTTTCAATGCCATCCAAATGAACCATGCAAGTCATCATCGCGAGGGTGTACTGAGTTATTCCATCGATTAATATGATCAGTGCTATGACGAGGTAGATCTACCAAAGACGGACTTCTATGAGGCTGCGGTCTACGTACGGACCGAGGCTGGTAATGATAATGCGACACATCCTGGGACTGATTTTGTGACCGGTACTGGGGTTCAGACAGAGATCGTAACATTTCCTCACGTTGCACACGTGCGCTTTGGACTATGCTTATCTCGACAAAATGACCACATACGCTGTCTCGTTCACGTGTCTCTTTTTCTTCTAATTCAGTTTTTAAACGTTCCACTTGACTTTGTAGATTTCTTAAATCATTCTTAATGTTAGCCTTGATCGTAGTTATGCCATTCATATGCATCTCAACCAAATTACTTATTGAAACAATCGGATGTGGTTCGTATTCGTTTATTCTTCTCAATAAGATCTGAATTCTCGGCAACATCTACATATACGAGTATTGGCAATAAAAATAAATCGATCGAATTATATTATACTCGTATAACTTACCGCAACATAGTTTCTCATATTTTGGTTTTCGATTTTCATCAGTTCAGATTCCATAGTCTTCATGTTTTCACGTATCTCATTTAAAATTTTTATTTCAGACGATAGAGAATGCCGTACAATGGGATTTGGTTCATCTGCTATGAGGGATTCTAATGTTTTAGCTAATGTGCAGCTATTGGCGGATTTAGTGTGGAACTTCGAGTAACAATCCTCTAGTATTTTGAAAGCAGATTGATCAGATGAGATCAATTTATCCAAATAACCTAAGGCAGAAGAGAATCGTCGCTTCAGACATTCTGGTTTCTCCTTAGTGTCAATTGGCTTTGGAGTTAAGTAACGACGCCGAGCTCTAAAGTATTCTACAAGTTTCCTATTAAAGTAATCACAAAACTCGTGCTCAGCATGTATGGATTCTACAAAATTTTTAAGTTCTTTAAACATGCAGTTTTTGACCAAAACAGGATCCTCATCAGCATTATCATCTGCATTTCCACCAACATTTATTAATGATAGAGTATCAACTTGAATCGAGGCATTCTCAAACGTACTAGATACAGCTGGTGTTGCATCTTCTGTTGCGTTTGAATTCACATCCAATCGAGAAGTTTCGGCATTTAGTTCATATTCTAGGATAATGTTTAAGGTATTTTGATAAGCGCTGTTATTATCCTGAGCCTCGGATTCACTATTGCCGGAAGCACGGTTCACCATTACCGTTTGTTGATTATCCTCATAACTTGAATTAGTATTAGCATAAACCTCGGAAAGTTCGACATCGCGAGAATTGTTTTCATAATGCATACGTCGAATACGTTCCATTACCAGCCGTATCTCGTCGTCGACATCAAGTGCGTCAGTAGTATGTTGGGTAGCAACATTATGTCCCGCTGATTCCCCATCGACGAAGTCTAACCAATTTGGATCTGACTCTGATGACATTATGTTGTCAAAGCAAATTGCAGAATATATAAAGAAACGAATTTAAGGTGGCCCCTTTAAGATATTCCTGGTTGTGGTCCGAACTGAGAATTTTTAGTTTTGTATATTAATTTTGATCTAAATAGTTGAGAGGAAAAAATGAGAATGTAGTAAAAATTGTCATGTTGTCACGTTTGTCATGATTTTTATAGTCTCAATGCCTACTAGAATAAATAA
>JBAMAV010000705.1:0-43515 GCA_037043315.1 Amiota communis
GGGTGAGATGAAGATTAATAAATACACGTTCGTTAATCTCTAACCTTTCTCTACTTTAACCACAAAGTTCAGTTTAGCGCCACCTGTTGGTAATTGCTTTGTCCTTTCCCTTTCCCGAAACCAATAATTTTCCGTAATACTTGTATGTGTGTTGACTACTTCATATCACCTAACGGTAACAATATTATCATGTTTCGTCCCCTTTCGGTCAAATACTAATACACGCTACCTGTTGGTAACTTTGTTATCCTTTTCTCTAACTTTTTGTTGAAATTCATACTAAGATACATAGTACTGCTGATAAGGTAAAAACTCTTTGAACAGTACAAAACTAACTAAGCAACTAAACATATCCATGAGTCTATCCATTGAAGAATCTAAACAAGTATGCTTACAAGACACAAAGTAATATCACGTAAGATGTAAAGGAAAGTAAATCTACAATGAGCGTCAGAAGTAAGTCAACACTAATATTATTTTGGGTGGATTCCTAAATTAAATCAATCACGAAAGAAATTAATCTTGCTGTGGGAAAGCAAACATCAACTGACTCTTGAAAAATCATATTAGATTTACGAAAGAAAGGCAAGTATTTGCGTCAACTTGGCGAAATTGTATGTCGGAGTCACAGCACAATTAAAAAAAATAATTGACTAATATGCCACACATCGTCGGTTTGAAGATATACCGTGAACTGTACGTCTAAAGTGGCTTACCGGTACTCAAGTTAGAGCTGTAGTAAGAGAAGTAAATGCAAGTCCATCCTCCAGTGCAGTCAAATTATCTGAAAACATTACCCAAACATCAGATAAATCAGTAAGCGCCACTACGACCAGGAGAGCTCTTCATAAAAGTGGCCTACATGGAAAAATACCCCGCAAATACGACGATCTCATGAATCCTTAATTTAATAATAATGGTGTGACAATACTATATACAATTCTTCCCCTATCAATGTATGTATGTCTTAGAAGTACTTTAGTATTTGATTGGCTTAATAGAAAATAAAAAAAAAATAAAACCGTTTGAGCATCAACAAAGAACACATTTTGAGTATCAGTTGTGTAGACAGTTTGAGTGGCATTATACAGCATCTGACCCGGATATTTTAGTCAATTTTATATACTATACTTTGAAAGGTTGTTTGAATATCCCGGATCTCGGGAACGGTGACACATATTGGGACCAAAACTATTATATGTTCAAACCGGGTACCAACAATATCAAAACATTCACAAAATTTCAATGCAATGGCAGTGCATAGCATACGAACAAAAAAAAACACTACTTTTTGTGCAGTTTTATGTAGGTTCACGTCATTCAGAGTTCACTAGAGTTAAGTTGATTCAAAATAGCGTTCATTACATCGGCATGGGCCAAATACTACTTAGACTTGAAGAAGCTTTTGTTGGGCAGCCGACACTGATCTCTGACCTTATTTAAAATGACTTTTAAACTTGTCACGGTTTACCATGAAGTACTTAAGTTGTTGGTATACCCAACAACAATATTCTTCTTTTTTCTCCACTTCACTTGAAGATTTTTCTTTCCCTATCTGCCCACATTTTTCATAATTCTTATAAGTGGTTTTTGTAAGGCAATATTACCGTCCAAAGATTTTTGTGCTTCTTTTTGGCTTAGAAATTTAAATTAGTCGTGTTCTTAGTACTAGTAAAATATTTAAGTGATAAGTTGTGAGATAATAAAAGAAATTTTATATTAAATTTTTAAAAATATTTATGGATGCACTTTAACAGGAATATAATAATCCCTAAAATTAACCTCGGCTGGAAGCGCTTTCAACAGTTTTAATGAAAGAAGACGAGTGGCTCCGACGGAGAATTGTGCAAACACATATGTTGGAAGTAAACACAAACCAGATGAGATTGAATTACATATTCAGCCTTAAGAAGGATCTGAAAGACTTACCAAAGGGAAGTGGCATTCAGCTGAACACAGCTTCACGAAAGCTTCAGTTCCATGCCATAAACTTGATATACTAAAAGAATTCTGGAATGACGGAAACCACCACGAAATTTGAGGCACCAACTTCGTAATAGAATCGAAACAATGATTAGTGAGCTTTGGTGTTCTGGGCAATCAATACTAAATGAGACCCCAAGTCAACTTAGCAAACTACGTATATTTTTTAATATTAGTTAGGTTTCCATAGTGATCTTAAATTATAAATGTCAAATTCTCATATCTCATAATACGAGTAGAATCAGTTTCAGTAGTAGTCATTCCTTCTCCTGTATACATAGTTTGTCTATACTTTATATTTTTTAATATTTTTATTTTTTATCATGTTAAAAATTGAATTAATAAGGAGTGCACTTATTAAATCAAAACGACCCTTTAATGTTGACGAAATGGTTCGTGAATGTTCAAAACTTCAAGACGTTAAGTTTGTTGATATGGATGATTTTGTTTACACGTTGAGGGCAATACTCCAGGAAGCTGCCCGATGCTGTTAAATTGACAGGAAGAGGAATGACACCCGTTGCGTTAAGTTGGAATAAGAAACAATTACACTAAAGAAAGTTCTTGACAACGAAGCTTGTATGAAGAGGAAAACATGGAAAGAATTAGGGAGGAGAAACGGACATAAAAGTAAGCCATCATAAGATATGCATACATCCTATGTTCCGCTTACACAAAAAGAAAAAAAAAACAAATGATGTTGTTCATTTGTCTATGTAATGTTATGTATAAACATTCTTTTATCACAAATTTGAACTTGCATTAATAAGGAGTGCATTTATGAAACAGTCACTGAAAGTACAAAAAATATGTTACATATTTCAATAAACTTTCAAGCGAAATATAAATCCTGCCTCAATTTAAATTGTAATATTTTTGGTTTATGGTTAAGGGTAAGTGGTGCTTAATAAAATAAAAAAATCTTCACTAGACCGGGAACTTATCGATAGGTTGTGTTAGTCTTCACAAAGAAAAAAATAATGTTTTGCAGAAAATTGGAAGAAGACATCTTGGACGATGCTTTGCTGACAATAGCGCTTGCTTCGGCTTCACGATATGATGTTTCGCTTACACACCACTCGATACCGAAATCACGAAGTTTTATTTCGAATGTTTTAATAAACTTCGACGAAATTAAATTTCTCCAATTAGTGTGTGTTAGCAAGGCAAACTTGTTGGACATCTATGAAGCCATTTAAGACAACGACCGCCCTCGAGTTTACAATTTACGGTGATGGTAAAGCTCTCTATCGATTGCGATCGAGTGAGGAAGACGCATCCATAGCAAAATGTGCAGGAATTGGTGAATCTGCTCAGACTCAGAGTCATACACATGTTACGATATGTAGTTGGCTATAAAATCTAAATTTAATAAGCAGAATGCTAAGCGTTTTCAATTGTCACAACATTTATGGTTATCACATTCCTTAGTTTGTCAAAAAAATATATTTTTTATACAGTTTCTTGAAAAATATACAATAATTTTTGCGGTTAAATATTGTAATATCGCCAAATATGAGTTTAAGAAAGAATACAGAAAGTTGCTATCTTATTGGTAGCCAGATAATCCGTAAAAAATACCTTCAACAAACAAAATCGATTGCATCACGAAAATGGTGCAACATCTCACCTCTGCAAAACATTATCAATACGGATATTTAAGCTTATAGATGACAAGCGTCATCAAAAGCAACTTACACATTGTTGTAGTGCCAATAGCCTAGCTGAAAATATTGTCATTAATAGTCCTAAGAAGGTTGGTTTGTTTGATAAGGAAAAATATCAACGAACTGTAGAATTATATATAAAAATGCCGAAAATCCGTATGCGAGCCAACGCCATGTCGGACAATGCGAGCGACATACATATGAATAAATCCCATAGGCCGCGACAAATCATGGAGAGTGCTGTCAGTGCTATTAATAGAATCAAAAGAGATGACGAGCTGTCGAAATGTGCCGCTGATATTAAAATAATCATGCAATTGAATGCCGAAAATAGTATACAAAAATGACAAAGGAATCTAAGAAAGAGAAAGATAAAATAAATAATAAGGAGGAAGATACCAAATCTAAAGTGACCGTGAATGCAGCTATTGATCCCCTAGCCGCTGCTAAAACACCAATGAATAGCACAATGGCAAAAAACAAATGGTACAGGATTAAAGAGGAGAAGAAACAACATAAATATTAATAAGGAAGAAAAACTCAAAAACTGGTACAGGGTATAAAAATATTGCTTTATTTTATTACAAAGATTTGATTTAATCATTTCCTTATTTTGTTGTTGTTCCTAGAATATTGCCATCTCAAGATCTCTCCCTACGACCTTTACCATTGTAATTTCATCACATTTCTCGTAAATTGTTGGTAAATACACGTTTTATTTGGACATTTTTTTCGTAACATAAGAACAGAAATATGAGTTGTAAATGTAATGACCAAAAAATGTAAGATTAACACAGAAAAATAAATTAAATCTTATTCATGTAGAATACTGCAGTTATAATTTAATCCTGCAGAGTGAAAAAATATCTTTAACTGAGTAATTCATGATCATGACATCAGGTAACACAGTAAGATTATTATTATTTTGGATGACAGAAATGCAGTGCGCTTTAAGCAACAACCTGGAGAACGTGTGCTGCAAACTTCTTATCTTGGCTAATCACATCAACTTTTTTGAATAAGTGTAAAATAGCAAACGCACGCAAACATTTGACAATCATCTCATACACGCATATAAAAAGACACGCACAATTGTAACCTTTTAACAAAGATATCATCGAATAAGTCAATCAAACAATAAGCAGCTTTGGATAGTAAAAATTAAATTGAAGACTCCTAAATTCAAAAGTTTCTTATTTTGGATATTCTTTACTTTTTAACATTATATTAAAGCGAAAGCAAAGCAAAAGATCTTAAGAAATGAATTTTTCCCTTTAAACAAATAGTCTTTTTCAAGGAAATGAATGAGATCATTGTCAAAGCAAATTGATATGGGCCCAGACTAATGAGGATAAGACGCACGATTCACAAACAAGATACAAAATACAAAGTTCCAAGAGACATGAATTGAAGGAATAAGAAATGTTGACCTAAGATAAGGGGATTGTAGAAGAAATGAGGAAGGTCTTTAAGAAACTTTAAGCTACTTTGTGCTTTGTCCTAATGCGCTTTGTACTAATTTAAAAGGCAAATAAATTCACTTAAATTTGCACAACATCGATTTTTTTCTCCTTATGAACTTCTCTGTCCTCTTATCACCATTCCCCTTCACTCCTTCATGGACCCACAATCACATTCCAAGAATTGCTAACAGCCCCGCCCGATGCCATAGAAGATACTATAAAGCAGGCCCAATGCAATGTTTTTGTTTCATTGACTTTTCTAAATCAATTGCAAAATCCCAAATCACAAGAAAATGAGCAACATCAACAGCAACAACAACAAGAACAACAATACTTACTAATAAAGACGGCGATGATGATGATGATGACCCCAATCGAAAAGGAATAGCGTTGAGCTAAGCGCTGCTTTGGTTCCCAATTCCTCCGTAAAAAGAAAGAAAATGTACTCGTATATAGGTAAGTAAGTGGTTCGGTGGGTAAGTAAACTGACTTCTAATGGGTGGGAGATGGTAGCATGACCAGTGAAGGATGCGCGGATGTTGTGCAATCCAAACGTTAATGGTCTGTCAATTATCGCCACCCAGTAAATGTAACAATAAGATATTGCCACGTAACAAAAAAGTACACGAAGAAACACCAGTAGAACAAACCAAACAAGTAATGGGAGAATAAATAAAAGAAAAATCATAAGAAGTATCTCAAGCTAAAGCTGAAGCTAAACTCGACAACGAGTTGTGTAACAAATGAAATGTAAAGGAAAAGGAGAAGTTCCATTGCCGAGACATACAAACATGATGAGAACGAGTATCCTTGGTTTCCTTTTTCAGTAGACACTTTAGTACATCATTTAGTACGAATTACAATAGTACTATAGACCATGCCAATGCTTAAATCTTCAAAGAAAATCATAGAGAAAATCGGACCATAAGTTTAGTCCTGAATCTTACTCTGGGTAGCATATGAGTTCTGGACTAGAATCAGCAACTTTGACACTCAAATGAAAGCAAAAACCAAATAAATACCTATTGATTATAGTCGAAAGGAGTAAGGAGTACATACATATTTCTATCTGGTTCATCGTTCTTTTTCATCGTATTCATGTCCTTTTGCTGTTGTGGTTTTTGTTACTATTGAGGATACTAAATATAATCGGAAATAGAGTTTCAGTTGTAGGCATAAGGTATTTATTTATTTTCTTTTATTTTATTTTATTTTATTGAATGAAGTTGGTGAAACTTGAGTTGTTCTCTTAAGATATGTGCCTATTTGTGTATTTAACGTGATAGTCAACAAATTGCAAACAGAATTCTGTCTGGAAAGTGAAGACATTTTACTAAGAACAATGGCATTGCCCTCTAAAAGTATCTGTACCTATTGTTGCTTATTAGTGCAATTGAACCAAACGACTTACCAATCTTTAATACCAAATTTCCATCAAAAATCATAATTAAAAGATTCATTCCTTTTATCCAAGTTCACAAGCTTCCCTTGTTCTGGGGTTTGGTTATCTGTATGATTTTAAATGATTTTACAACTTTCGTAGTTGACATTTATCGACATCTTGAATTGAACTCAGTGTAACCCAAAAATTCACGCGCTTTTGGAATTCATGAGTTCACGACTGGGAACAACACACTGTCAAAATAAATCTGAGGTCATTAATGACTGACTAAGTGACTGACTGACTGATTGACTCTCAGACTGACTGAATGAGCTGCATTATATGTAAATACACATACTTTTCAATGCCATCGTTTCAATTTATTTCGATTGCCTTCAATTCGTTGATTGTGGAGTTGGGGGGTATCTTTCTTCTGTGGGTGTTAGTGTCTGCTTTGATACTTTAGTTTCGTATGCTTTACGCTTAAATACATTTGATTGTTTGTTTTCTTTTCTATCTTTCGTTATTCATTTTCTCCTCTTTCTCCATCTTCTCCACCACTATTTTGTTTTAAAATTCGTTTCTATCTAGTACGATTTGTTATTGCATTTAATGGTGCAAAGCCGGCGTTAGGCTGATTCAATCCATATATCATTGCAAGATACTTTCTGTTATTTCATATGACTGGGACTGGCTAAACTGGATGGTTGTTGGTTGTTGCCTTGAACTTTACATTATGTACTATGTTGTGCTTTTAGATTTCCGTCCACATTTTCTTCTTTTCTTCTACAATTTGTTGTCGTTTTCATCACTCACCATTCACCATTCACTGAACAGTTGCCTTGATTAATTTGGGTCCTCATCTTTATTGTGAGTGTCATCATAATCATCATCTTTACAATAATCATAATCATCGTCATCATTATTGTTATTATTATTACTATTATTGTCGATGCCATTCACCCTTAGCCAGGCCTTAACTTAAAATTGGAGGACTCCATTTGTCCTTTTGAATTTTATTCCATTTTATTTATTATATTTTCTTTCTTGGCATTGACATTTTTTCAAATATTTTGAAATTATTAACAATTTGTTCGATTTGATTGCAACATTCAATCAAATGAGATTGAATCTTTTAACTTTTGCTTCATGCATTGTTCTGTTGCTTTTGTTACTGAAGACCTTCTTGACCTTCGAGTCTTATTTTGGGCGTTTAATATGATGATGATAACTTTGTAATCCCACCTGACCTTCTTAATAATTCTGTTCGGCTTGTTTCGTTGCATTTATTGCATAAAACCTTTTCACTGTTTATAAAAAAGGTATTTTTCTGAAAAATTAAATGAGAACTGCATTTTACCCAACCGCAACTAATCAATATTAATACAATGGAATATATTTTGAGCGCTTCTTTTATTTTATTATTTCCTGACTTCTATTGAAAATATTCTATATATCTATGGTGCATTCCTGGCACGTAGCTATTAAACTGTACTCACCGGCATTCCCAACCAGGATTTACATCACATTTATGAATATGCATACATGAGAAAGGGAGTGATGATTTTTGTGGCGCTTAGTTTTAAAATAGAAGTTAAGTTATTCGTTTGCATAAAGTTCCATTCACCGGTTTTTATGAAATTTTATTAAAATAAACAAAAAAAGCAAAAATTTTTCATTCAAAATACTCAGTAGACAAACCTTATGTATTGTATGGCCAAATATTGGTCTGATGAGTCTACCGGATTTTGCAAATAACAAGGTAGTTCAAATTTTCAAGAAAAACACTAATAAATATACTTCAAATATACACTTCACACATCAAAAATTTGAAGTGAATTTCTGGTGGGGACTACTTATTCCAGAACACTGTACATATTATTGTATATTTACATTTAAATTGCTGAAATCACTCATGGCGAAATATTGAAGCAGTTTATTTTATGAGTTATCCTCTCATGGAAGGTTTGCCATCCAGAAGAGGCCACCAACATACCAACCTGTCATAAAGTATTGGAAAAATAACACACAATGATTTTGTGTGAGAAAATTATACATTTTTTAAATTATATCTCAATAAATATCTTGTTACTCCATTGCCATGAAATTCTTAAATGATCAACTTGATCTGTTTACACAGTAAGTGCAAGTAATAACTTTAAAAATCAGTAAACCACCCATGAGTATGGGGAATAGTCTACATTTTTGATAAGTAATTTTTATAATGTTTCATCAACATATCTTTAATAGTTGTTTTCTCGATTTTCTAAGAAAATTCAACGTGCCCTCAGTTTGCAAGGTGAAGAAAAAGTTATTCTATGCATGCCGTTACCATTAATCGATGGATCTACATTGGAGAAAATCGTTTTATGGGGTATCCACCATCAGAATGATGAAAATTTAGAGAATGGCGAGAGGCCAGTTGATCCTTGGGACAAAGAATTTTTCTATCTGGGACTGCAGAATTATGCAAGCTTTTAAAAGCAGCACATTATCTGCAGATTAAGCGTCTCATTGACTTATTAAAGGGATTAGTGTCTGATAGTTTCGGGCGATAGGATTTTCAGAAGAACTTCTTATAAAAGATGTTAAAAATTATAAAGATTTGATTTTGAGTTATAAACATTAAAAGTCATAAGTTTCCTTGGATTGTTAATTGAAATGAATAAGATAGGAGTACATAGTTAGCGAAGATTTGTATTTTGCTGTAATATTGTATTTATAGGTTGAAGTCCAAGGAACGTATAAAGTTTAAGTTGATAAGTCAGAACATGTCGTTGAGAAACTTTAAACGATGAAAAATTTAAATTTTGTTATAACTCCAAAGCTGCGATGATGTGGTTATTTGGAAGACAAGTATACAATAAACAATATCTCCCATAAATCTCTTAGATATGCTGATGAATAAGGTAAAGTTAGCAATGAGAGAACATGTACCTTAGCAGTGGGATTCAAAAATATTTGAAGTAGCAATAATGAAATGTTTTAAACAACCTAAGAAAGAGAAGAAACGAAATTTATATTTAATTCATGAATGTGAAATGGCGGGTGTTAATTGGCAAACATTTTTGAAATGACTTTTCCAATTTCGCTAAATTCGCTATTACAAAGCATCAGTGGCCTTCAAACAATTAAACTCAATCATGGTGTTATTTGGTATTTTAATTACAACATTTTGCGAATGCTTCTCAATTGCTTTAAATGGCAAAGTATGTAACATCGTAATAGAAAACACATTCAGATACAATTAGAAAATATTTGTGTTATACTATAGTAAATAATAAGACCAAGAATCAACATATGGATAGATGAATAGAAGAATGGTGGAGCCTTTGATTGGTGGAGGAGCCTCGTGTTGTAGAGAACCATAGAGCATTTGGTTTGTGCATACTGAAGTTTTCACAACCACAAAACAAAACAATTTCATGCGCAATAAAATAACAATTCAGCAATAATATTAAAATGGAAAGAAAAAATAAACAAAAACATCTAAGTTTTGAATCTAATTTTCATTCATGATCTGGTCAGAGTAATGTTAAATGTCAGTATATTATTAAGTTATTATTAATATCTGATACTCCTACCCCAAGAGAGAACATTTACATTAAGAAAATATCGATATCCAATTGCTTGTCTGCATTTCATTCTAATCTTGTTGTCATTGCCAACCAAATTTTTGTTCTGCTGCCTTTGAGTTTCAGCCTAGGAAATATTTCATATTTTTCTCATCTAATTTTGTCTTTGTGTCGAATTGTTCTCAACTTAAGATAACTTAACTCAACTATAAGCAACTGAACCAAAATTCAACTGAACTTAACTGACTCAACTGAACTCATTTAAATTCAGTTCCTGGAGTGCATTAACCTTATCTTAAAGGCTTCATTCATTTTCATCAGAGTGAATCTATGTGAGAGTATGAATTCCTTAAGCTCCTATAAGCATTTAGCTCATTGTTAGTCTGTGAAAATCTACATTGACTTATTCTGATTATTCACTTAATTCACGTTTACTGTTGACTATCTTATCACTCCTTTCTGATGTGCTTGAGATGAAATCAAATCTTTTGTTAATTAGTTACCCTCTCTGCTGTTAGTTCATTTATCTTTATCTTTATCTTTGTTGTTGTGTGTTTGTTTTTCTATTCTTTCTTAACAATTCCATCATTCGCTTAAGTTTAGTGCCTTTAATGTTGCACATACGCCTAGTAACCGCATTAACAGATACAATGTTTTGTAATCATGAATGTTTTTGTGTTTTATTTTGGAAATTGAAGAAAATTCCAATGACACCGAAAATGAAATACGCTTAACACGCAGTTAAAAGGCTTTTAAACAGAAGTTGCTCTCTTATTGAGGCTTTTAAATGAAATGAAATTCTACAAATTGATTGACTTCCAATAGGAATGAGGACTTAACCTTATCTAATCTATTCGAATGAAAAATGTTTAGAGTTTTCATCAGATCTGACTTATTTTATTTATACAGTGTTTTAATGCTGTTGTGATTGTGATTAAATTTTCACTTGGATTTTGTTTCCATTGCTGGGAAAAGTCTTTCAATGCCATCCAAATGAACCATGCAAGTCATCATCGCGAGTGTGTACTGAGTTATTCCATCGATTAATATGATCAGTGCTATGACGAGGTAGATCTACCAAAGACGGACTTCTATGAGGCTGCGGTCTACGTACGGACCGAGGCTGGTAATGATAATGCGACACATCCTGGGACTGATTTTGTGACCGGTACTGGGGTTCAGACAGAGATCGTAACATTTCCTCACGTTGCACACGTGCGCTTTGGACTATGGTTATCTCGACAAAATGACCACATACGCTGTCTCGTTCACGTGTCTCTTTTTCTTCTAATTCAGTCTTTAAACGTTCCACTTGACTTTGTAGATTTCTTAAATCATTCTTAATGTTAGCCTTGATCGTAGTTATGCCATTCATATGCATCTCAACCAAATTACTTATTGAAACAATCGGATGTGGTTCGTATTCGTTTATTCTTCTCAATAAGATCTGAATTCTCGGCAACATCTACATATACGAGTATTGGCAATAAAAATAAATCGATCGAATTATATTATACTCGTATAACTTACCGCAACATAGTTTCTCATATTTTGGTTTTCGATTTTCATCAGTTCAGATTCCATAGTCTTCATGTTTTCACGTATCTCATTTAGAATTTTTATTTCAGACGATAAAGAATGCCTTACAATGGGATTTGGTTCATCTGCTATGAGGGATTCTAATGTTTTAGCTAATGTATAGCTATTGGCGGATTTAGTGTGGAACTTCGAGTAACAATCCTCTAGTATTTTGAAAGCAGATTGATCAGATGAGATCAATTTATCCAAATAACCTAAGGCAGAAGAGAATCGTCGCTTCAGACATTCTGGTTTCTCCTTAGTGTCAATTGGCTTTGGAGTTAAGTAACGATGCCGAGCTCTAAAGTATTCTACAAGTTTCCTATTAAAGTAATCACAAAACTCGTGCTCAGCATGTATGGATTCTACAAAATTTTTAAGTTCCTTAAACATGCAGTTTTTGACCAAAACAGGATCTTCATCAGCATTATCATTTGCATTTCCACCAACATTATTTAATGATAGAGTATCAACTTGAATCGAGGCATTCTCAAACGTACTAGATACAGCTGGTGTTGCATCTTCTGTTGCGTTTGAATTCACATCCAATCGAGAAGTTTCGGCATTTAGTTCATATTCTAGGATAATGTTTAAGGTATTTTGATAAGCGCTGTTATTATCCTGAGCCTCGGATTCACTATTGCCGGAAGCACGGTTCACCATTACCGTTTGTTGATTATCCTCATAACTTGAATTAGTATTAGGATAAACCTCGGAAAGTTCGACATCGCGAGAATTGTTTTCATAATGCATACGTCGAATACGTTCCATTACCAGCCGTATCTCGTCGTCGACATCAAGTGCGTCAGTAGTATGTTGCGTAGCAACATTATGTCCCGCTGATTCCCCATCGACGAAGTCTAACCAATTTGGATCTGACTCTGATGACATTATGTTGTCAAAGCAAATGCAGAATATATAAAGAAACGAATTTAAGGTGGCCCCTTTAAGATATTCCTGATTGTGGTCCGAACTGAGAATTTTTAGTTTTGTATATTAATTTTGATCTAAATAGTTGAGAGGAAAAAATGAGAATGTAGTAAAAATTGTCATGTTGTCACGTTTGTCATGATTTTTATAGTCTCAATGCCTACTAGAATAAATAATATTATTATTATTAACAAGTAAATTAATAGCTGCCATGGCTTTCAGCTCTAAGGTTAAAAAAGAAGTGTAGTCAAATATGAGATTAATAATGCGATTGCAGTATTTAAATAAGATTTTCTAAATTAATGGATTTAAAAAAATTGTATATTAGGTTTATGTTACTAATATTTGGGTTGCCTAGTAGGCTCCTCTATGTTTAGTTTGGATTGATTTTGAAAGCGAAGTAATGGAATGCACCCCGAGAGTAGGTGCTGTACAGTTGCGACAACGATGCACAGACACAAAAAATGATGTCAGACCAATTGAATGTCATTCAGAAAGCCTTTTCCGATCGCCTGAGAGCCTTGGAAAAGATACCAAATCGGTTCCGATGAATTTAGTCTTTTTTTAGCATGACAGCACTCGTGCACATTCGGCCAGATTGGGCAGATGGTCAAAAACACCATTTCCACCCTTGGTTGCGATTTCTTACCAACCCGCCGGATTCATCAGACTTAGTTCCTTCAGATTATCATTGGTTTTTATTAATCGGACATGCACTGGCTGAGCAGCATTTCACAACATTCGATGAAGTGGAAGAATAGTGAGTTTGTGAATGGATTTTGATGAAGGATGAAACTTTTTTCCGGACATGGGATCCACAAATTTTTGGCCATTATTCCTGTATAAGTGTGTATTTTAAATAAATAAAAAACGACATTTTAAACTTCTACACCTGGTACTCGTATCAATGAACATATTTTGTATGGATGAATGAAAGAGCAAATGACTCACTGACTGTCGTACTGACTGATTGTTTGTCATGATAATATAGTCATATAGGTAGTACTAGTGAGCCCGGCACGTAGTTCGTGATTTTTCTAGTCATGGATTTTTATGAATATTTCACGAGAATGATTAACATATTTTAATTATCAATTCGCCATGCTATACCGGAACACTATTTCGTGAGTGATTTGTGCAGTTACTCACTTAATAACACAAGCCTACAAAATTATGTTTTTCGTTTTTTATGTCAATTCAAAAAAATCCAAATCAACTCATCTTTAAATCATAATTCAAATAGACTGGGTTGACTTCATTCCAAGTATTATATTTTTCGAACAACACTACAAATATCTGTAGTCCATTTTTTTTCGGAATAAATTTTCTTTAAATTTTTCGCATAAATAAATTGGTTTAAGCGATAGACTTTTGCATAAACGTACGAGTACAATGGCCATCAGTTATCAGAAGCAACTGGCCATAACACTTGGCATGGCTGCACCTTACCATTTCTTAATTTTTAATGTGCTTCCATGGACTCGAATTCCCGATCTGTCGTCATGTTTATTTCTTTTTGCTGCAATCTTAAACATTTATGGACTTCTAAATAAGAATGATCTTTTATGCCCTGAACGCGCCGTACCACGAATGGTATTTGAAATGGTGGTGGTGGTGCTTTTTTCCGACATGCTGACATATCTAGTATGGGAAAAACCCAGCAATATAATACAGGAGTTCATATCTGATATGCTGCATTCTTCAGTTGGCGAATTCCTACGCACTTTGTCTCCGTCGACCTTCGTTTTCACCATAAGAGATTTTGTGCATATTGCAAAAATCTTTCTATCAGCATATTTGGCCTACATATCATTCAATACACAAGATTTGCCTGACTGTATAAGCGAGATGCTGGTGAGAAGAAGAAGTTCTAAAGTTAACGTTAAACAGCGTGAAAAGAAATCTAAAAGCGATAAAACCAGTGGTAAACGTAGCAGAAAATGAGACCTATCCACAATCCTTTGAGTTCGGAGTCATCCGTGTGCAGGCGTAAGGCAAATTTGGTATTGTCGTTGTTGTAATAAGTCATGGATGACTTATGATATTTTCCATACAAGCATGATGATAAGAAATTTGCGAAGTTTAACTTTATTTAACCAAATAATTGACTCAATTGTACTTGTTGTTCGTGTAGTCCCCCTCAAAAAACAGTATAGATTATGTAAACATATGTAAAATGCCTTTATTAAATTTCTAGAAACATGTTAAATGAATTCTTTTGTTTTTCTATTATGTCATCCAGTGATCCAACAATTCTCACACTATCATCCCCAGTTTGATGATACGGCACTCAAATATGTGGCTTCATATCATAGTTATAAGATGCCATGATACAAATGTATAGGAACCTATCCGGTTGTTTGGATATGACAAAAATTAAAATAATCTAAAAAGGACAAAAAACTCTCTTTCACATATTCTTTGTACATGATAGAAAAATGCAATTTCAGCTCTTTAATTCACACTCTTCATATATGTATTATGTGGTTTCTAAATATACCTAATGTGATCGCCCTCCGATACATGATGATAGTTCTAACTGATGATGATAATGAGCTAGGTGACACTAAATGAAAACGATTTAAAAATGGTTAGAATTTTGTAAGTAATTGAAATTGAGTGAACTTCAATTATGACAAAGTGTGAGTAGTTAAGTTTCCATTAAGCGAACTTAAATGACTTGAATGAGTTGAAAAGTTGAAAACTTCTATTAATTAGGTTGTGACATGCCGCAAAGGAGAATGAACAAAGAGTAAAGACAACTACTATTGAAGTAACTAAAGAAACTCCAATAATAATATGCAACACCATCAGTGTTGAAATAAAAGTTAGAAATAAATAGTTGAAAGTGACACAAACACAGGCACAAAATATTTTACCAAAATTGCTAAGTGCTGCAAATAAATTTATAGATTACTCAAAATAAAACGCAAGTGTATCTCAAACTCAAACTCAAGATTAAGTTCAATCATCACTAATTTATAAGCATGAATAGTATTTCATCCACCTATCTTTGCCAATTGCCACATGCCGCATTTCTTCAGCTTTTACTAACAAATACACTTTTCTCTTCTGGTTTTCTATTTTTAAACTCATTGCAGTCTTCAACTTTTCATTGGCACTTTTGTTTCATGCCAAGTGCGAGTAAGCCCACAAGTACAAAGAATTTTGTTGGTGAAGTTTTTTTTCTTCTGATTTTTCTTTTCTTACCAAGCATAGCCACTTTCCTTCGCTCTCTGATTTTGTCCATAAGAAGAATAGTATGTGAAGACAATGTGAAGACTGAGGAAATGAGTAAAATTTTTTCCATATCCGTTTAGTGTGTGTCGCCTTGACACTTGGATTCATTCATTCAGTTATACTGAGTTGTCTGGACTATGAATAAATGGAGAAAATGAAAGACAACTAGACCGATTGCGGCTTAACAAGCTTGTTTTTCTCTGTTGCTGTCGCTGTCACTGTCGACTTGAGTAATGGCGTATTCGTGTTGTTCGAATGTAAGCATAAATCTTAGATTCAGTGTTGGTAAGCATACGAAACACTTGAGCAACAAGTTTGACTTTAACATACATAAGTAGTAAGTAGCTCTATGCACTTCTCATGCAATCCTTTTTGTTGTCACGTTAAGTTCATTTTTCTACTTTTTTAAGCTGCTTACAGTCTCACTATTTAAACAAGTAACAAGTGTTGGTAAACACCGCGGTTGTATCTCTTATTTTTTATTTTTGGATTTTACATTATTATTAACTTTTTGATATTTCTTTTCTTTATTCCTCATGCAATGTTGGATTTTTTCATTGGACAACATGGCGTATGCGTAATGCCATCTGTTGATAATATCGTAAGTCCGCTCGCTCGTTTGGGCTGTGTCTCGTAATTTTTATTGCATTTCCGTAAACTAAAGCCATGTAAATCACTCAAAAGTTGCTTTCACTGTCTGCTCTCACTCTTTATTTCCCAGTGCCTATTCCACTTTTCTCCCCCTTCCTATTATTTGTTCTTTCCCTATTTTTTCTTCAAAATTTTCGTCATACTTTAACTTGATTCCCTTAAAGCATATAAAGCACCGAAAGCAGCATCAACAGCAGCAACAGCATGAAAAAGGGGACACAGAACACAAAAGGAGACGAGAATATGCTGTGGAAATCATTTGTAACACTTCTTGTACTCTTGTACTAACTACAATTCTACTGAAACTGTAAAGTGGCTAAATTTTGTCAGTTTGTCTGGCTGAAGTTCAACTGACTCTGGCTTAAAGTTGGCCAAGTTTAAATCTGTGAGTGCGAGTGAGTTCCCCGACTTAAGAGACTAAAGCAACTAAATGTGACGAGATGAGTTCAGTTGAGATGGAAATAAAGAAAATAAGAAAGCATGAAAGAAAGAAGTTTTTCACACAGAGACGAAGATGAAACTGTTAAAGTTATGTGCACTTATTTTTTATGGCAAACATTTAAAAAAAGAAAGCAGCAAATGCAAAGAAAAATAAAACCGGAACAGGCAAATATTCAAGCAAAATAAAGTAAGTGAGTGGCAGAGTGGTGAAGTAGAGATAAAGGTACTAGATAGGTAGGAAGTAAATTCAATATAAAAATGGAGCAATTGAAAGCAAAATGAAGAAAACTTCAAAAAGACTACAAAAGGTTAAAGGGAAAAGTGATCCTATATAAGTAGTAAATATTTATAATGTTTTCTTATAGTAATAGTTAAAAATAGAATTAAAGGTCTATACAACATTACTAAATTGCATGTCAAAGGTTATTGTGAGCACCTACACATGGTGCTAGCATAATCATAATTGAATTAGAATCTTAAATACTTAGAGTTTTATTAGTAGTTTAAGCAACACAATTCATTAACTCATAAGATTCGATACATCAGGTACAAACGACAGATGATTTGATTGACTTCACTTTTGGTCATTCTTCGCAAGAATTGGAACCCATGCTTTTTTACCCATCTGCTGCGTTCTTGATAATTTTGTGTCCAAAATATTGTACAATATAATAAAAAGAAAAACTCCACTTCACTTTCGGTCAGCACATCTGTGTTACTTAGCTGCCGAAATAAAATAAATAACCATCACTGGCTGCTCAATGAAAGTTGCTTACTTTTTCTCGGTAATAATCGCAGAAATCATAGCCCCTGGAGGTACGGTACCCAGATATGGGGATTGAAAGAATTTAGAGTGCAATCAATAAAATAAGATATGACTATACTCGTATAAAGACAAATGACACAAATTTAACAAATTAAGAAAAAGTAATTTATAGCAAAATATGTTTGCTTGTTGTTTTTTACATAGTAGAAATCTTTTGATCTTCTCACTACAATTTTGAATAAAATTATTTGAATTGAAGGAACTTTTGAAATACGTAGATAAATAATAAGAAATACATAGTAAGTACTAATTAACACAATGTATCGCAACACTCTGATAGTCAGGCGAATATGTAATATTGTATCTATAGGTTTATATGGCTGGACACGAATAAAATTATAAAATGCAAGTGAAACACCTGGAACGAGTTTTATCTATAATTTTAATTAATTTTATTAAAATATCATACAGCTGCCGCCCTAATAATTTTGGTTCTTCTTCATGTCTTCACCTAGAGATGTACAACTTTAAATTTTGTCTTATATGGAACCTATAAAGGTCACTATTATACAAATAGTGATCATTTGAAGTGTTCAAATCGCAAAAAATTGGTGCCAAATAGAAGGTAAAGCTTCTTTATTTTAAAATAGATGAAGTAAATTTAACTTCCTTGAATTAGATTTTAAAAATGCCTCGAGGAAAGAGCCTTTCTAAACATGACCAAGGACTTATACTGGGAATGGCCGGAAAAGTATCCCAAATAAAGGAAATTGCTAAAAAATTCAATCGCTATAGAAACACCATAGCAAATTTCCTAAAATGCCCCACGAAGTACGGCACAACTAAACGGAGTGGTAGGAAGACCAATATCGACGGAGAATGCGGCATCTTGCAGTAACTGGAGGAATGACATTTTTTTAAAGTTAAAAATAAATGAATTAAATCATTTCTACATAACGTTACTGTTATTATAAATAAAATATCTTTAAAAAAAAAGTAATTTTGGGCAGGTATAACATGGAAAGTCATGCACATATACATAATTATTTGAACGAGGTAAGTACCGACCATAATCTTATAAAATGGTGAATGTGAACTGTTTCTCTACTCTAAGAATGTCATAAGCAACGTTCCACTTGGTGTTTGATCATTGTTCTCTCAGTAGTAGTCCCCAATTGACGATGATTATGGCGATAGTGAATGCTACCAAAACAAGTGGAAGTGGAGAATGGGAGGAAAGGTAGAGGATGGGAAAGGATAGGATAGGAAAGGTAGGAAAGCAACTAAAACTTTATTGCATTTAAAGCATCCCAAAACGTGCAATGAAATATTGAAGAGATTACACGGGGAATTGCAAGCACTAAATTTGGTATCGCATAAGAATTTTGTAAGTGTTTGTGTTTATCTGAGAGTGTGTGTGTGTGTGCAGGTGCTTAAATAAGGGTGTGTCCCAATGAGTACTTTGCCGACTTCCGTTTCCGTTGCGGAAGTAAAAAAGTTGTGGTTAAAAATGTCGTGTTACCGTCGCGTCGCCTTAAAGTATGCAACGCTAAAAGAAAACCGCGCATACTATACGTTGAATCCTTATAGTACATAAGCACATACATAGATACACACTCGCCATGCAAACACCCACCCATGAAATCATCTACTATAGACGACAACATGCAAGCCCAGTTTACAGATTTTCTTTCATTTCATTTCAACGTGGGAGAGGGACTCTTCTTGCCTTGGGATATACTTAGTTTCATCGTTTCCCTGTCTATCTTTTTCTCCACCAGTTGAGTTGCTAACGTTTAATGAAATTATTTGTTGCAATTTGTGCACAATTAGTTTCGGAGTGCATGTGTAATGCCGCCATATACCAAATACCCTATCAGACACAGCTTGAGACACGTGAACTCATTTCACTAGTACGATTGCTCTTTTGTTTGACTTTAGTTATTGAAGTGTGGTTGGTTGGTTCTGGTTCTGGTTCGTTGATGGTTCCATGCAGATACTCTCATGCATAGTATAGTATAGCATAGTAAAGTATACGTGTACAATTGATATAGTGTGTGGCCCATGAAGAATATTGAACAGAACAAATTGAAATAACATAGAACTATTATACTAAAATCATTTATGAATATAAACACTTTCAGTTGAGGAAAAGGCAAATGGTAAATGGTAAATATTTAAATATACATAATTCAAATAAGCAGGTTGACAATAGAAAATGATTGGGAATTTGAACAGCTTATATGAGAATCATAACGATTGTTGCGTATGTGCCATGATTGCATATTTCAAACTTCTCTAATACAATACAATTGATGAAACAAAACCAATAATTTCAAAAAGTCCAATTTGATTGATGATCATCAGTCCTAACTAACGTAACTAAACATATCATTAGTCTTAGTCTTGTAAACAAATTCTCAGAAGAACTAATTAATGTAATATATATATTAAAATATTATATTATATTATATTGTTTTAATATAAAAACTGAAACTATCAGAAAGTCGTAATAATAAGAAAACAGAAAAAAGATTGATCTTTACTTTCTTCAATAAGTTCATAAGAACTTTGAGTTAGTTTTTTTAAACCATAATTTGAAATTTGCAACAAATTGCAGTATTTTTATCATAACTCATTCTTTTCAATCAAGTTTATTGGTTTTTTCACCTTTCATTTTTTCATTGGAAAAGAGGAATTAGTTTTAAGTGAAGTGAGCGTTACTTTTCTGTTGTTGTTGCTTGTGCTGTCAACACTCTCATCATATAACGTGTTTTGTGGTCTTGTTGTTTTGTTATCCAACACTTGCTATGCTTATAAAGAAGGAAAAACAAATCACTATCAAGTATTTCACATATATTGTAGGTACTAAATATGAGTTCTTATGCTTACAGTTTTGTTGATAAGCTAAAAGAAGCTCTAGACCTTCTAATAGTCAAGAAAGTTAAATAACCACGAACTTGTTTTATACACACACACACGCACACACTGATGTAGCACACTATTGTTGCATGTGATGGCAAAATGGTAAATATGTCGAATCATTTTGCATTAAAACTATCAGAACAAAACCTTACAAAGTTACGAAGAAACTTTCATATATTTAATGTTTAGTTTTATGATAGAACATTTGATGGTCAAGGATTTCATTTCATCGTGTCGAGTCATGTATGTAAGTAGATAATGAGAATACACAATTAAAAACTTATATTGGAGAAAAAATATATATATTATGTGATGTCTCAGAAATATAAAATCGCAATCCATTCAATGGTCGAAGTCTACAGCGTAGCAACATATAGTTGACCGTGACTAAACAGAAGCTGCCTCAATGCCTGGAAATTGAGTGTTTTGAAATTTGAACAGTAAAAGAATAAGTCAAATAAATACGAGGAATTTAAATTAGGGGATTACACAACCCGCGTGAGGTATCAAACCACAAGTACACTTTGCGTAAAAGACTATCTATCGTTGTTCATCATTAGCGCTATCATACATTGTCATTCAATGCGAAACCTCACAAAGAATAGGATACACCACCCCATTATAGACTTGTAAATCCCCAAAAGACTTAGCACCACATTAGTGAAATAAGTAGACATCTTTTGAAACTATTTTTTTGTACTAAAATTGATTTGCAGGAGCAACGTTTCTACAGGTTCTGACTGACTGGCAAATCAGTTGGGACAATGGTGTGAATGGGCGGGCAACATTAGGTTCATTCGGGATGTAGCATTTGTTGGCAGGCGGAATGCGGCCTTTGGTTGTAACCTCTGGCTCGGATTCCTGTTGACTGGTCACGGTTCCCTTAATGCGTTTTTGCATTTAAGGGGCCTAAGTGACAGTCCGGAATGCCCTTGTGGCGCGATCGGGGAAACGTGGCAGCATGTTCTTTGTGAATGTTCTCTGTATGATGATTTGAGGGACTTGAATGCGTTCGGTATTTTTAGGGTTAATGGGGATTATGATTTCAGTCAGGAGCTCTCCAGTAGGGATAGTGTTAGGAGATTGAATGAGTTTGCACGTGCAGTTTTTATTAGGCGTCGTCCGCTTGTAACCTGAGGGATCCGTGTTTCGTGTGTGAGTGTATGGGGAGGGTTTAGTGTTGTCTGGGGGGCACCAGTCCCTGAGCTTCATGGAGCTGTACTGGTAGTGACTTTGTCACGCTACCAGACCAGAGGTATTTTTTCTGGTACCATGGGCGTTGGAAAAGTAGCGGTCTCAGCCTACGATCCATTCGCTAAAGTCCTTGTGACAGTGGGGACATAGTTCGTTTTTTGATCGTTGATCTAATAATTGCTGCCTTGGCAGAAGAGGTGGGAATAGACCTCGCTCCGAACAGTGAGAAAGCTATATCCATGAATATAGTGTATACTGTGACATCTGCGGGTTCTGCCTGCATTCTATTCCAGTGAGCTATGTTCGATTTTTGGGACACCAACCCACGAACTATTTGGGGTTTAAATTGGTAGTACCTTCGGGTAGAAGGTCTGACCAGAGACTTTGTCTGGTACCACGGGTGGTCAGGAGCCCACAGAACTTGTTCTGTCCTGACCAGCGGACCGGCCCCTTTATGGGAGTATCGTGGTGGCTGTTGTATAATACCCAAATGCGGGTAGAGTGACATCTCGATGTGGAGTTGCGTTATACAACCGGTTGCTGTTGACCGCAAACACATTCAATTGATCTCTCGCCACGTTGTTCACTGTTTGTTGTCCCGGCCCAACTCTGTGAGAGTGATGCACACAAACCTCTCTATTCTTACATTCTACTGCGCTCACAACATGGCTGTGTGTTGTTGTTGTTTATCATTTAAACGACGATTCTTCTTTAATGTTTTAACATTGATGCGATTTTCTTTGCCACTTTCCAATATATCTGGATATACAACAATATTTGTCTATTTTATTACCATTTAATTAAAATGTTAAAGAAAGCCTGCCAATATCAATAATTTGAACTGTCAAATTTTTTTTCTTGTTAATTGTAAGTTGTAATTTTCTATAATTGTATAAGCCAACTCATAATGTCACTAATCATTGCCAATGCTAATTACCTGTGTTGTATGAGAGTAAAATATCAGTAAAAACATGCAAAAAGATGCAAAAATATATAAGTTTAAATATTTAATAAATTTTTTTTTGTGTTTAATGCATTTTTTCCAGCAATTTTGCAAAAATGTCGTTAAAAATTACATTATGCGACCAGATTGTACAACTTCATAGAATGAAATGGAATAGAACACTGCTTGTGGGCTGGCACAGTGTGAGCGGGGAAGGGTCATGGCTTGATTGTATGAAAAATCAAAAATTTTTATCTTTGGTTGTGCGACCAATCGAATGTTGTGTGGGTCACATAAGGCCGACGCTTTGTCGCCTACTGAGTTCGGTATATGTATAATTTATTGCAAATGAACTTAATATTGGCGTTGCCATCTTAATTCATTAATGTTGCTGAGACATCTTTTTATAGAGCCTGATCTACACGAAATAATATAATTTTTCTTTTTATATGTAAAATACATATGTAAATATTTTTATATACTTCTTCTATTCTCTTTTTTTTTTTGCATACTTGTAGGTACTTCCATTTAGAAAACTACTTAAGTATCTATTAGAAATGCATTTTTATATTTTTGGATATAAATACTACAATATACATATGTATATTTTCTTGCCATTTGAATGCATTTTTAATTTTAAGTTTTAATGTTCTTAATCACTTTGCAAAAGATTTTTATGACAAGAAGTAGTTACACATACATGTGTAACAAAACAAAACAAAAAAAAACAAACTCTTCATCTCACTTTACACAAATTATGCAAATTCCAATGTCATTGTTGTTTATATTCCCACAACTATCTTCTTCTTCTCTACTTTATGATACCAAAGACTGTGATGTTTGTAAAAATCTCTCAGCTTTGACGAGCGATTTGTCCAGTCTAAATGCATACATACATATGTCATATATATACTCATAAGAGCAAAACCAAAACCCTTTCATCAATTCATTTGATTCTATTCAAAACATTAAAGCGTCCCTATCTCACTCTCCCTCTTTCTAATTACTATGCATGATCACTAGCTCCGAGAACAACGACAACAAAAGAGAACTTCCATTATAGTTTTCGTAACAGTAAAACGTCGTCAGCTTAGTCAGTTGCCAGATGAAAAGTGGAAAATGAAAATTACCAAAAAAAAAGAGAAAATTTATTTCATTCGTGTAGAGTAGGCTCTATAAAAATGTAACACAGCAACATTATGAAATTTAGAAACGCAATAAGGTGGCAACGCCACCATTAAGTTACTTTGTAATCCCATTTTCATCAAGCATTCACTTCATCGAAAGTATTTCGACAGAGCAGAGCTCCTCGTAAATTTTCTTCAAAAAATATTTAATTGCAAAGTGTTTTTTCTTTCAAAAAATATTTAATTGAAAAAGTGTTTTTTTCCTTCTAAATAATATTTAATTGAATAAAAAAAAGGTGTTTTTTTATTTTTCTTAAACATATTTAAATTAATATAAAAAAAGAGAAAATGTCGACATTGGACTGGGATGACCCAGACTACAAGGATCCGGAACCTACTGCAGAAGGAGACGGTTCATACGCAGAACCGAAATTCAATCGCCGTAATGATCTTTATGGTGATTCTCGTGGTGGTGGTGGTGGGTATCGTCAAGCCGCATCTTATAATCGGGACCAGGAAAAAACCTATGCCATAAGCGAAATAATAAATATACGTGCAGGGGAAATTGGACGCATCATTGGCCTAGCAGGCTCTAACATTAAAAACACGCAAAACGCGTTTAATGTCCGAGCTAATGTTGACAGGGAAAATTTGACAGTAAAAATACAAGGTAACTTGCAGTCAGACGTAGACAAAGCTTGCGATCACATTCGTAATCAAATTGTGGCTGCACGTCCAAGCACTGCCTATGGTCATGGTGGTGACGGAAACTTTGGTGGTGGTGGTGGAAGCGGATCCTACAATCGTGGTGGAGGCGGATCCTCTGGTGGAGGTGGAAGCGGGTCATATGCTCGTGATGGAGGCGGATCCTTTGGTCGTGGTGGAGGCGGTTCCTATGGACATGGTAAAGGCGGAGCCTTTGGTAGAAATACCCGACGTTCTGAAACCGAGGACCAGGATAACATCGAAAACAAAGATACGAATTCGCAACGCGAAAAAACTCTTCCACCCCTTATCGATTGGGATGCCTTCAAAAAGAGATCTGTATGTTTTTGGTTATATTATATTAAATTTAATTTAAAATTATAATTTTAGGCGGAAGTAAAGCAGGAAAAATGGGCAAAATGCCCCAAGTTGACTAAAGATTTTTACAAGGAAAAAAGTGAAGTCTCTAATTTATCCGCTGACGAAGTCAAAAACATACGAGCCGAAAACAACAACACAATGGTTTCTCTAGTATTTGAGGACAAAGATGGGAACAATAACGAAATTCCCAATCCGATATGGTCATTTGAACAATGCTTTGATGCATATCCAGATTTGCTGGCTGCAATCTTGAAACAGGGATTTAAAAAACCATCTCCCATTCAAGCTCAGGCTTGGCCAATCTTACTGCAGGGAAACGATATGATTGGAATTTCGCAGACAGGCAGTGGAAAGACGTTGGCATTCTTGCTGCCAGCTATGATACACACGGAGTATCAGGAAATACCACGTGGACAACGTGACGGTCCCAATGTCCTCGTACTAGCTCCAACCAGGGAGCTTGCATTGCAGATTGAGTCCGAAGTTGGGAAATATCCCTTTCGGGATATGAAAGCGTAAGTATAAAATGCTTCTATCATTTAATTTAATAGCTTTAGATTAGATTAGATTAGGGAACGGTGATAGCTAGTTACTGAGTCACTGCGGCCTCAATAGATCTTCTTGTTACATGAATGAGTCTGTCTTCAATAATAATTTTCTTTTTATTTGCAGTGTTTGTGTCTATGGCGGCGGTAGCCGCAAGCACCAAATTGATGACATAAAACGTGGTGTGGAAATAATTATTTGCACGCCGGGTCGATTAAACGATCTGATTCAGGCAAAAGTTATTGATGTGAAAAGCATCACCTTCCTTATTCTTGATGAAGCTGATCGTATGCTCGATATGGGGTTTGAGCCACAAATAAGGAAGGTGATGCTCGACATACGTCCAGATCGCCAAACGGTTATGACGTCAGCCACGTGGCCGCCAGGGGTCCGGCGTCTAGCACAAAGCTACATGGACAATCCAATACAAGTGTGTATTGGGTCGCTGGACCTGGCGGCCACTCATGCTGTGAGGCAACACGTTATTATCCTGACTGACGACGGGGAAAAATACGCAAACGTAAGTGGAAATAAGTACGAGATTTGTGGAGAAATATGGTAATATACTTTTTAATCCTTATAGATCAAAACTTTTATTAATAACATGAAGCCTGAGGATAAGGCCATTGTGTTTTGTGGGCGCAAGGCACGTGCCGATGATCTGTCAAGCGATTTGGCTATCGCGGGATATAATACAGCTAGCATCCATGGCGACCGTGACCAAAATGATAGAGAACAGGCCATCTCCGATATAAAAACGGGCATGGTTAATATTTTGGTGGCAACCGATATTGCATCCCGTGGGCTCGATATTGAAGATATAACGTAAGTGTGAAAAGAAGCATTATCTTTACCATCATCACTTGTAAAATAATCTGTTAAATTTTTTGTTAGGTACGTTATTAATTACGATATGCCACGATGCATTCAAGAGTATGTGCACCGTGTTGGTCGTACAGGACGTGCTGGGCGTACTGGAACGTCAATTAGTTACTTGACGTATGAAGATTGGAGGATGGCCCCAGAGCTTATAGAAATTTTAGAGGAGGCCGACCAGGACGTTCCCGTTGAACTGAGGGGTATGTCCAAACGTTTCGCGGCGATGAAGAAAAAACGCGCTATGGAGAAAAGTAACTCTGGCGGAAATCGCCATTTCACAAACTATGACCGTGTCAGCTATTAAAATGCAAACGCGTTTTAGTGTTAGCTATTGAAAAAACGCACTCGCTTCTTTTTAGTTTAAGTTCTTAGGAGTATGAATGGTTAAAGACTTAGAGAGTTGACCATAAAATAAAAAACACAGAAAACACAATAAATGCATTTATTTTTAAAATCATTTTTTCATTTGTATAATAATTTTCATAATGGTTCTGAAGCCCTGTTAGAACTCGTTATGTGTTTTTTCATTCAGACCTACATACATATATGTCTGCTTCCAAGTCTGAGAAAGCTGAAGATTCTTTGATCACAAAGTTCTGCCTCACGAGTTAGGACTTTGATCAAAGTATGATACAAATTAACAAGTCAACAGAAACACAATCATAAGCATTTCCTGATTTCTTGATACTCGTATAAGAAGCACAGGCTTTGAATCGAGCTAGCGTTTCCCAAGGTAATGTTCTGGTGCCAACTCTATACGTTTTTAATACTGCTGATATGGAATAACATGAAGCTCTGGAGCTGTTACATTAACTTTATCCAATGAGACTGCCATAATTAGCCGCTCCCGTAGCCCAGTTAAAGCTGCATCAGATCTTGACAAACATCTTTATGGTAAATCATTTAAGAGTAGAGTCCATCCATGGTATTTCAGAAATAAAAACCGTCAATTACTGTTAATCCAAATAGTCTAGTCTGCGTCGTAACGATCATCCACCTTGAAGGAAAGAACACATATCTAATTATATAGTTTGCTACTGTGCTGTTTAATGATTTCTTTGAAGGCTAATGTTCGTTCTACTCTTCAAGAATTTTTGCAAGGAACGAAATAAATCAAAGCTATATGACTATATGAATGTAGCTCCGAAATTGTGTTCAAAGTGACTTAACTTGTATGTGGTCTCTTCCTAAGCTTTCTATAGCATCTCATTGACACGCTCCATCCACACTTACATCTTTGTCGCAAATTGTACACAATTTTGTAGTATTCCAAGCTATAGAGCGATTCTAAAAATTACCCATTCACCTGATCATCTCACTTATTTAACTTCCACATATTCCTTTCGTCAGGTTCAAGATTAAGTAAACAAATAATTACTGTGTTATAATTTTATTAATAATTGGTCTGTGATAAGAAAAATACAAATGGCATACAGGATTCATCGATATCGGATATCTTGTAAACGTTAAATCAAAACAGCTATTGCCTAACGTAGTTGAAGTTGATCATGATTGGTGTATTGAGATCTGATTCGTATTCAAGTATAGTCTTAACGATGTTTTTAGAACATTTCATTAGAGCTCGTAACATATGGTAATGCTGTGCCCGGATGGATGTATACACATCCGAGAATGAATTAAAAGATACCATTAACTGTTGCTTTTACAAGACAGACACCATCAACCTTTGGTTAAATCAACTCGTCTTGTCTAGCTGATAAAGAATATAAATTCTTTATGGGGTCTCCGATGTCTCCCTGTTGTGATGATACGCTTCCAAATAAAAGTTAAAGAATGGCACCTCATACTCTTAGATCTATATTACCACTACTTAATTCAAACTGAGGTGATAAGATCAACAATAATGATGATGATGATCAACAAAAAGTAAAGCAACAGCACAGCTAGTCCCTCATCAAATTTCATAAAATTTAGCACATATCGAATAACATTGAAACTATAGAACTTTTCAGAACTAAGTGGCCACTTTTATGATACTTCAAATATAATTTCAAACAATTTCACTTCATACTTTTAGGCATCACACGGAGTAACAATATTGATTAATACTCACTCATCCGTTCTTTGATTAAATCAAGATCAGGGTATATTGATTGGATTGCAATTATGTTTAGTCTAAGCACCCAAATGGGTTTATCAAAGAGCCCAGCAACGAATCTAAATCTAAATAGACCACAACCCAAATTAAAGAAAAAAAATTGTGGTGTTCTGCATTGGTTTGAGAAGGTTACAGGAAGGATTGAAATCAAAGCGGCAAGAAAATCTGATAGCAACAGAAAGAGTTCTTTTTATCTGTATCTAAAATCGATGAAAAAGAGAATAAAAAACTTATTGATGTCAGTTTGGAACGTGATTTGTATGGTGAGAAATTGATTACAATTGAATATCATTCCTTTAGAGAAGGTGAAGAACAAACCAAATTGAAATCTCTATCGAATGTTCATGATATTCTTGGTGTACTTTATGTCAAGAAAAAGAACAATCCAAAAGTCTATGGCAGCAACAATGATGAAATCTATAAAAACAATGACAGCATTGTTCTCTATCGCAAGAAGTAGTAGATATGAAAAGATTCCTTTCTTCTAGTTCATATCATATTTGATTTTAATATTTATATTTTTGTTTTAATTTGTTATGCATCCATAAATGATTTTAAGGACAACGTGTTAAGAAAAACCATTGTATTCTAACACAATTATTTGCTATCTTTTCTATACACTGTTGTTTCACAGGTGACCTTACTCTGTCAGTGGTCAAAGATAGATTTCAGGTTCCAACATATTGCTTATGGCTCTCTACCCAATATCCTTAATTCTCTTAAATATTGGTTCTTAAAGCCAGCTTAATAACTGGAAAACCCTCCATCGCTCTGGTTTTCATGTGTGCCAATATCAACTCACGTAAGAGTATAATTTGCCTCAGCAAATTCGAAAAACCTCAGGACGCATTTGAGTTGTAAAGCGGATTTGATCAATACCATTGCCTTTAAGACTATGAAAATTTATTACAATTAAACCACTTACGTCTCTCTCCATAAACAATTCAATCATCCAGTAGTACCTTTTATTATTGATACAATACATGCTTCGACCGCTTTGCACACGAAATTAAGCCAATAAGTTGTTAAAACTGAACTCTTGGTTCATACTCTCTTCTTGAACTTGAGGACCTAATAGGTATAAACATCATGTGACTTATTAAGATGCTAAACTAATTGAGTTGGTTCTCATATTGTGTGGTATAGTCCTTTATAATAAAGGTTCTCATAGACGAATACTTGATAAGAAGTGGATAGCATTCTTTGTCTAGTTAATAAAATAAATAAGAAAATTATTCTTTATTCTTTTCATTGTATAAACCAATTCAACCGAAACAAACAAGGAGACAGTATGAGCTTCATTCTAATTGGGTTTCAGTCAACGCTTGCCAAGAACGTGATTCACAGAACAAATGCCAGGAGTTGAAGCCTTAATAAGATTACAAATGGAATGAATGCGTTGGAAATTGTAATGGAAGTAGAAGTGGAGTTGCAACTTCATCACCTTTCAGCACAATTCACTACTAATTCCGCTGATAAATTATTAGCAAGTAGAAATTATTTTACAAAATTTGCGTAAAACTTTTGTTTACGGATCCTGTTGCAGGTGCAAATGTTTGACAATGGAGGATGCGGGGATACCCATCTACCACAAGCAACCATCCACCATCCAACCTTAGATACAGATTCATAATAACTGTCAACAAGGGGTGTGTATATACACGTGTACTATTGTATACTATGGTAAGTGTTGCAGCTTGTCAGATGTCATAGCTGGGAATGAGCTGAGAATTGAGTTCACTAGGAATTTCTTATGCCAAAGGCCATGGACACTGTTACTTATTTCGTTACACTTTTAGTGTCCATGCCCATAACCAAACCCACTTTAGATGTTTGGTTTAATTTGTCATTGCCCTCGATGGAAGAGTTCAGTGCAACAGTGTGGTCTTAGAGTGGTATGAGGATTCAACGCTTTGCACGCATTTGAAATGAGCAAAATAATGACTATGATGATGATGATGAATATGATGACTATGATGATGATGATGAAACGCATTACTTTCTTGGACAATTCTACAAATTCATAAATAAACATTGTCAAGAAAAGTTTTAATAATCAAGAAAATATGTACGAAAATAAGAAGACAGAAATGATGGCATTCTGATAACTTTTATTCATTTACTGAATTACTTCTTTTGTCATTCGAAATTAACTTTAAAATATGGTTAAGAGTTTAAATAGAAAATAATAAATACAATATTTATATGGGTTGGATCACAATGGATGGGTCCATATGATTGGTTAGAATATATAGTCATTTTGATTAGAGTAACAATAATTTAATCAAACATTATGAAAATAAACGTGTTGAAGAGTCCTAAAAATTAATATTAAAAGAGAATGAGGACTAACTTACAATATGCAATAGCTGTAGGATTGTTTAATCTGCATTACCCAGAAGAAGGCTATAGAAATCGAGAGAATATGTCTTTCTCCATTCGAAGTTAAGTATTGAAGGAGAGAATTCATTTTAAGTAAGTTTGCTACTTACTAAAGGAAAATTATTTAAATCATCTAATATTATAATATTGTAGAAATGCCTTAAGATACCCATTAACTTTATGGAACCCAATCCATAGTCAATATGGAAGCGAAAGGGAGTAATTTTATATACATATGTTTATGATAGTCATTTTTTGTCCTTCCTTGACTAATGGTAAATTTAAATTTTTGTAATTAAAACATGGTTTGAGTTGCAAATTTCTTATGCTTCAATCAATTAACAAATAACAAATAACAAATACAAGTTTCATTTCAACCTAAAATGGTATTTATTCATCTTTTTAATTATTTTGTGACAATCAACAAGCAAATCGAGAGTGACAACAAAATAAATAAATACACAATAGTACAACAAAACAAGGACATCTAGGCGAAACAGCAAGGCAGTAAGTCAGCAAGACAGACAGATGGCATCCTACACAAACAAAAATGAATGAACTTCAGTAGTATAACAAAACCAAATAGAAAAATAAAATGCAAAAGAAATTCATCACAGAGGCTTAGCTAGTACCTTGCCACATCAATCTTTATAATTTCAGTGTTGGGTTGATCAAATCATTTCAAATAGTTTCGAAAATTTATGTTTAAATATCTTATGAATTGTATAAATTTTGTATAAAAAACTATTTAATACTTGCATAATCAAAGGTCAATGTCATGGTCTAATTACCTGCATCGACATTTGTGATTTTTTATTGACGTCTGAAAATGGATAAAAAATTACTTATTTAAATTCGGTAATATGTATAATTTAACAGAATCAAAATGCAGTTATATTTTGCAATGCATTTGAAATACTTATACCTACAAAAAATTACATCTTACAGTTGGAAACTATGTAAAAATTAAAAAAAATAAAATTGCCTCTTGAAATTTTTGGTATCACTTAATAAGTGCTTGAAAATTGGTGTTTCGCGATGACGTATTACTAAGCAAGTCGCGGCCAACATTTGAATGACATCATTTCTCATACTTCATCGGAAGAATCATTCTATCAAACAAAGTAGAATTTATTGAAAAAAACATTAAATTTAATGACCAAATCGGACCAATAGATGCCACACCCTTTACTAAAAAACTGAATAAACTCATTTCACATTAAATTTATGGGATTTAATGGGATTACTACTCAGTTTTTCCATTCCATCAAATTGAGAAAACAAAAGGAAATCTCGTTAATCCACTTGAGAAAAAGAAGCAATTGCAAACCAAATAGATTCACCAGCAAAAACATCGCCAGCAAGATCGGACGCAAGTACTATCGACTATAATATGACTTCATCACATCCCCTATATACAATTTCTAAAATATTTTGTTAATTTTTCATTTGAATATCATCCCAATGAAGTCACTACAAAACCATTTCTTTTCTACTTCAATCGATCAATAGAATGCACGCAGCAGCGATCTTTTCTTTGAATCACATTATATCAGAATATTGTTGTTGGCTCAAGAAATCTTTACAGAAACTTCTTCCGTGAACCTTCAGAATCTCAGAGCTCATCACGATCTTTCGACATTCCTTCAAAAAGATCTCAAATTGTTTCTCCGAAAATCAAAGGAAAAGTTAGTTGCCACATTTGTTATAAATCATGATTTTGACTACAGTCAAATTATGTTGCTACTGCAAAATACGTTGCCATACCGTATCTGTGGAAAACCACACACGAGGGTAAACAATGTACACAAGTTTTTTTGAGGGTGAGATGAAGATTAATAAATACACGTTCGTTAATCTCTAACCTTTCTCTACTTTAACCACAAAGTTCAGTTTAGCGACACCTGTTGGCAATCGCTTTGTCCTTTCCCTTTCCCGAAACCAATAATTTTCCAAAATACTTGTATGTGTGTTGACTACTTCATTTCACCTAACGGTAACAATATTATCATGTTTCGTCCCCTTTCGGTGGAATACTAATACACGACACCTGTTGGTAACTTTGTTATCCTTTTCTCTAACTTTTTGTTGAAATTCATACTAAGATACATAGTACTGCTGATAAGGTAAAAACTCTTTGAATAGTATAAAACTAACTAAGCAACTAAACATATCCATGAGTCTATCCATTGAAGAATCTAAACAAGTATGCTTACAAGACACAAAGTAACATCACGTAAGATGTAAAGGAAAGTAAATCTACAATGAGTGTCAGAAGTAAGTCAACACTAATATTATTTTGGGTGGATTCCTAAATTAAATCAATCACGAAAGAAATTAATCTTGCTGTGGGAAAGCAAACATCAACTGACTCTTGAAAAATCATATTAGATTTACGAAAGAAAGGCAAGTATTTGCGTCAACTTGGCGAAATTGTATGTCGGAGTCACAGCACAATTAAAAAAAATAATTGACAAATATGCCACACATCGTCGGGTTGAAGATATACCGTGAACTGTACGTCTAAAGTGGCTTACCGGTACTCAAGTAAGAGATGTAGTAAGAGAAGTAAGGGCAAGTCCATCCTCCAGTGCAGTCAAATTATCTGAAAATATTACCCAAACATCAGATAAACATATATGTTGGAAGTAAACACAAACCAGATGAGATTGAATTACATATTCAGCCTTAAGAAGGATCTGAAAGACTTACCAAAGGGAAGTGGCATTCAGCTGAACACAGCTTCAAGAAAGCTTCAGTTCCATGCCATATACTCGATGGACTAAAGGAATTCTGGAATGATGGAAAACAACACGAAAATTTGAGGCACCAACCTCGTTATAGAATCGAAACAATAATTAGTGAGCTTTGGTGTTCTGGGCAATCAGTACTAAATGAGACCCCAAGTCAACTTAGCAAACTACGTATATTTTTAATATTAGTTAGGTTTCCATAGTGATCTTAAATTAGAAATGTCAAATTCTCATATCTCATAATACGAGTAGAATCAGTTTCAGTAGTAGTCATTCCTTCTCCTGTATATATAGTTTGTCTATACTTTATATTTTTTAATATTTTTATTTTTTTTATCATGTTAAAAATTGAATTAATAAGGAGTGCACTTATTAAATCAAAACGACCCTTTAATGTTGACGAAATGGTTCGTGAATGTTCAAAACTTCAAGACGTTAAGTTTGTTGATATGGATGATTTTGTTTACACTTTGAGGGCAATACTCCAGGAAGCTGCCCGATGCTGTTAAATTGACAGGAAGAGGAATGACACCCGTTGCGTTAAGTTGGAATAAGAAACAATTACACTAAAGAAAGTTCTTGACAACGAAGCTTGTATGAAGAGGAAAACATGGAAAGAATTAGGGAGGAGAAACGGACATAAAAGTAAGCCATCATAAGATATGCATACATTCTATGTTCCGCTTACACAAAAAGAAAAAAAAAACAAATGATGTTGTTCATTTGTCTATGTAATGTTATGTTTAAACATTCTTTTATCAAAGATTTTAACTTGCATTAATAAGGAGTGCATTTATGAAACAGTCACTGAAAGTACAAAAAATATGTTACATATTTCAATAAACTTTCAATCGAAATATAAATCCTGCCTCAATTTATATTGTAATATTTCTGGTTTATGGTTAAGGGTAAGTGGTGCTTATTAAAATAAAAAAATCTTTATTAGACTGGGAACTTATCAGCCGATGGGTTGTGTTAGTCTTCACAAAGAAAAAAAATATTGTTTTGCATAAAATTGGAAGAAGACATCTTGGACGATACCGAAATCACGAAGTTTTATTTCGGATATTTTAATCAACTTCGACGAAATTAAATTTCTCCAATTAGTGTGTGTTAGCAAGGCAAACTTGTTGGCCATTTATGAAGCCATTAAAGACAACGACCGCGCTTGAGTTTACAATTTCCGGTGATGGTAAAGCTCTCTATCGATTGCGATCGAGTGAGGAAGACGCATCCATAGCAAAAACTTCGATATGTGCAGGAATTGGTGAATCTGCTCAGACTCAGAGCCATACACATGTTACGATATGTAGTTGGCTATAAAATCTAAATTTAATAAGCAGAATGCTAAGCGTTTTCAATTGTCACAACATTTATGGTTATTACATTCCCACAAAAATATATTTTTTATACAGTTTCTTGAAAAATATACAATAATTTTTTCGGTTAAATTTTGTAATATCACCAAATATGAGTTTGAGAAAGAATACAGGAAGTTGCTACCTTATTGGTAGCCAGATAATCCGTAAAAATTACTTTCAACAAACAAAATCGATTGCATCACGAAAATGGTGCAACATCTCACCTCTGCAAAACATTATCAATACGGATATTTAAGCTTATAGATGACAAGCGTCATCAAAAGCAACTTACACATTGTTGTAGTGCCAATAGCCTAGCTGAAAATATTGTCATTAATAGTCCTAAGAAGGTTGGTTTGTTTGATAAGGAAAAATATCAACGAACTGTAGAATTATATATAAAACTGCCGAAAACCCGTATGCGAGCCAACGCCATGTCGGACAATCATAATGGGAAATTTAAAAAACTGCCATGGAAAAAATGTTCTGATCGTTCAGATGGCGAAAAAAGGAGAAACATTTTTCCTGATCAGGCAATGGAGGAGAAGGTAAAAAAAATAAAGAGAAGCTTAAGCATTGTAGAAAAGGCAAAATCGGCTTCGCTAATGAATGAGATGCGATGAAAAATCAGTATAATCCATCACAAAGTAAAAGGTGACTGGAAAACAATGCGAGCGACATACATATGAATAAATCCCATAGGCCGCGACAAATCATGGAGAGTGCTGTCAGTGCTATTAATAGAATCAAAAGAGATGACGAACTGTCGAAATGTGCCGCTGATATTTAAATAATCATGCAATTGAATGCCGAAAATAGTATACAAAAATGACAAAGGAATCTAAGAAAGAGAAAGATAAAATAAATAATAAGGAGGAAGATACCAAATCTAAAGTGACCGTGAATGCAGCTATTGATCCCCTAGCCGCTGCTAAAACACCAATGAATAGCACAATGGTAAAAAACAAATGGTGCAGGAATAAGGAGGAGAAGAAACAACAGAAATATTTATAAGGAAGAAAAACTCAAAAACAGGTACAGGGTATAAAAATATTGCTTTATTTTATTACAAAGATTTGATTTAATCATTTCCTTATTTTGTTGTTGTTCCTAGAATATTGCCATCTCAAGATCTCTCATATTTGCATATACCCTACGACCTTTACCATTGTAATTTCATCACATTTCTCGTAAATTGTTGGTAAATACACGTTTTATTTGGATATTTTTTTCGTAACATAAGAACAGAAATATGAGTTGTAAATAATTTAATAACCAAAAAATGTAAGATTAACACAGAAAAATAAACTAAATCTTATTCATGTAGAATACTGCAGTTATAATTTAATCCTGCAGAGTGAAAAAATATCTTTAACTGAGTAATTCATGATCATGACATCAGGTAACACAGTAAGATTATTATTATTTTGGATGACAGAAATGCAGTGCGCTTTAAGCAACAAGCTGGAGAACGTGTGCTGCAAACTTTTTATCTTGGCTAATCACATCAACTTTTTTGAATAAGTGTAAAATAGCAAACGCACGCAAACATTTGACAATCATCTCATACACGCATATAAAAAGACACGCACAATTGTAACCTTTTAACAAAGATATCATCGAATAAGTCAATCAAACAATAAACAGCTTTGGATAGTAAAAGTTAAATTAAAGACTTCTAAATTGAAAAGTTTCTTATTTTGGATATCCTTTACTTTGCAACATCTAATTAAAGCGAATGCAAAGCAAAAGATCTTAAGAAATGAAATTTTCCCTTTAAACAAATAGTCTTTTTCAAGGAAATGAATGAGATCATTGTCAAAGCAAATTGATATGGGCCCAGACTAATGAGGATAAGACGAAAGATTCACAAACAAGATAGAAAATACAAAGTTCCAAGAAACTTGAATTGAAGGAATAAGAAGTGTTGACCTAAGAAAAGGGGATTGTAGAAGAAATGAGGAAGGTCTTTAAGAAACTTTAAGCTACTTTGTGCTTTGTCCTAATGCGCTTTGTACTAATTTAAAAGGCAAATAAATTCACTTAAATTTGCACAACATCGATTTTTTTCTCTTTATGAACTTCTCTCTCCACTTATCACCATTTCCCTTCACTCCTTCATGGACCCACAATCGCATTCAAAGAATTGCTAACAGCCCCGCCCGATGCCATAGAAGATACTATAAAGCAGGCCCAATGCAATGTTTTTGTTTCATTCACTTTTCTAAATCAATTGCAAAATCCCAAATCACAAGAAAATGAGCAACATCAACAGCAACAACAACAAGAACAACAATACTTACTAATAAAGACGGCGATGATGATGATGATGACCCCAATCGAAAAGGAATAGCGTTGAGCTAAGCGCTGCTTTGGTTCCCTATTCCTCCGTAAAAAGAAAGAAAATGTACTCGTATATAGGTAAGTAAGTGGTTCGGTGGGTAAGTAAACTGACTTCTAATGGGTGGGAGATGGTAGCATGACCAGTGAAGGATGCGCGGATGTTGTGCAATCCAAACGTTAATGGTCTGTCAATTATCGCCACCCAGTAAATGTAACAATAAGATATTGCCACGTAACAAAAAAGTACACGAAGAAACACCAGTAGAACAAACCAAACAAGTAATGGGAGAATAAATAAAAGAAAAATCATAAGAAGTATCTCAAGCTAAAGCTGAAGCTAAACTCAACAACGCGTTGTGTAACAAATGAAATGTAAAGGAAAAGGAGAAGTTCCATTGCCGAGACATAAAAACATGATGAGAACGAGTATCCTTGGTTTCCTTTTTCAGTCGACACTTTAGTACATCATTTAGTACGAATTACAATAGTACTATAGACCATGCCAATGCTTAAATCTTCAAAGAAAATCATAGAGAAAATCGGACCATAAGTTTAGTCCTGAATCTTACTCTGGGTAGCATATGAGTTCTGGACTAGCATCAGCAACTTTGACACTCAAATGCAAGCAAAAACCAAATAAATACCTATTGATTATAGTCGAAAGGAGTAAGGAGTACATACATATTTCTATCTGGTTCATCGTTCTTTTTCATCGTATTCATGTCCTTTTGCTGTTGTGGTTTTTGTTACTATTGAGGATACTAAATATAATCGGAAATAGAGTTTCAGTTGTAGGCATAAGATATTTATTTTCATTTATTTTATTGAATGAAGTTGGTGAAACTTGAGTTGTTCTCTTAAGATATGTGCCTATTTGTGTATTTAACGTGATAGTCAACAAATTGCAAACAGAGTTCTGTCTGGAAAGTGAAGACATTTTACTAAGAACAATGGCATTGACCTCGAAAAGTATCTGTACTTATTGTTGCTTATAAGTGCAGTTGAACCAAACGACTTACCAATCTTTAACACCAAATTTCCATCAAAAATCATAATTTAATGATTCATTCCTTTTATCCAAGTTCACAAGCTTCCCTTGTTCTGGGGTTTGGTTATCTGTATGATTTTAAATGATTTTACAACTTTCGTAGTTGACATTTATCGACATCTTGAATTGAACTCAGTGTAACCCAAACATTCACGCGCTTTTGGAATTCATGAGTTCACGACTGGGAACAACACACTGTCAAAATAAATCTGAGGTCATTAATGACTGGCTAAATGACTGACTGACTGAATGACTCTCAGACTGACTGAATGAGCTGCATTATATGTAAATACACAAACTTATCAATGCCATCGTTTCAATTTATTTCGATTGCCTTCAATTCGTTGAGTTGTGGAGTTGGGGGGTATCTTTCTTCTGTGGGTGTTTGTGTGTCCTTTGATACTTTATTTTCTTATGCTTAACGCTTAAATACATTTGATAGTAATTCGTTTGTTTTCTTTTCTATCTTTCGTTATTCATTTTCTCCTTTTTCTCCATCTTCTCCTCTACCATATAGCATTGCAAGATACTTTCTGTTATTTCATAGGAGTGGGACTGGCTAAACTGGTTGGTTGTTGGTTGTTGCCTTGAACTTAACATTATGTACTATGTTGTGCTTTTAGATTTCCGTCTACATTTTCTTCTTTTCTTCTACAATTTGTTGTCGTTTTCATCACTCACCATTCATCATTCACTGAACAGTTGCCTTGATTAATTTGGGTCCCCATCTTTATTGTGAGTGTCATCATAATCATCATCTCTACTATAATCAAAATCATCGTCATCATTATTGTTATTATTATTACTATTATTGTCGATGCCATTCACCCTTAGCCAGGCCTTAACTTAAAATTGGAGGACTCCATTTGTCCTTTTCACTTAAGTTTAATGCCTTTAATGTTACGCATACGCCTAGTAACCACATTAACAGATACAATTACCCCGTTTATAAGTCGCCAAAAACGGTTTGCACTTAGGTCGGCAGACATGCATAAATTGATTTTCAGATTGGTTTTAACACACAAAGCGACTTTGACAAGAGCACATTTTAAACCCGTCAGTATTTTCTCAAACCGTATTTATGTGGTCTTATAAATGCAAAAATGCAAAGCTTATTGCAGACGTGTTGAAAATCAGCTGTGCCCAAAATGTTGGTCTGTGCAGTATTGCCATATGGTGCAGTCATTTTCCTTTATTATCATTTTCTCAATGATTTAGTGAAGTATAGATTTAAAAATCATTGCAAAATGTTATTAAAAATCAGAATAAAGATTATACATTGAACATTTTTCTTGTACAATGCAATTTAAAAAAAACTGTATTTTGAGAGGTGAGCTACATCATATTTTATGCATATGGCAACATTAAAAACTACATATATGTTTTTAACAAGAGCGCAAGACGTTGCACGCATAAAAAACTAAACAAAAACTGTTCTGAGACAGGCTGACCAAAGTGCAAACCATTTCGGGCGTCTTATAAACGTTCTATTAGATATGCTGATGAATAAGGTAAAGTTAGCAATGAGAGAACATGTACCTTAGCAGTGGGATTCAAAAATATTTTAAGTAGCAATAATGAAATGTTTTAAACAACCTAAGAAAGAGAAGAAACGAAATTTATATTTTATTCATGAATGTGAAATGGCGGGTGTTAATTGGCAAACATTTTTGAAATGACTTTTCGATTTGAACCAAAATTTTTCCAATTTCACTAAATTCGCTATTACAAAGCATCAGTGGCCTTCAAACAATTAAACTCAATCATGGTGTTATTTGGTATTTTAATTACAACATTTTGCGAATGCTTCTCAATTGCTTTAAATGGCAAAGTATGTAACATCGTAATAGAAAATACATTCAGATACAATTACAACATATTTGTGTTATACTATAGTAAATAATAAGACCAAGAATCAATATATGGATAGATGAATAGAAGAATGGTGGAGCCTTTGATTGGTGGAGGAGCCTCGTGTTGTAGAGAACCATAGAGCATTTGGTTTGTGAACTGTACTTGTACTGAAGTTTTCACAACCACAAAACAAAACAATTTCATGCGCAATAAAATAAACAAAAACATCTAAGTTCTGAATCTAATTTTCATTCATGATCTGATCAGATGTAATGTTAAATGTCAGTATATTATTAAGTTATTATTAATATCTGATACTCCTACCCCAAGAGAGAACATTTAGATTAAGAAAATATCGATATCCAATTGCTTGTCTGCATTTCATTCTAATCTTGTTGTCATTGCCAACCAAATTTTTGTTCTGCTGCCTTTGAGTTTCAGCCTAGGAAATATTTCATATTTTTCTCATCTAATTTTGTCTTTGTGCCGAATTGTTCTCAACTTAAGATAACTTAACTCAACTATAAGCAACTGAACCAAAATTCAACTGAACTCAACTGAACTCATTTAAATCCAGTTCCTGGAGTGCATTAACCTTATCTTAAAGGCTTCATTCATTTTCATCAGAGTGAATCTATGTGAGAGTATGGATTCCTTAAGCTCCTATAAGCATTTAGCTCATTGTTAGTCTGTGAAAATCTACATTGACTTATTCTGATTCTTCACTTAATTCACGTTTACTGTTGACTATCTTATCACTCCTTTCTGATGTGCTTGAGATGAAATCAAATCTTTTGTTAATTAGTTACCCTCTCTGCTGTTAGTTCATTTATCTTTATCTTTATCTTTGTTGTTGTGTGTTTGTTTTTCTATTCTTCCTTAAGTGTAATGCCTTTAATGTTGCGCATACGCCTAGTAACCGCATTAACAGATACAATGTTTTGTAATCATGAATGTTTTTGTGTTTTATTTTGGAAATTGAAGAAAATTCCAATGACACCGAAATTGAAATACGCTTTACACGCTGTTAAAAGGCTTTTAAACAGAAGTTGCTCTCTAATTGAGGCTCTTAAATGAAATGAAATTCTACAAATTGATTGACTTCCAATAGGAATGAGGACTTAACCTTATCTAATCTAATCGAATGAAAAATGTTTAGAGTTTTCATCAGATCTGACTTATTTTATTTATACAGTGTTTTAATGCTGTGGTGACATTAAATTTTCACTTGGATTTTGTTTCCATTGCTGGGAAAAGTCTTTCAATGCCATCCAAATGAACCATGCAAGTCATCATCGCGAGGGTGTACTGAGTTATTCCATCGATTAATATGATCAGAGCTATGACGAGGTAGATCTACCAAAGACGGACTTCTATGAGGCTGCGGTCTACGTACGGACCGAGGCTGGTAATGATAATGCGACACATCCTGGGACTGATTTTGTGACCGGTACTGGGGTTCAGACAGAGATCGTAACATTTCCTCACGTTGCACACGTGCGCTTGGGACTATGGTTATCTCGACAAAATGACCACATACGCTGTCTCGTTCACGTACCTCTTTTTCTTCTAATTCAGTCTTTAAACGTTCCACTTGACTTTGTAGATTTCTTAAATCATTCTTAATGTTAGCCTTGATCGTAGTTATGCCATTCATATGCATCTCAACCAAATTACTTATTGAAACAATCGGATGTGGTTCGTATTCGTTTATTCTTCTCAATAAGATCTGAATTCTCGGCAACATCTACATATACGAGTATTGGCAATAAAAATAAATCGATCGAATTAAAATTACGAATTATATTATACTCGTATAACTTACCGCAACATAGTTTCTCATATTTTGGTTTTCGATTTTCATCAGTTCAGATTCCATAGTCTTCATGTTTTCACGTATCTCATTTAGAATTTTTATTTCAGACGATAGAGAATGCCTTACAATGGGATTTGGTTCATCTGCTATGAGGGATTCTAATGTTTTAGCTAATGTATAGCTATTGGCGGATTTAGTGTGGAACTTCGAGTAACAATCCTCTAGTATTTTGAAAGCAGATTGATCAGATGAGATCAATTTATCCAAATAACCTAAGGCAGAAGAGAATCGTCGCTTCAGACATTCTGGTTTCTCGTTAGTGTCAATTGGCTTTGGAGTTAAGTAACGACGCCGAGCTCTAAAGTATTCTACAAGTTTCCTATTGAAATAGTCACAAAACTCGTGCTCAGCATGTATGGATTCTACAAAATTTTTAAGTTCCTTAAACATGCAGTTTTTGACCAAAACAGGATCCTCATCAGCATTATCATCTGCATTTCCACCAACATTATTTAATGATAGAGTATCAACTTGAATCGAGGCATTCTCAAACGTGCTAGATACAGCTGGTGTTGCATCTTCTGTTGAGTGTGAATTAACATCCAATCGAGAAGTTTCGGCATTTAGTTCATATTCTAGGATAATGTTTAACGTATTATGATAAGCGCTGTTATTATTCTGAGCCTCGGATTCAGTATTGCCGGAAGCACGGTTCACCATTACTGTTTGTTGATTATCCTCATAACTTGCATTAGTATTAGGATAAACCTCGGAAAGTTCGACATCGCGAGCATTGTTTTCATAATGCATACGTCGAATACGTTCCATTACCAGCCGTATCTCGTCGTCGACATCAAGTGCGTCAGTAGTATGTTGGGTAGCAACATTATGTCCCGCTGATTCCCCATCGACGAAGTCTAACCAATTTGGATCTGACTCTGATGACATTATGTTGGCTCCCAAAGCAAATGCAGAATATATAAAGAAACGAATTTAAGGTGGCCCCTTTAAGATATTCCTGATTGTGGTCCGAACTGAGAATTTTTAGTTTTGTATATTAATTTTGATCTAAATAGTTGAGAGGAAAAAATGAGAATGTAGTAAAAATTGTCATGTTGTCAGGTTTGTCATGATTTTTATAGTCTCAATGCCTACTAGAATAAATAATATTATTATGGTAGTTAACAAGTAAATTCTTAAACTACTTAGAAAAAAAAGAAGGGCACTAGCTGCCATGGCTTTCAGCTCTAAGGTTAAAAAAGAAGTGTAGTCAAATATGAGATTAATAATGCGATTGCAGTATTTAAATAAGCTTTTCTAAATTAATGGATTTAAAAAAATTGTATATTAGGTTTATGTTACTAATATTTGGGTTGCCTAGTAGGCTCCTCTATGTTTAGTTTGGATTGATTTTGAAAGCGAAGTAATGGAATGCACCCCGAGAGTAGGTGCTGTACAGTTGCG
>JBAMAV010000710.1:0-46744 GCA_037043315.1 Amiota communis
AATCGTCGAGCTTTATCAATTTTTTGTGTATCCAGGAGGAGGAGGAGGTCCAAGGAAACCCAAACTTCATACTTATTTAAGTTTTCAATTTTTATTAAGGAATAAAATAAGTTTGTTCTTAAAGGTTGATTTTTATACAAATTATTCTTCTGGTATGAAACACTTATGGGATATATTATTAAATTTTATTAAAGAAGTTACTCGAAAGTTTTGGATTAAAAATTACAAAATATGAAATACTATTTCTTATTTTTTTTTTTTAGATATTTTGTATTGTTTTGTAGATTTGATTAAGCGCGCCTAGTAACATTTTATATATGCAATTTTCAAAAAACAAAAAGTAAACAGAGATCTTTTGGAAAGTAAATAATAATAGACGAAAATACAATAGGCAAAAGAAAGAAAAGAAGAAAAAAAAAAATATATAATTAAATGCTAAAAATAAATTGTCCTAATACATAGAGATGATAGATAATAGATAATTGGTATTAATTAATTTTACTATGGAACGATACAAATATATATATATATATTAAATCTTAATTCATAAGACTGAATAAATTGCAATAGATGATTGTTTTGAATATTTCTTTTGTTTCGTTGATTTGCAAGACTGTCGACTCGAAATTTGACTGATATTTTGTTTTTATATGTGTTATTTCAACAGAATAATAAGTAAGTATGTTCAAATATGGTTCCAAAGTCTTAAAATGGACACTGCACACACTCTGATTTTATTAGAAACTGTCTGTTTATAGACGTGTCTGTTTACATAATCTATCAAACACAATTGTTTATCATTCTGTGTATTTTGTAATAATAAGTGAGGAACGGATTTTATAGAGAACTTATTGTAGCACAGCAACAGCAGTTATGATAAATTATGATGAATTATCAACTAAACAAAGATTACAATGCATGCTCAGCTGTGTTCACTTTGAAATTGAATATTCGAGTCGGAATTGGAATATGTATGATGTTCGATGATACCTTTGAAGTCATCTTCACAATCAGAATATGAGCCAACAGAACGACAAGAACTGAAATAAGAAAGAAAATATACAATTTATTATTCATTTAATATATCTGCACTTCGACATACAAATATTCGTTTCTAGGAAGCAAGCAATGATAAATAGAAAATTATGAAAAAATTTACTAAATACTTCTTAGTTCATTAGCAAAAGATCACCAAAGTCACTTCAGCAAAAAATAAGACAGATGAATTAATAAAAATTAAAAACCATAGTCGGATCTCTAATTAGAGCCCGAGATAAGCGGATACAATGGAATGGGGATTGTTGGCATATAAAAAATTCATAATTCCTCTGCTTTGAATAGACCTTATTTTTCAATTTAGCCATTTGCCTACTACAACCAAAAAAGTGACAAACATTTACTAGCTCTACTTATTTCTTTGGTACACTTACCGTTGTATCATTGAAGAAGTACCAGCAATATCAATCGCCTGAGTCCCACCAGCACTAGTGTGCGGGGACAGCATTTGTAGAAATCTAGTTGACATTAGATCATTTGCCGCTGGCACAGGAACATGATTTATATCAACAGAAGAATGGGAATTTGTTAAATTTTCCATTACATTATTGCCACCATTGTTTATAATTATAGGCGTACGTAGATGTTGCTGTTCTAGAATCTGTTCTGTTGGTTTATTGGATCCTTCATCGACTTCATCGGCATTTAAAACAAAACGTTTACTGGGAAGTGTAAATTGATGTATATCATCAGGTTGATTCTGTTCTATTTCTGTTAGAGATTTCAGAACATTAAAGATGTATAAAAGATTCTCAAAAGTTGAACGTAAATCGCAACGTCTGCCGGTTATATCATAGCAAAGTTGAGCAATATTTTGATTTAACAAATAGATGGCATATTTAACAGGCTTTGAAAGCATTGCCGAACGTGTATAAAGTGGAAATCTAAAATTCAAATCAAGTTAATATTAGAAATGTAAATGAAAATCTTAATGTAATTATGGACTTACTCCCTCGAGGTATATGGTAAATCTTTGATAGTATCCAATATGCGCGAACGTGAAGTTTCATAGATTATGGGGTTTCTAAGTGGTCTATTAAATATGATAGCAATCATTTGAACTAGATGCGCTATATAACCCAAGGCAGCACTCAAGGCCAATGGTGATGGACTTTCCAAATTCGAATTATTTGAAACAAAACGTGCATCATACACATAAGCTTCCATATTAGGAATACGAATGCCACAAATACTATATAATCCTGTGTAATGCCACGCTATATCGTAGATCTCACGTAATTCAATACAAAGTGTTGCCATTCTTCGTTCAACTTGTTGAATAATCTGATGTTTATGATGTTTTTGTTCTGTGCGCTCCTCTTCTAGCCTCACACACTGTAAACGTTCATTTTCCAGTTCATTTTTCTTCTGGCTCAGCTTAGTTTCCAATTGACTTCGTGATTCCTTCAGTTCTTTTAAACATTTTCGTTGCTCTGCTATACGTTTCGAATATGTGGCATGTGCAGCCTGCAGGAGGCGCCTTTTGGATCGCATATTTTCCAATTGTATCTGCAATTGCTGGGCGCTATAAAGAGTAATTGGTTCAACTTTTTGTTGTTCAGCTAGTAGTACGCTTAGCGTGCGTCCCATGGAATGATGCAGGTGGTGATTGTTGGCTGCTGATACTGATATTGAAGTAGTGCGCGGTTTTCCACGCAATTCTGCTCGAGTAATACAACGTACACTTAAATGTTTAATGTCCGTGCTAATCTCATCACAATCGCGTAGTTTTTGTTTATGACGACGCTGAATTTCTTGAATCTTCAGCATTTGTTTGAGGTCATAACTTCTACGCACGTCGCTGGTACAACAGTTGAGCACATTATAACGAGTTGTCGACATTCGCAACAAATCTTTCTCTTTGTCCATGCCAACGGGACTAGAACTGCGACTAACCGATGGCGAGTTTATGCTGAATTCGTCGCGTTGTGGCGGAGAATCCTTTGGTACACTTGCTGAGTAACGCTGATAATTAAGAGAAAGTTGATCACGTAAACTGGCCTTTGTGAAGTACTCTGGCGATGAGAAGTATTCACCATTTATTAAAAATATGAGGCTATTGCTTCGCCATTGGGTGTCAGGTTGTTCACTCAGAGGCATTAGCCCAGAGAAGTACACAGCCCAGGTGAAAAGTAAACGATCCGGTGGTCGTGGCAGTTTGTTTGGTGTAAGGCAAACATTGGCGAGCTGCTTTGTCAAGACACTGGACGTACATAAGAAAAAAATAAGATATTTAACTAAAATTAACACAATTTATTATTATTACCTTTGTGGTTCTTTGCTTTTCGATCCATTGACCGACATTTCTTTAGGCTCAGTCTCTTGCTCTATTGACACAGCCTTACTACAGTATTTCCAGCAAGCCCATACTTTAACACATACGCAGTTCGCATTCGATTTACGCAGCTCATCACCGGCTGCATCAATCTCCGCCCACTTTTGTTGCAAATGCTGCTGTGGCAATGCTTCACTGGTATACAATGCGTCGCTTTCTTTATCGCGGTGCAGCGTATAATAAATATGTGCATTATTACTTTCTCCGCATTCAATGTTAACACCTTGAATCCTCGCCAGATTACGCAGTCTCATTTGCTGCGTACTAAGCGGCAGCCAATCACGGCAGCGCGGTCGCAAATTCATTCTGTGCCGATTGTAACTTCTCCTAACTTTACAACTATAAAATCACACTTATTATTTCCTGCACATTATTCTGGGTTGAACTTTGCTCGAGTGCTTTTCTATTAAACATTAAATAAAGAATAAAAACGATTATCTTCTTGCTGCTTGAAAAGCTTCGACAAATTTGAACAGCAATAATCAGCTGATTCACCTTTGCCAGGGCTGCCAACTCAATGTTACCTTGAATATTTCAAGTGTAGTGTTTTTAATCGCGGATTTCAAAGTTTCCGTTAAAATATTCTAATTAATATATAAATAGATAATAAAAACTATAATAGAAATTGAATAGATGGAAAAAATTCGAAATGTAGACCTTTTTTTAACACCAAAGAAGTTAATTCAGAAATTCGAGTCAATATAAACAATACACCCATTTTCAGTGGGTTTTGGTAAACAAGAAACAATAGGTAAACTAATGACATGAATATGTTAACTACAAAAATATTTGCAAGTAGGTGAAACCGCTATAACTGCAGTAATGAACAAGCTCCGTGCAACAGAGCCAAGTAGAGGAGCTAAACGATTACGTTAGCAATCTGATCGTTCAACCGCATAACCGGTCTGTGGATCGAAGTTTTTTGCTGTATAGACACTACCAACGAATATTACACATACAGTACAATTGGGACGATTTGGTTTTGGGCAGTAATGCTATCTCTTTCCTCTCGAAGAAATATCTAGCGACAATTCTGGGGTGAACAGTAGGTCTTAGCAAGGTTAAAGTCCCGCTTTCCTTCAGAAAAAAAACCCATTCTCAGTGGGAAAGGATTAGTAGAGAGTAATAATTCGAAGGCATATTGCAAAAATGGTAAAGATTTTTCTTCTTTTTCCCCTATGTTCGGGAAGTTTTATTTTTGACCACTTTATCAAACAACTTGTACCAATGATGCCACCTGCCCAGAAATCTCACCGAACAGTGACTTTTCACACTTGAAATTTGGAAAAATACCCATCATAATTTGAGGGCATGCATTTCAAACAAGAGAGTGAGAATCATAACATTTATAGACATACAACAGGACTCACACAACACTATTTAAATTTTTTAGAATCTCTTTTGATAAGCATAAGCGATTATATTTGGTTTATAAGGTCTAATTTTGATAATATCCAGAAGCATAGGGTGTAAAATGGCTCATTTATAACTATGGAACCCCCAATTGAAATCCGATCGAGAATATATGGGTGAATTTCAAAAATAGCGACCGAAAAATTAATGATGGAAGATTGGAAAAAGTTTCCGAGCAGCTGTGACGTACATCAGCTAATTATTTCAGGGAAAAACCAAATGTAAATATTCCACTATATCATTTGATCATTATCATTTGAATGAGTAATTGAATAGTTTGTCTATATACAGAGACTACACATTTATAGAGTGGACAATTCAGACAATAGACAGATGATATGAGTCAATTTCTCAGGATACCGTTGTAATAGTTGTTGGAATCCCAAGTCTATATAAATTAACAGCCTCTGATATACGTACAAATATGATTGTATGTACTTACATGTGTTTGAATTTTCGGATATCACAGAATAGTCTTTGATTGAACACCATATCCAACTAAGCTTTTTACATTACATTGCTTTCTTTTCCATGTATTTTGACAAGCATAACATTATTTCTAATGTTCATACTTATATATATATTTTATCTCTATAAGTATATTGTACATTGCTTATTTATTTCCACTTGTTTGTTATTTCCAATGAATCAGTAGTACAACATATCCAATACTTGAATCCGAATCTGTTCTTAACTATACGAATGTATAGAATAAAATGAGATACCTTTGCGTGTAAATCAATTTAGTGAAGTTAACAAGATTGACAGCTAGAAAAGTATAAGTTCAAAGTACCAGAAAGTTTAATTAGAACTGCATATTTAAATGAATTGACCAACTTTACCGGGGTTAACGAATTGGAATTGACTATACGATTCACGAGTTGAATACTTTCCATTTTAGTTTTCAACTTGCTTTCTAGTTAGAATGTCTCGCTTGATATCATTTTCCATATTATTAATACTACTGTTATCAGAAACAACAGAAGCTAAATTATCAGTAGATGGAAATATTCAAATGCCATTTAATGATTATTTGAAAAAACTTGGACTTTTGTTAACTGAAATTTTGAAGTCTTCAAAAGTACAACGTTGTTTTGTAGTGATTACAGATGATTTACATCATGGTTTATATGAACGAATAGTATTTGGATCCAGACAACAATTTTTGCCATTCTATATGATAAAAGTTGGGAATTTAGAGGATCTATTAGCCCCAAGATATAGTACAACGCAAATACTTAAGGATATCAAGAAATACGATTGTGATTTACATGTGGTGACTTTGTTAAATGGTCTACAAGCGAAACGATTTCTTTATTTCATAGACAAATTTAATGTTTTGAATACCCAACAAAGATTTGTATTGCTTCATGATGTGAGGATTTTTGAAGCAGATATGTTACATATCTGGACCACAATGATTTCAACAGTGTTTATACAAAGACATTTGCATAATACGTGAGTATAATGATAATGGATTTGACATTGACAGTATTTTGAAATTTGTCTACTAACAGTTTCAGAATATCAACTATAGCATATTATCCAGGCGTCTTGAGTGGAACACTTGTACTTAAGCATTTGGGAACATGGCGTCCAGGTAATCGTATCAAAAACAAGGAACTCTTTCCAGATAAAACCATTAACTTAAAAGGTAGATCTTCATATACATAAGTAATAGACACATAATAACTAGTAATAATATTAACAGGTGCTAAATTGCCTGTTGCCATTTTTGAGCATATGCCCATGGTGTATTGGAGCAATGTGACACATTCCTATGAGGGTGTTGAAATCGAACTTATTAAAGCACTGGCAAGTGCACTTAAATTTAAACCGAATTTCTATAAAACCATTGATAGTGAAACAGAACGTTGGGGCAGACTAATAATAAATGGTTCACATACTGGTCTCATCGGTCAAGCGGTAAGCCATCATAATCATATTAATAGTTCTATGAAGATCTTACTATATCACCATCTTTAATTTTTACTAGGCTAATCATGCAGCCCGTTTTGCTATTGGTGATCTTCATTTATTATTAGCATATATCGACTATATCGAACTCAGTTGGCCACATAATTATGAATGTATGACATTTTTAACGCCTGAGTCATCTCAAGATGATTCCTGGAAAACCTTAATACAACCATTTAGTGGTGGCTTGTGGACTGGTGTAATGTTATCTCTATTTCTTGTTGGCACAATCTTTTATATAATATCCTTCCTGAATGCATTTTTAATGCATTCCGAGGCTAAAAGTGCTAAACGTTTCTTTCGTTTATTCCGTAAGCATGCTCCAAAGCAAAGGATCGATCCCAAAATGTATCGAGATGCTCGATTTCTTAGCTTCCTGAATCGTTACAGAAATAAACGACGACATAGACAAAATGATATATTTGATAATTATGCTAATTGTATATTGCTTACATATAGTATGTTGTTGTATGTTTCATTGCCCCGAGTTCCAATTAATTGGCCTCTACGAGTATTGACCGGTTGGTATTGGATCTATTGTATTTTACTGACAGTGACATATCGTGCAAGTTTTACCGCCATTCTGGCTAATCCAGCTGCAAGGTAGGAAATACTTAAGAATTGTTTATAAGTATTTGATTGATAATTTCTTTATTCAGGATAACCATAGACACTTTAGAGGATCTGGTTGCTAGTCGAGTTAAACCAATTGCTTGGGGTATAGAGAATAAGCAATTCTTTTTGGAATCCTTTGATGAGCTTGGCCAAAAAATCGGTGCCAAAATGGATATTATTGAAAGCAATAAGGAAATCGTAAGAATTTCTCTTCAAATCTTTTGAGTGCTAATCCAATTTTATCTTTTATATGCTAAATAGACTACAAGCATTGCTAAGGGTGAGAGTGCCTACTATGATAATGTCTACTTTTTGCGTTACTTACGTCTACAGGATAATAAGCGACGTATTGGTACAGAAGTCTTGCATATTATGCGTGATTGTAGTGTCAATATGCCAGTGGCTATTGGCTTAGAGAAGCATTCACCCTTGAAAAAGAACATCGATAAACATATCTTGCATTTGATCGAAAGTGGTCTGGTCTCGAAATGGCTTAAGGATGCGATTGCTCAATTGCCTGCTGAAGAGGAAATGCCACAAGAAGCTGTAATAAATCTTAGTAAATTCTGGAGTTCCTTTGTGGCTTTGGCTAGTGGTTATTTCTTGGGTATATGTGCTTTATTAGGAGAAAAATGGCATTTCAAATATGTTATAAGTAAACATCCATTGTATGATATTTATAATCCCAAATTGTATTATAATTTTCAGAAATTATTTCCAGATTCATAATAATAATAATAAAAAATAAACATAATATGAATTTTGAAAAGAAACTAACTAAAAGAAATTCAATCAAAATAAAATACATAAATACATATAATAAATTAAGTCCCACTACTTTCTGATCTGACAATCCAGTAATGCGAAGCGCTACTTTCATAGCATTGGTTATTCTGTAATTCGAATTAATTGTAATTCTTTAAACCGAATTCTTGTGTTTTCATTGGGATTCATTTATATTTTCGTAAGGGTTTCTAATGTTTTCATTCCACAAGTGCTAGCATAACACAGCTTCCGGAACAAAAAGCCGTCCTCATAATGGGTAAAGCACAGAGACATCATGAAAAATGTTGTATAAAAAGTTACTAGGAGTCATGTAGTTGGAGGGGTGAAGGCACTGAAATCAATCCCATTAAAACACAGTAGAAATTCTACATAAATATAAAAGCAAACTAGAACAGTGGACTTTAGAAGGGAACTTGTTCTAACTTGGGTATTGGGGTAATTAAATGTTATCTATAGTGGGTCTCAGCTTCTAAAGCCAACTGCAAACAGCCCAAATCATCATGAACGGTTTGCCCGAGAAGAAGGGTTTGACTACCAAGAAGAGCAGGGCAGGTCAGTCACATAAGAGGTACTGAATACTCTCTTCCTCTTGATGTGAAACGTGCATTCTTTTGCCCATCAGCCCAACTGTAAACAACCCCATTAGTGCTTTCGTTATCATCAAAATACTTCTGTTGTTAAAGTGTAGGAAAGCTCGGAGGTTCGTTTCGATTAGTAGTAAGGCCAGAGTATTCTAGCAACAGTGCAGCCATTCGCCTCCATTCCTGCCTGCTAGCTTCTTGGTTTTCGCTTCCAAACCTGAAAAAATGTCTTGTAAAGGCTTAGCAACTAGCAGTGCTGAACCACTTCTACCACACTCATCCATCATATCGTTACCTATAAAGAATCTGTGAAGTACATACAATATGTGTTCATAATCAAATTTAAAATTAAGTTCTCTATACAGCTCCTCTGAGATCAATAGGAATTTGATGATGGCTCTATAATGTGAGCAATAAATCTAACTACTTTCTTTAAGTTTAAAAACTATAGCTTATCGAATGCTGTTTTAAATTCTATTCTATATTTTTCTTATCATGTGCAAAACAGATGCTAAATTCCACATATATTATTCTGTTGGAATGCACATTCCATTGTAATAAGCCTTGTTTATATGAATGAATATTGACTGACATTTTTATTTATTTATCATTTTAATAATAATAAATATACATATACATATACATATATATAAAATAAAAATACTAATATGTAATACTAAAAGAAAAAAATACAAGAAAATTAACTAGTGTAAATAAAATGGAAAAATAATACTTTGTATAGAATAGAAATAGAATAGCATAGGTAACACAGTGTATAAAGACAAAAGAAAGATAGAAAAAAAAGTTGTTCAAATATGAATACCACTTAATCAATAAATAATACAAAATATTATGTAATACATACATAGTACATAAATATACATAGGAATGCATAGTGAAAAGGAACCTCTATCTGTGGCAAGAACACAGTTACAAACTCATACACCTAATAATACACAGGAAATAGGAAATACTAATAAAAATACAAGACATTCATATACAATACAGTACACAATACAAATATACATACATATATCACACGCTACATAGTATTTATATAGGTAGGTAGGTATAAATGATTATATATAAATCTATGTTTTAATTTTGCGTCCCAATTTTGTGGAAGCAAATTTATTGTTGATATTCTGATTACCAACAGCAGCAGCGTGTGCATTATTCTTATGTTTGCTAGTGCCATTTGAACGCAAAATTCCATTGGTTTTTGTGCGAGTTTCGAAGAGTACATCCGAATCTGTATCCGATTCAGTAAGTGAAGTTGTACGTGAATCTATAAAAAAAAAAAAAAAAACATTAATAAATACGGTCATCATAAATTAGTTAAAAAAACATACAATTGGCAGCTTCTTCATCTTGTGTACCAATTAGTGAATATTTTTGGACTTTCTGACGTGAACGTGGTTTCTTTGATTGACGACAAGCGCATGCGATTCCCCAGAAAATGGTTGCCAATAGCAAACAAGTGACAATGACACCAACAAAGACATATAAAATTGACCAATCTAAGGAGAAACAATTAATTGAATGAATATGTATAGGTACTTATAAGAAAACTTACCACAATTGGCTTCAGTCCAATCAAGAAAATAACCAACTGATGGCATCCAAAAAGCTTCACATATACAGGCTCGTGTACTGGGATTACATGCGCCATGACCAGAACAAGGATTCTGACAGATTGTTGTGCGTATATCTACAAATAAATCACCCAAAATAGATGCATCACGTGTTAGTTTCTGCTTGAGTAAACGTTGTACTAAAAGTCCATCCACCGGTTTCATAACACCATTAGCATTTGTTTCCTACAATATTATTAAATAAGATAACTCAAACTTTTATCACTAATAGTATAGTATGGGATACTCACTTCTACATAAAATACTAAAACAGCAGCTTCTGAATGCAAATCATATTTAAGATCACGCATTTGTATTTTCATATTATCGCCCAGCAATAAACTGATTTTCTGTACAATTGAATTCAATTCCAATTGTGAAATTACTGAAATGCCCATGGGTAGAGTCATTTGCAGTAAATGCCTTAACATGGGATCAGGATGTATATTAATGCTGACAGTATCGGAGCTAGTAAGACCTTGATCATCGCTAACAGTCAATTTAAAGACATAGCGACCATTTACAAGATTTGTTAACTACAAGTAGAGTAAAATAGAATAGAACATGTAAGCTTAGGCTAAGAAGTCTTCTCTTACAATCATCACAGGCATTTTATCAGTATGATTGACTATGACACCAGCAGCAAGACTATTATCTTCACGTGTCCAAACATATTTCACAACAGCCAAATCATCCCATGATTGTGTACCATTTAAATACAAAGCAGTTGCTGGTAAAGTTATGCTGTGATCTCCGCCAGCATTTGCAATTGGTGGAGCATTGCGTTCTGGAAAAACATTTGTTACATCATATGTTTAATAATGAATTAAATTCTTGTTTACCTTGTACAATTTTAACCCAAGTTGTATCGGAATCAGTATTATTATTTTCATCCATTACAGTCAATTCAAACTGATAAAGACCCAAAGTTAGTTGTGTAGCATTGGCAACCTAAAATATCCACAGTAAATTAATAAATCACGATTTCAATTTTCTGTTATGCTTAAACTTTACCGAAGTATTAGCATTTTGTATGATGGCATTGTTTGGTCCACTCAATTGACGCCATTGAAACATCTTAATGCCTATATCATCTTTTGATTCTGAGCCATTTAATGTTACCCAATTACGTGGTAAACTTGTGGTCTATAATAAATAATTTCATCAATAAAATTTAAACAAATCAATGTTCCCTTCCATTACATACCACATTTATTCCAGCTTCAGCAACTGGTGGAGAATTTGTTGGTGGCTTAACAAAAACATGAACTTTGGCAGAACTTGATTGACCACTTGCATCGGTGACTTTTAAAACAAATGTATACATGCCTTCTTCAAGATTAGATAGCTACAAAGGCATAGGAAATAAATATAAGAATCATTCATTCATATTCCAGAAAATCATGTATTGAAACAAACCTCAACATATGGAGTTCTTGTATTTTGCATATCAACTGCTTTTGCCTCATCATTGGCATCTTTGGTCCATTCCCAAGCGACAATTTCATGATCATCAGAGCTGGCAGTACCATTAAGAGTAACATTATTGTTTGGCAAATATAGGATAACAGCATCACCAGCATTGGCAACTGGTGCATAATCGGTTTCTTTCAATACTCCAATGGTTGCCGTTGTAGAATTGGTAACATTATTTGAATCTGTTACAGTCAATTTGAATGTATAATTGCCTGGTGATGTTAGATCAGTTAATTGCAGTGTGGCTACTTCTGGTAATTGTGGTTGATAACCAATCGGTCCCGATATCACTTCCCAATGCCAATTGATAATCTTATCATCATCGGTACTTGTACTGCCATCGAGTACAGCATTTGTTGTTGGTTGGCGTATATTTTGTTCACTTGGCGTAATGATTACTTGTGGTACTTTATTGATACGTTTCTCTGGCACCACAGTAACATTGGCCATTGATTCACCAAATGTGCCATTATCTCCGGTTACAGTTACTTTGAAAGTGTACAAACCCTCAGAGAGATTCGAAAGCTTTACTTTGGATTTACTTTGATCGGAGATTGTGCCATTCATTGGTCCCTTAGGCTGTGAGATCAATGTCCATAGATATTTGTATTTTGTATCACTTGATTGTTCATCTGGTACAGTAAATGCAGCCAAGGTTACTTCTTTTTCCGGCAGGCGAACCTCCTTTGACATAACCGAAACAACAATATTTTTATTTGTTTCCACTTTAACCGGTGTAGTGTTGATGACATTATCGTCGACATTGTCCGTACTTGGTACATCAATTTGTGCTGGTATTGGAACAGAGCCCATCATAGAGGGCTCATTTATATAGGCCTTATATGCCTCAGCAACTTGGGGTACACATTTCTGCATTTTATTACGCACATAACCATGAATGCAATTGCAAACGCCTGTCACAGAATTGGCTTGTAATGGTATGCACTCCTCTTTCGATGGGCAATGATTGTCAAGCTCAGTAAGTTCTAGATCGCATGTTATAAACTTAACGTCAGGTTGCATGCCAGTAGCATAATAACCACTTATATCTTCTGGGGCCAGAACATCGCCTTCATCTATTGGTGACATAAGTAATTGTTTCATACGTTTTTCCGCAATAGGAAAATCATCATCATCATAGGCTTGTTGGCTATCCTGTTAATCAAATTTATCTACTTTAGTTAATCAAAGAACATTAAATTATGTTAAGAATGTCGAATGTGTTTCTTACCTGACTTCTGGGTATATAATGTAGCCGTCTTGGTTGCTTCCAAAAATTCAGATTACCTTGTGCTCCTCCATTATCGAACTCATCCAATGGCAATATTTCTGCACTATTTTTCGTTGTCTTTAATATTTTCGCCCATGTTGCAGGTTCATCGGTTTCACTTTGTTGTTGTTGCTGCTGTTGAACGGGACTCACCAGTACCATTTGTACTTTTTCATTGATGTGACTTTGATACTTGGGCAAACATGCCTCATTGCTAACACACCGAATGTGATAACACTTGCGCTTGAAGACCAATACAATATTACATGTATTGTTATTTGTTGCTCTCTCACAACAAGCTTCCAGACATGACCACAAATATGTTTCCTCATCTAAACTCTCAACATCTTCGGGTTTGTACTCTTCAAAAACACCTGAATGATCCTCATCGTGAGGTGCTGCATTTTCAAAGACATGACGCAGCATATTGGGGCAACGACCTGAGAATTTCTTTTCAGCATTTCTTTGCGATAACAACGACGTGGTCGATGATGATGATGATGATGTCGATGATAATGATTGTTGTTGTTGCCCCAATTCTTTGGATGTAAATTGTTGTTGAGAATGTTGGGTTGTTGCTGCTACCGCCGCTGCCTTCTCCGAAGCTCCGGTGCTGCTGCTACTGCTTATGATAACAAAGAAGGCTAACGAAATGCCAATCAGGCAACATATTTTTAAGTGCATTTCCATTATTTTCTACTTAAAACACATAAACTTTACACATTTGTAATAAAATATTAAAAAGAACTTCTTCTTATCAATTTTTTGCAATTTATAATTAATTTAATTATTTAATTTCCATGGTTTTCTTCACGATGACAACGACCAACGACACACAACAAAACAACCACCAAAGCTATTCCTTTTTTTATGTGAGTAATATTCAATCAGCTGTGTTAATAATTGCTGTCAAAAGCCATTAATAGATGGCGCAGATCCCATGTATCCAACAGAGGACGCTACAAGTCATCAACTCAGAATTTCACCATATGACGTTATGCATATCTCACTCGCACACCACACTTACATATCTAGTTACTTAACACTATGTAAGGATTTAGGATTTAGTAACACTAAACATAAAGATCTACTAACACTGGAATTTGAAAGCTACTCTTCCTCTTGTGAATTGTATTTTCATTATTAATTCTTGTCAAAACCATCAAATAACCGCCGTTAGATGGCGTTGATCACTTGGGAAGAGTTTTAAAACCAACAGATGGCACTAGTAAATCCCATGACTATTGTGGTCAACTAATTCAATTAACCGAAGGGTAATGCTTTTCTTTTTTAAATTTGAACACACTTCTCTAAGAGAAAACATATACATATATTTGGTTCGTAATGGTCTGAGGATGATAAACTGATTTTAGTACATGACTATGCAATGAACATGACCATGAACGACATGATAAGCGGATGTTCAGTTTGGTCAAGTTTAAAGCTTCTGAGTTCTAAATTTGTTTTTCATTCATTCTCTATTTGAATTCTCTTATGTTATGGCAATCGTGAGTTCTATGAGACGATTCAATATTAAAATATTATTTTAGGTCATAATGTTATTAACAGAATCTTAGCAAAAAGAAAGAACATTAAATAGTTGTATGTTACCTATAATGTTGCATGAAATACAGCAGTTCAATATTAATATTTTATTAAATTAATGAAAATGGTGATGTGATTAACATAATATATTTATTAATATTATTCCGGGGGAAAAAAGAAATTCTTCTTGTTATGTTCGATGGCACGAATACTTTTTTGCAGAATATTCTATGCTCATTTACTTTTATACGACTATTTAACACAAACATATTGAATAACAGTGGTCATGCTTCCAATGGTCATGGTCTCTAAACACAGCCTGTTTCCGTTTCGTTAGAATGTTTTATTATTGAATTCTCTTATGTTATGGCAATCGTGAGTTCTATGAGACGATTCAATATTAAAATATTATTTTATGTCATAATGTTATTAACAGAATCTTAGCAGAAAGAAATAAATTCACCTTGCCCTGTTCCCCTGAACGTTACGTTGGTACGAATACTTTTAAAAAGTAGGCGGCGAATATTCGATCTTTGATCTTGTAGCAATGTCTTCTTCTTCTCGTTGGTAAGAGAATGTTATTTACAGAATCAGTCACGGTCAACTCACTGTTACTCAAAATTTCTTGACATTTTTTCCGTTTTAAATTTAATCTTAAGTCTCTAAGATACTGTATCTGAAACAATGTTCGAAAATTTGATAAATTAATGTGATATTATAAAGAAAAGAAATAAATTGTGCAGAGTTTTTGAAAAGAAGTTCTCTCTTTACGATAAAGAATATGTCATCAAAATTATCGTTACTTTGTTTAGTTAAGTAACTCACTCACATTGACAATGTATAGCGATTTACTAACTAATGTAAATACAAGTTTTGGAAGAATCCTATTGCTTATTTGAAATGTTTGATGCATTTACTGGTGTCACAATTGCCAAGCTATTGTCGATACTGGTACCTCACTCATTGTTGTCCCATACAATGCTTGGCGTGGAAAAAAATTGCAATGTTGATTTTTTCATTATGATAAACACCCAACCATCACTTTCAATTATTGGTGATACTAACTTCGCCTTGGAGCCATACATCCGCTTATATCATGGAAACAAATAAGGAATATAGTCAAACAATGTGCCAATCTGTTTTTGAATTCATGGGCACCGATTTCTGGTCAATACTACACAGAATTCGATTTGGGTAATAATCGCATTAGTTTTGCAGCAGTTGCATATGCCAAATTGTATAGATTACTATTTATAAAAACATAAGAACTTTCCTTATCAAGTGATAGTAGTACTAGTGGGCCGGACGGTGGGCTGAAATATTTGAATATTGGAAACTATGTATATTCTCACAATGTTTATGTTTGCACAGTCATTAACACTTCTTGTCAATTCTTGACCATTATGAAGAAAGAGTCCAACACACATGAGTCTAAATAAGAAAATGTCATTTCTTGTTTAAAGCCAACTGAATTTCATAACTAAACAAGTGTAATGTCGATGATCTGGAAAACAAACAAACTTATACCCACACACAGACACATGCATCATGCACAAAGAGAAACAGCTTCAAACGATCATCGAAAGTTTGCTGCTACCATCATCATCTTCTTAACCCCCATGCTCCATGGTTGTTAGTTCGAAGTTAAACACACAAGCAAGAATACTTTATCTATATCGATCTATCTACATCACGTTGTATTTTATGCTGTGCTACTACTGTCCCTATATACTACCATAGTACGTAGAATGAAGTGCTCTCAAAGTGGGCAGCGCGTGAAAGTGTTCTGGTTTGTTTTCTCAGATGCTCAACTCTCATAGTCTACAAATATCAGTACACAACGTTATTGTATATCAGTCAATAAGAAGATTTCATTCCAGAAGGACGTGCAATTCATGTACTACCAAACAAATACTAAGATCAATTAATTATGCGGAACTTAGAACTGGTTTCCCTTACACTTGCCAAGTTAATGCTGTTGTACCCATTATTAATAATAGCATCCTCGCATTCAGAATCAAATGAAGATACTTCTGCCGGTGGTCGAATTGTCTACGATCAACGACAAAATGGTAAATACAATATACATGTGAGCATAAAGGATGTGGCTATCATTGAAGTGGATCAAAATGAACTTGCTGATGTGAGTATACAAATTTACAACTCTTAATTCAATTCAATATGAAAGTATCCATTGTATAAAGGAAACTTTTGATGATGCTGATTATTACTATGATGATAGTGACCTGACAGTGAAACCCATCAAGTTTACAACATCGGCACCCATGACAAGTTCATATGATTTCTCGACAACTTCATCTACAGTCAATGCTGCTCTTGGCTTAACAGATGATGAAACTTTATTGGCAACAACAACGAATCGCTTTGTTGCTCCAACCACAAATGGTTTGCCTACAAATATAACATACAGTCCAAATCTTTTAGCTGATATTGTAGCAACACAAGCAGCTCAACAAACAACAAAGGAGCCACAAACACTACAACCTATTGTAACAAATACTAGTTCAACAAAGATGTTGCCATCATCATCTACATCAACCACACAGAGATCTCGCAACAAAACTCAAAATGTTGTTATTGTAACAAATAGTACAGAAAATTCTATACCAATAACAAGCAAGAAAGGTTTACCTTCACTTTCCGCAATATCATCACCATTAGTGCCAATACCAGCTTTATTTAATGATCTGAGAGCACGCACTAAGGACATACCAATACAATCATCATCGGTCAATGAACCAAACACACAACAGGAGCAGCATCACCAACAACAGCAGCAACAAGCTTCTTCATTGAGTGAGAATTCTAGAATTTTTAAAGTTAAACTACAACGTGCCGCTGGTCAACCTCAACAACAAAAGCAATCAAATGCTGCATTGACAGCTGGAGCACATCTTCTACAGCCAACGATCGGTCGACGTTGTCGTGCCAATCAATATCGTGACGCAAGTGGTAATTGCCGTAGCAAACGTTCGTCTGCAAGTGCTTCATCTTCATTTTTGTAAGCCATTAAACAAATAATAAGTTAATAAATTATGTAATCCGATTATGTATCTTTATACTTATGTAGAAGAAAACTTTTCAGTATGTTGGTGTCGCTGCCCTTTGCTAGTGAACGTAGCTATCATCCATATCAACAACAACAACAACAACATCATCATCTTCAAAATCATCAGCATCAGCAGGAACAACAACAACAGCAAGCGGCAGCGATACATGACTCGGATCAATAGAAGAATCATCATCAAAGACTGAATTTGATTACAATGATTTTGCAATAATTAAAAAAAAAAAGAAAAACCATCATTTCACCTTTCTTACTTCTACTTATAAGAACTATAATAAGAGTAAAACAAAGAAAATCACTAACTTTAATTCTACTAAAGATTATATGGTATACATATCTCTCACACAGGCAGATGATTTGCTTAAAAAAGTTGAGAAATAAAAGAAATTATTCATACAAAAACTTGAATTTAAATGTTTCGGCAGTCATTTCAATACTACGAAATATTAGTTCCATCTAAATTAAAATGGTTTAACCAAATTTGAGGTTCTTTATAAATTTAGTTAATTAAAATGGATCGCAAAACGAGTGAACATGTTTTCATTATTTGATAAGGACAAGAAAAGAATTTTAATCGAATAAATTCTCGAAATATGATGGTTCACGCTCACGCATCACCATGTTCTCAGCGGCGCATCGATGCACTTTTGTTCCAGCGTAGTCACTGCCTTCGTCAACCACATTCTAGATGTCTTTATAAGCTTGGGGGAGCTTCGGTATTATTTTTGAAAAGCATTAAACATTTCGTACATAAAGGATTTATAATTCCCTTCTTCATTGTTATTTACTTATTTACTTACTTATTCTAATCATCATAAACTCTCATCATACAATTGTAGGCCCTGGTAGCTATGTACTCTAGTAATTTTAGGTGTAGTATTATATATATAAATCTTATAAGTAAAAATAAAAATAAATAATAATTTAACAATACACCTAGACCTGATTCAACACGTCCACACTCAACACGACCTCGATTTGACACAGTGACAAATTTAATACCATATTTTGTTTTCATTCTAACAAGGTTGCGAAACATGGATCTTTAATCTAATTGTCCTAATGTAAAATTCATTTTACCTATTACACCATCGCTACTGCATCTGATAGATCAGGCTTTAATTTACACTTGCGAGACTCACTATATCAAAAGTTCTTTTCGATGTATTTTGAGCATAAACCGATAAATAAATCAATTACTTAGTTAATTCCGGGGACTGCACTATGTGCATAGGTTTATTTGGAATTATACTAGTAATTATATCTGAATTTATAGCAATTTGGTTGCACTATGTAAGTACATTTCAGAAATTATTCATTTATATAAAATAAGATATGTAACCCAAAGAATGTTATGATCTCTGTTACAATACTTTATGTTTTTATATTTACATACTTATTTATGTAATTTTAAGAGTTAAAGAAATTTTTGCGTAGATTGTTGGCAGTAAGTGGTGAACAGGTTCACAGAGTAGTACAAAAAATCCTCGAAGCCTTCGAGAACAAAGAGTTCTGCAATACAGTATTCCTCGACATCCAGCAGGCATTTGACAGGGTATGGCACAATGTCATTCTTCACAAATGCAAACAACTATGTCCAGCTCCGTTCTACGTAATCCTGAGGTCATTTCTCGAAAACAGGACTTTCATGGTGACAATTAAAGACGTGACGTCTACCATTCGACAAATCATGGCAGGGGTGCCCCAAGGCAGTGTACTCGTTCCAGTGCTGTACACAATTTTCACAAGTGACATGCCACCCCCGAATAAGCGGGACTTACTGATTGCCACATATGCTGATGACACTGCAATTATGGCCTCTTCCAAATGTTCAGATGAAGCCACTGCTATTCTGCAGGATTATATATACACTTTAGAGGACTGGTTAAAACAATGGAACATCGCAGTAAATCAACATAAATCTGCTAATGTGACGTTCACCCTAAAGCGAGATTCATGCACAAGTCTTTACCTCAAGGGTGGTCCCATTCCCACTAAAAACTAAGTTGGCTAATGAAAAGCAAAAGCAAACTCAGCTTGAGAAACAAAGTGCTGGTGTACAAATCGGTAATTGCTCCTACATGGTGATATGGCAACATAATTACATCGAGACCTTAACGTCTCCACAGCAGCAGATACAATAACCGACTATCGATTCATCCAAATGCCCTAGCGAACGCTCTTGCTGTAAATACAAACGCTAGAAGAAGACTAAAGAGGCTCCATCCACATGAGCTTAAGGATCGAAGAATCTAACCAAATAAATTGTGTATTATTTGTTATACTATCCACTGTTAAATAATAATAAAAAAAAAACCAATAAATTTTTCAGTTGAGTTAATTGATGTTTTTATTACAATATTATTATTATTATTGTTTTTTATTATTTTTTCAAAATATTCATAAGGTCTCTGTTGTTTACGAATTTGCATATTAAATAATTTACTAAATTGTGCATGACAATAACAAAAAAAAACAAAAATTAAAACAAAATAAAATAGAATTTTGTTAAAAAAAACAAACATAATTTAAACAATTTGAACTATTATTAAGCAAAATCATTAAAGGATTTTAATTAAGCCAATTTACATAACTAAATGCGAAAATACTTTTTGTTTAACAGTTGTTTCTTTTTTCTTTTTTTTTTGTATTGTATTATAGTATATGGTAAAAATATACAAAAATATTATATGAGTATATAAATTAATTTCGAAAAAGTCTTTTTTAAAATATTAAATTTTTTGTAATTAAAGCTTAAATCAAACGAATTACGCTTTACAAAAATTGATAAATAAATCAAGAAAATTAAAATAATAATTTATAACAAAAACACTTATTAAAATATAATTATTTGTTTGTTCATTTGATTCTATTTTGCACCATAGTTTTTTCGATTGTGTTTAGTTTTCTTTTTTTTTTTTTTGGAAATCTCTAAAGGTCTAGAGTTGTTCTAAGTGTGAGAGAGAGTTTTAGTTAATTAAATAATTTAGGCATTCATGATATGCAGCAACTGTTTAGGTAAATATAACTATAAAATTTCTTATGAAATAAATTCGAATTTATGAAGAAATTTAGTTGTGATTGAAAGAAATTTTTACTGCATAAATTTCTGTGTGAGTTTGTGTTGATAGAAGTAAGTAAGTAAGTAAGTAGATTGTCTAACACTTAAAGTGTGTGTACATAATTCATAATAATTAAATAAAAATTTAAATTTATATTAAGCTTTTTAACAAAAAACAAATACATAATTAATTATATGGTATATGGGACACATTTCAACATACATAGACAACTATATAATTATAATAATAATATACAGCATAGTATATTGTAAAAATTGACTTAATCATAATGATATACATATGTAAATTTCTATATATATATTTTTTTTTTTTTAATTATTTTTAATACATGTAAATGTCATTAATTAATGTCTTTTTTTCCATTGCGTGTCTTTTCAGTTACTCAGTTTTGTTATTATTACGTTTTTTTTTCTATATAAAATAAATTTCGTTGCTCATAATTATATTGAGTTTAGATGAGACAATAAACAAATACATAATCATCTTTATAATGCTCCCCAAATTTATCTAACAATCAAATAGTTTTAAATCCTTTGATTTATTGATTCTTTCGTTTATTATAATACACTTCACTTCACTTTTGTCTAATGATTAGTCGAGAGTGTTTCGGAGACCCTACAAAGTATAATAAATTAGCAGAATATTAGTGTCTTAAGAGAATCTTCCTTCAGTCAATGTCACTGGTTATATACCCACACAGTTTATGATGCCTTGAATTGCTATTTTATTCATTGTACATCAGTACGACAGTCAGATTCAATTTCATGCAATTCATTCTTTTATCTATAAACCAAATAGATCATTTATTTAAAATTTTCTAAATTACCAAACTAATCGCATGTAAAGGAAGTGTATATAATCTTTGGTTAGACCAAAGTTAATTGAGTTTTCCCCTCTAAGATAAACAAAACCCATTAATATAAATATTATTTTTATTATTAATTCTTTCTCACTTTAAATACTGTCACTAAAATTTAAATTAATGGGCTCAGATCTGTGTTAGACACAAACATATTTAACATACATACATATCGATTTCATGTAACTTATTATCATTTCCTTTCCTTTCTTATCTTGTCCTGTCTCTAGTTAAGTTTTTTGTATTTTTTAAGAATAGAAAGAATGATAGATTTTGTGTAATACTAAAACAGTTTAACAGTGTTTATAATTTGTTCTATTGAGTTCTATTATATTAAGGCGCTCGGGTGTTTTAGTTTTACGTAAACTTGCATTTATGTAAGTTTGTTATTTTTTTTTTTTTTTTTTAGGTAGTTTTTCATAGAGTTTTTATAATATTTTTTTGTTCTGTTAGTTAAGTTTTTGCTTTCAGCATATTTTAGTTATTTTATTCCATACTCATCATCATGGAGAGTATGTATAGATTACTCATAAAACAAGTGCTGCTGGTCTACATAAATTTATGTATTCATCAACACAATAAAAAAGAAGTCAAATACTAAAAGAAGTACCCATTTATCATTGGGTAGCTTGGTTGAATCGGTAGTGTGGTAGTGTCGTGTCTTTGCTTAAGGCAAACCTGATAGGCCATTTAAACTATTACCAGCCATTAGTAGATTTGGATGAAGTTGCTGCTGTTGTTGCTGTTGATATTGTTGTTGTTGATGGATGAAATTAACACGAGCACGTTGTTGTTCTAATCGTTGCACTGATGCAGTTAACTGAGCATTTTCCACAAATAAATCTTTTGCAACTAAATCATTATTTTTCAATAGTTGTTTTTGTTCGGCAATCATGACACTTTGCGCTTCTAAGCGCCCATGAAGGTCATTGATTTCAATTTGATGTTGACGCCATGATTCTAATAAATACAACAGAAATTAATCACCATATTCAATAAGTGTATCTTTTCCCCTCCCATCCACTATTATACTCACGTTGTAATAATGAATTTAAATACTCTCGTTGTTGGGTGACTGCATTCTCTAAGTGGCGATTTCTAAGTGCTAATTGATTAACTTTTTGTATGAGCGTTGGATGTGTTGCACGCTTTAATGAAATACACAAATTACAGATTATTTAGATTATTCATTATTGTTACTAATTTTGTATCTAAGATTAAAAACTTACTGCATAAGCCTTTTGTAATACAGGACGTGCCTCATGTAATTGCTGTAATTCCATGACTAAACCATCGCGTTGCAAACTTAAATCTTTAATTTGTTCTTTAAGTGAAATCTCAAAGAACTTAAGACGTTTCAGTTCATCTTTCATTTTGCTTGATGTCGTAGCCTTTGCTGGCAATGTAGCACTTTGTGTTGATAAAATACTTTGTGTATCGAAGCTCTTATTCGATGCTGTCGAAGAAGTCTCACAATCGGCAATTTCTCCTTCGGATTGCACTTGATTCTGTGGAGGACTCTTTGCTCTCGATGGTTTCTGTATGGGTGCAACAGTTGGTCCTCCAACTTCGCTATCATCAACAGGTGGCGTAGTGCTGAATAAAGTGATTTCGGTTGTACTAAGGATGTTGCTGATATATCAATTTGGATTTGAATTTGGTTTTGGTTGGGTGTATGTAAAAAATAACAAAAAAATAAAAAAACACACACAAAAGATTAAAACATAATCACAATACACGTGCACATGCATATACACACTTATGTAAATAAAAAACTTAAGACATTTTAATTTAATTTTAATGATTATACGATTGTTAATAAATGAAATTTTCAACTTTATGTCATATGCAAATAATGAAAGACTTGACTAGTACATAGAAATGATAATCCCCATCCCCATAAAACCATAGATTCCTAGGATGAGTTAATTTGATAAATGTGTTAGGTTTTTAATAAAATGACTATAGAAATTTCATGGCATATAAATAACAAATATTAAACTAATAAACATAATAAAGTATTCGGTTCCTCATTACTTCACCTTCAAAACAGTTAATGTCAGAGACTGCAAAATCACCCAAACTGGCTGGCGACAACCCTCACCTATGGCATGAGTTGTCACAGATTAAAGAGGCTCCACCCTAACGACCTTCCAAACAGAAGGTCTAGTTAACTATACACTATACCCCACGTCACTATTCTTAAAGCATATAAATATTGTATGCTCTTTTTCGACAATATTGTAATTAATTTTTAAAAAAATCTACAGATATCAAACCTTATTAAAAAATTATTACTATACCATTACCATAGTCTTCCTTTAAATCGAAACAATAATTAAACTATAGCTAAAAACCATCTCCATAACGCCAATTTTTCATTATGAATTAATATGTCTATAAATAAAAACCATCTCCATAAAACCAAGGTTTCATACAGGCATGTGCCAAAAATCAAAGACGGTTTTTATGCCGATTTATTTCAATTTCTCTGTAGTTGTGCTAAAATTTTTATATTAGATGTTTAAAATGTAAATTTATTCTTAGAACAACTGAAATGATGAATTCTTTAAATTCACATTACCAAAGAAAAGCAATAATTAGCTTATTGTTGTTGGTATTTTATTTTTTTTATAACTTCAAATGACGTATTTATAAACGTCAGAGATTCCAAAACCATCGAAAGAGATTTCTGGAGAATTTCCAGAGAATTGTAATTAGTTAGTTATTCGGTTGAAAGGGATCTGTGGGACATGTCTGATAATGTACTATTAATATTAAAGGTCTTGTATATTTTTTAATGAAAGACTAGCAAAATTGTATGACTTGTAAACATCATAAGCTATTCATTTAAATGAAGGATAACAAATAAATTATATGAAGATAACACACAATCCTTAACATGCCTTGTCAACCACATATTCTGTTTATTCTTCTCATTCTGCATTTCTACACAGTATAAATGAGTTACGCAACATCACTTATAATTATTACTAAAGCATTAACATAACGGTCTATCTTTAAATCTGAACAGTCGATTAATAAACTATAACTACATTTTTCCATATAAACAGATTATTTAAATTTATTATTTTCCATGAAATACTTTATTATTCTGTATATTTTTCTTAATGTAACACATTTTTATATTTACTTCTTTTTAATCTACATATATCTGAACCTGACTATTCCAAGTTTTATTTCTATATTTTAGTACTCATCTGAACAAGAAAAACATTTGAACTCATAGCAAAATTTAAGTTTTTTATCTTAATAAAAAAAAGAATCATCAAAATCAGTCTGCCTAGTCAGATCTTGATCAATTATGGGACTACATGACAAGCACCATGTTTCAAATAAAAAAGAATCATCAAAATCGGTTCACCTTGAAAAATGTTCTGGGATAACACACATTAAAAAATAAAAAACAGTTGAATTGAGAACTCTCCCTTTTTTGAAGTCGATCTTGGAATTCCTAATGAATACCAGTATCTCAAAAAAGGTCTAAATATAGGGTTTGTTACAATAGTACCACAGTTGAGGCTGCAGTACCAAAATAACTAGCTTTTGCCCTAGGGGTTCAGTTGAAATAGTTAACTGTAACTTTTGTGTATTTCTTATCATAACTATTCCAAACTTAAGCTATTTATCTTAGCAAAGAAATCCGATCAAAAACATTTGAATTCTCAGCAAAACTAAGGTTCTTTATCACACAAAATTTATGATATGATTTATCGATTAATCTTATTCATATATCATTACTTAATTTCCTTTTATACGCTAAAATATTTTCTTAAACACAAGGATGTTAACTGTGTATGATGATTAAAACTATTTAATATATGACTATTAAAAAGTGTGCATAATTTCGGTTAGTAGAAGGCAAGTGTATGTAATTTATATAAAAACATAGAGAGACAACACACACAAAAGAACACAAAATTTTGATAAAACCAAGACAAACAATAACATTAAACTTGGGTGAAAATATACTTTTTATTGTATTATACTTATAATACATTTTTAACTATACATAGTTTTAATTATCGTATGGATGTTCGACTTACAAGTGAATGGAGTTAGTATTATAAGCTACTCACCGATTCGCCATCTTGGAGGGCGAAGTCAACACAACCATGGTAGATGGTAGAGTTTTTGTATCAACAGCCGAAATGAAGTTCTTTGCTGGCTCCTGTATTGTGCTCTGATGCCACAAATAGCTAATCGGTGAACTAGCTGGGCTCAGTGCTGCCTCAGCAGCATTTAATTTTATTACTGCTTCGTGATTTAATTCAGTTGCCCCCGTCAATATCTCAACACTTTCGCCTAAACGTAAACGTAAATCTTCAATTTCATTTTGCAAATTTTCAATTTGTTTATTTTTTTCTTCAAGCATTAGCAATGAATTCTGACGTAATTCAGAGGCTTCAGCTTCTAGTTCACAATATTGTTGTTCCAATGTATCACGTTCTTCGATTGGTGAAAGGCGACCATCTTTGCTAAATTGTTCTTCATATTCACGAACTTTCTCCATAAGTTCTGTAAACTTTTTATCGCTTTCGTGTTGTTCATCTTCATAAATTTGACGTTCCTTTTCGAAAAGTTGTCGTTCTTCTGATAGTTTTGCTGCCCAATAATCTTCACAATCATCATAAGCACGACGCAGTTGTTCCAAACTGGTCTCAAGTTCTTTGGTACGTTCTTCAGGTGTTTGTGTTGTTCCAGTTGTTGTTGTTGTTGCTGTCACATTGCTCAATGATTTTGCATTTTGCAATTGTTGTTCCAAGTCATTTATTCGTTGTTTCAATGCACTTATTTCGTCAACTTCACCATCAACATTGGAGTGTTGCAACTCTGAATTTAAAGCCATCCATTCACCACTTACATCGCTGTGCTCACTGGTGCATGAATCATCAGTGCATTTGCGTAGTTTACCCGTGGGGGGGCTCTCCTCTGTAATACGAGCCTTACTAGGTGAATCACCACGTCGTTTCGTTGCACATGTGGTACCACTGTTACTGGTACTTTGTTCAATGTCATCTTCCAAGTCAGTAGTAGTAGTTGTAGTATTTTGATTAGTTTTCTTTAATTTCGATCTAAAGTTACGTGTCAATTCATGATTTAAATTTTCAACTTCGATAACCAATTCATCGTTTTTATCACGCAGCTGTGAATTTTCCATTTGCAATGTTGAGATCTTTTCAATCAGCTGCAACAGATCTTCATCATGATCATCGTCATCATCACATTCATGATCTCCCGAGGACTTATTCCTTCTTTTATTTATTAAATTCTTTTCATAAGATTTGCTCATTTCATTTTTATTGGCCAATTCCTCATTCAGTTTGATATTCTTCTCCAACAATTCGGTAATATGTTTTTGTGCTTTTTGATGTTCCGAATCCAATTCTGCATTCTCTATGCGTATCAAATCCAATTCAGTTTTAAATTTAATCTCCTCCTGTTCGAATTTCTTAATTTGCGCCTCGAGTTTTGAATTTAAATTTGTCCAATTATCACGATCATTTGCCATACGCAAAGTCAAATCACGTAAAACATTAGCATGTCGCTGTTCCAGAACTTGAATCTGTTTTTTCGTATTATCCTCAAGTGAGGCATGCCTTTCATCAATTTCCACAGCCAACAAAGAAACACGACGATTAGCTTCTTTGTTATCGGCACGAAGTTTTACATTTTCCTCATGCAACTGACGATATGCTTGACGCAAAGTACTCAACTCCGCAGATTGTAAAGTCACTAAGGCACGCATCAAATTCGAATGAGAATCATCTTCCACCGTACGCAATTCATCTTCAAGTACTTTAATCAATTGTGATACATTTACTTCATCCTCATCGAAGCCCAGAGACAATAAGATGCCACTACCATTTAAGATATTTGCTTGTGTCCAAATCTCAACTATACTGTGTGCATTGAGTGTTTCTATTAATGGTGGCGTTGTGATGGCATCTGTAAAGATTATTAACATTATATTGTAATGTGATATATGCATGATAGTTGTTTTGATTGATATAGTAGTAGTAAATGTAGTAGCATGTAATATAGTGAAAGATGTTGCCCAAAATACCAAAGGAAATCCATAAATATAAATGACAAATGAATGATTGAATGAATTGTGGTTATGATTAATACAAAGAATACTTAGGCTTAAGAAGCTTAGATACGTGGTGAGTGTACATAAAAATAGAGAGACAGTATGTATGGTATGGTATAGAATAGTACAGTTGAAGCTCACAGATTAGAATTATTGAAAATTAGTATCTTCCAAATATTAGGACAAAAATTTGTAAAGCATTAAATGCTCCGAAATTAGATCGTCAGATTAGATCAGATAGTTAAAAAATCTTAATGAAAAGTTGTGAATTGGTTCTCTGACTCATTGTAAAACCAGGATATGAAACAAGTTATCTAAGAATCTCTAGTCATATTAATAGAAAACAGTTCCCATGAAATGCAGACTACTTCAACAAAGCAAATGCCATCAAGACAAAGAGGAAACTGTTGAAACCGAACCAGCTGGAACAGTTCTCTCACTTCTTTGCTATTGAGTCAATTAAGAAGCTTACCAATATCTTGCCAGTGCTTAAGCATCTTAAAACCACCAGCAACAAACAAATCTTTGTGGCAAATTATATTCCAAAAAATAGTATAGTTTAGATTCTATTTGTGTTACTGTGTTTCTGTTCTAATTGACAGGATTTTCAAAATGCTAATTTCTAATTTGTGAGCTTCTAGTATTGTACTATGCTATAGTAGTAGATTGGTTAAGTGCAACTACAAAGTGCGTGCCTGGCCTAAATTACAAAAAGAATTTGGATAATTGGTGGTGTCGTTGTAATTTTTGTTGTCTTTTGTTTTTGTTTTTAGTGTGACGCACAAACCTTTACAAAAATAACTAGTGCCAAATCCACGCGTAAAGCATCCAGCTCTGTAATGCTCATGGGGTTCTTGGTCTTGCATTGATGAATGGTGATGAACGTGGTAGCCTAAGTGTTCCAAGTGTTGATTATTATATAAATTATATTAAATACATAATTTTACTTTTGTATCTTTTATATGAAGAAGATTTTCAACAAGCTAAGTACGTTTAAATTAAGAGAGAAAACATTTTGTTGTATAGTCAGTCATCCATAACTGATTGGCTAGGTGACTTAGATTAGTGGCGCATACACAGAGTACGAGGATAAACTTAAGGCACAATACAATATCTAAATAGTATTATAATAAATGGTATTGGGCTTCTTCTCTCTTTTCTTTTGTTTTGTTTTGTTTTTTTTTTTGATTGTATAATGTATAATGATTCAAAAACTTACCAAGTGATTCCACACTGCTACTATTACGTTGCTGTTTTGTGACATTTCCTACAGTTTTTGAAGATTTTGAATTATTCAATTTATTGGTTTGTTTACGCGCAGGCAATGAGGAACATCTTTTTAATTTGTTGCCATCACTAGAGATTTGTGTGGGACGCACACGTCTAGTATTTGGCAGGTCGGTTTGTGAAGCAGAACGTTGCACCTAAAACATATTAATAAATAATTTATAATGAATGCAATTCTATAATATGTAATTATGAATTTTTACTTACATGCACATTATTTGATTCATGACCATTTAAACTATGATGATGATGATCCTCATCTGAGTTATCGGAATCGGTTTTAGAATATCCATCAATGCCTGTTGTTGTATTATGCATTTGGGGTCGTGAACGGCGTCCGTATTTCTTGCTGCCAACAACCAACTTAGGTGACACTTCACGATCTGAAGATTCCGGTGGACTATCAATATAAGTTTGTCCCATATCATCTCTTATGACCAATGCACGTTCTGCAATTTAAATAAATAAATAGTATATAAATTTAAATAAACATTTAAATGTTTAAATAAAATAAAGACAAATCATACCAAAGCGTTGGGCTAATTGTTCTATGATCGGATCACCATGAGAATTGGTTTTTCTATAAAAGAAACGCGTGCCCATTTTGTTGCGAAATTTAAATTTTTTATTTAGTTTTAAAATTTTCTTTTAATCTTGAAGCCTTCAAAGGAATATTTCAACTAAAAGCAAAGTGCAAAGAGCAATCTATTTTATAGCTGAAAACAAATTCATTAGGAAATAGTCATTTGACAGTTTTAGGAAGGTTTATTTACTTTTAACGCGATAAGGAGGAAGCCACGCACATTTTCATGCATGCAGATTCTTGCAGATTTATGCACCCGTTTGCTACCTGTTTTTGTCTCTATCCTTTTCTTTCTTTCATACAAATTTTTAGTTCATGTTTTGACCTGCACTATCTAATCTATATTATATCTGTTTATGATGTTTTTGTTTGGGCAGCAGAAGCTGCAGCAGATGTAAGCACTATCTAACGGATGTTTTTCAGGATAAAGACCTGACCACTAGTCTGCTATCTTAACATACTTTTATGATGAATATAAAATTGTAATTGTTTTATTACCTTTGAATACCAGACTATCATTTGGTGTGTTGCCATTTCCAATTCCTGGGTTGCTGTTGCCTTCATATTCGCTGCCTAGATAATTCAGTAGAGCTTCTTTGAATTGCTCAAAGGAGACACCAATTTTGAGGCCACCATTTTTGGCAAGACTTGAGATCAAAGCGGTACCTTTGTCGCGTAATTCCAGCAGAGCACACAGTTTTCTTAAAGAAATTTCATCGAGTAGCCCGCATTGTTGTTGCGTCTCACAACTTTGGAACATTTGATATAACTTCAACTCATGTGGATCATTTGAAACTTCCATTATTAGTTGCAATAGTGACTATATAATTATGACCAATGATGATAATGAAGATATGATGATTGTTGTTGTTGTTGTTTGGTGTGTTTGCCTTTTGGTGAAATCGATAGTGAATCTATCTATTGTTGTGACCTTTTCTCGTAGTATTAAATAAAAAATGAGTGTTCCGCACGCACCCCCTACATGCGCAAGAAATGGCGACGTTTCGTTGTTGTTTTTGCTTTTGCTTTTCTTTTCTTTTCTATTTTGTTTCTTTTTGTAATTTGTGAAATTTCTCGGCAGGAATTGATTTGATGCAGTCGTTTTGTTGCTTTGTTTATTAGAGTCACTACACTTAATTTTAATTATTACAGAATTAAATTTGTTTGCACTTAAAAAATATATAATATACATAAATTTTTACACTTAAATTAATGTTGTTGGTATGTGTTTGTGTGTGTGTGTTCTTGTGTTTTTATCATCTACTTAATTTTTTTTCAGCCACACCAGAACTGCCAACTTAATTCAAATTCTGACCAGGGATGGAAGCATAATTCTTTTTCAATTACAATTAATTTTTGTAATCACAATCATTAATTTAATCAGATGTCTTTAAAATGATGGCAATTTCGTTGTAAATATGATATCAGTGGCAATACGAAGTGAGAAAGACAGATCAGTTGTCTCCCAACATACTAGTAAATGTTGCATATGTAAGTGCTAAAATAAATATCTACAAGTATATCCAGATGTGACCAATCCCCCTTGGCAACAAGAAATTCCGGATTTGTGCTTTCCAGGAGGAAAATCTGGGTATGTCAGTTCCCTTTTAAAACAAATTGACCCAATTAGGAGTTGATAAGAAAATTACTCGAAAATGATATACTGAAACTGAACATCTGAAAAATAAAGATATAAATACCAATGTAACTTATTTATGGAATTAACCACTGCATATTGGAGTTTTAATATTTCCATTGAATATTTGTAAATCAAAATATAACTATAAATAATATATTTAGTTAATCAAGAATATTTGATGATGATTTAACTTTAATTAATTAATTAATAATTAACAAGCACCAATTTGTACTTGGCAGCACTGAAATTCATGTTCATGGTGTTGGCAGCACCAATTTTCATTTTGGCACCTCAGAAATTGATAGTTCAATTTTTCGAGGGTACTTTTCATTTCTTCGCCGCGTTTTTTCGCTTGATTGTTGTTGTTCATGTTTCAAATTTCATGAAAACACTGCTTTGCGACCAGAAAATTTAAAGAACAAATACATACTTAAATATTAGCAAAGAGCATAAATTATATTATTCATATTACAAAATTAAGCTAAAGCTGCAACATCACTTTTGCATCCATTCCCATTTCGTTCAAAGAGAAAGTCGAGCATTATATCAAGATAATGGAAGTTCACGGCACAAATGCAATGGCAAATCAATATCACAATTGACAACGAGAATCAAACATGGGAAAATACTACATACATATATCATGGTATTAGTACTAAAACGCTTGATCATTGATATAAATATGTATGTAAATTCAAAGGGCCTGTTGTGTTATCCTATCAGTAGTAGAAATTTAAAGTATAAGTTTTTTCTTTTAACATACCGAACTACTTCGGATACAAACCACTCTGAAAACCATTGACTGAAGCGTGTTGTTGCTTTCCAGGGCTTTTTGTTGCTTTTCCAAAAGCAGATCAGTGTAAGTCAAAATCGTAACCTCGTTAAACCGAGATGAAAACCCGTGGTTTATAAAATTTACTCACTCATTCTTGAACAACGTTAAACCAAAACCGCGTTACGTGCGATTAAATTTCTTTTGATTCCAATAATATATATTAGCAACCCCAATAGCACTACTTACGAACATGATCATATTATCAATAGCATATTACTCTTTTTCAAAATGTGGAAGGTGACTTTACGTTAACCGGCGATAAGTTTTGGCTATTCAAAGGGTGCAGAAAATTGCTTGAGCAATTGTTGCTTCTCAAATATAAAAATATTGTTTGCAGAAAATCATTCATTCTTCCACGCTTCATTCAAAAAACAATACTAACTATTAATAATTAATTATATACTATTTCAAAGCGTTAATAAACGCTCAGAAAACACTTGCGAATCGCGTGCTTTCCGTTTTATTTATTTTTCTCGAAAGTTAATAGCGGCAAAATCGCGGTTGTGCTTTTTTTATTTATTTTTCTCGCAAGTTAATCGCGACAAAATCGCGGTTGTGTGTTTTTGCAATGTCGGCGGACATTTTTACTTCGTTGTTAAAAAAGGCCAACGGACATTTTACCTACTCTTTTAATCTGTTTTAACATTAAATTGGGGTATGCGCAAGCATCTGTAATGTATTTTCGCCCGAAATTTCTATTCGTTATAAAAAAAATACTTATTTTCTTATTCTTAAAGTTTTATTTATTTAGATAATAACTTACGTAAAGTGTATGATAGCCTTGATGAATTTAAAATAAGCAATGTCTTGTTTTCCTCATCTTTAAATCAATTTTAACAACAAAATTTTGTTTTTATTGATAAAAAAATACCCAAAAGTAAAAAAAACTATTTAAAGAATTAAGACTCCTTAAAACAAGAACACTTAATTTTCACTTATCACAACCTAAAAATTATCATTATCATTTTCCTATAACTAATTAATATTAATTAACAAACACTCTTAAGACTCTTAATCTCACAGAAACTGTACGGAACTTTGTGATTGTGCTATTGTGGATTGTGTGCCATTGCTATCTGTATCTGATGAGCAACTCTGCTGTTGTTCCACTTGTTGTTTCTGCTCCTGTTGGGAGATTGTGACATATTCAAGTCCTATGAGCAAAGGTGAAGCCTCCGCATAGCCTTTGTCTTGCTCCTGTGATCGTGAAACCGATTGAATGCGTGTCTCCAAACACGACCGCTCAATCTTACGCATGTAACGTGGCCGCAAATATATTTTACTTGGATACCAAGCAATGAGCACCACACCCACAGCAGTGAATAATGAGCCCAATATTCGCCCAGTTGTCTTGAAGAGACCAAGAAGTTTCAATGTAAAAGCGAGATCTGGTGATATTTGCATACTATAATCGGCCCAAATGAGTGGAAAGAATGTGCGTCGTGCATTACGGAAAATACTAGAAAATATTGGAAAATAATAAAAGGTTTTAATAGAACTTTTTTGATGAGATTTTAAATAACTTACCTTGAATACGGGACTGGTTCTACAAATAAAGTCAACATAAGTCGCCCTTTAAGATCTATAATGAAACCTGTGGTAGGGTCTAGCACCACAGAGAAACCATGACGTGTCTTATTCGGTTTCATGCCTTCAACTTGATTTATATAATATGGATCAGCCTTATAGTAATGTGGATATGAGACAAAAACAGGCGTATTGAACCAACAATTCGAAATATTCATAAGACCCGAAGGAACCTCTGTACAATCTTCTGGCTCACAATAACAACGATTATTTGGATTATCTGTACCATTTGCCATATTATGTTCGGAGCCTTCATACAGATAACCATTTATGCCTTGCACGGTAGCTGTACCAGCATAGTCGACTTCCAACTCACGACATAGATCGGGTACAAAAAACTTGATTGATTTGTTCTTAGCCAAAGGCAATGGAAAAAATTCACCAGTACTGCCTTTAACTTGACCACAATGTGGAAAAGTAACCGAATTGCTGCTATAGCGCCATTTGGCCATTTGACCAAGTTTGCGAAAATCATCAGCACCTGTATAGACATTATGATGGCCATAGACCTCAGTGCTTTCGTTGCGCTATCAGATTATTAAATATTGATATTATAGTTTGAAAATGATTACTTGGAGAAGTTAAACTTACCGGATATGCATAACCAATGTTCTTATAAGGTAACTCCAAATCTGGTATATTTATGGGTACCATCTTCTTGAGACGCATTATGGATGTTTCAAAACCTGCAAACATCCATTCATCTATAGTTTTTACCATTGTCATTTCATTGCCATACATTTTTATGGCAATATCCAGTAAGGAACGCTTCATGGGACTCCACCGACGTATTTTATTGTATAGACTCGAAGCCAAAACATTGGGTGCAACAATATTTTCACTTAAGTTCCCGGCACTGGCTGCTCTATCAAAATAGAAATGACCTCTTCGCAAATAGGATACTGTATGATTTTCCGGATGCCATTTAAGATCTGATTTAATAGATTTATCTATAAAACGATATGGTCCCAATTCAACGAATTTCGGTTTTATTGAATGATCATCAAAGTCCTCAGGATTTGTCCAATTAAATATATAAAGATCAAGAGTAATTTTCAGTGTAGGATTTGTCCAGAGATTCGTTATCATTGAATTTGGTTGTAAGACCATGAGCTTAAAATAAGGTGATCAAAATAGTTGAGTAACTTTATTTCCTTTAATTTGTGGTAACTTACCCATTTCAATGTACATCGTAATAAGGCATCCACATATACAACATAGAGAACACCACCGGTTGCTAGTAATAGGCCGGCAATTGTTGTGATTACCATACGATTTGTAGTAATCATTGTGCAATGGTAGTGTCACAGATAATTACTGTCCCAGATACTACAAATACTAAATAGTAATAAAAGTTCTATTAGATTTTAAAGGGAATTTCTTAAGTATTTATTAAGATATTAATTGCATAGAAGTATTTAATTAGTTGTGTGCCCTTATTTAACTAAAGTAGCAACTGGGGCTAACCTTAATTATAATTACTTTTTTTATTGTATTATTGTCATTTGTTGTTTGTACGAGTATATGTATATCTACAATACTCTATAATGTCTATATCAATGGATAGATGATCAGTTGTAAGTTAGAATACAAGTAGTACAAGTGTATATGCATACTAAGTACTCGTATATAGTAGTAAAGTAAGTTGTTGGGACAGTATGTCAATGCTCAACAATTTCTGTTTGTCACACCTCTAATTGAATCTTCCCGCCTATATCTCCTATCTTGTTTTTCAAAGGAAAATGATCATAAATAATCTTTTAATTAGTTACCGCATAAATTTAAAAGTTATTACATATTTAAATGATTTTGAAATATTTGTGTAAAATGTCTACAATTAGTTTTATAATTGCCGTTACACTTAGTAGTTATAGGGATTTGACTTGATATGAAAGCATTTAACCGATCATTAATGTCTGCTGCAATCAGTTATACTTTTTCTTGTTATTATTATTGTCAGTTATTGTAAATTGTAAATGAAATAGCTACTATTTACTACCATATACTTTATTCAGTGACCAACTTGGTTCATTTGCACTTGTCATATACATATGTTAGAACTTAGAAGGACTGCCACTTAGTCGCTTAGTCAGTTAGGTGGCGGCAGTCAAGTTTTAGCTTGTTGTAATCGATTCGATATCAATTGATTTCTAGTTTCATTTACATACATAAATAGCATTTATGTATTCTGAAATAGTACCTAGTAGCAGTCACTAGATGACATTCTCATTCTTCATATTTATTAATAATCTTAGAATAAAATGTGCTACTAGTACATACGAGTACTTACTAACTGATTGCTTTGCCTTAAGTAAGTGTACAACAATTTCCAGGCTATAAAAAATATTTAGTACTATGTATTTAGTTTTTCCTACAACATGAGTACAATATTAATCAACGATTTAGAGCAATCAAGTTTAATTGATGTGGATGCGTGTCTGAAAACGTGAACCCCAGCGACACGAGGTCTAAGACCCTTTGATTCCATATAAACTATTTTATATCTTTAAATATTCATAGTATGCAGTATAACCTTGAGGTAGTCTAATAACTTCTATGATGATTATTGTATTTAGATGATGGGATTTGAAAAATTCATACAAATTACAATAGTATTAAGCTATAGTTGGTTGAGCCCCACTATGAAATATTTTGTACCCCACCAGGTATATAAATATATATGTATTGTCAAAATTTAGTAATACGATTTCAGAGCATCAAAAAAACATTTAAAATATCAAGCGCTAACCGCAAAAATAACCTAAGCGCGGTATGTTTTAGAGATAACGATAATCACTACAGTTAAGGAGATATTACAAATTTTTGTTATCATTTACGAAACCAGGCATAGTAAAGAGCGGTAGAAGAAACGAACCAATGACTCTAGGCACAAGCAATCCCGTAGGAATCTTGGGAGAGATATTAATCACTTTTATTAATCATAACCCTGTAACATCAATTTCGGGTAAAACGTTAGTTCACAATCTCCCAATGATCCTCATTCATCATATGTGCTTATTTTCTGTAGACCGTATCCAGTTGATATATGCAGTAAGGCGTTCTACGTAAGTACATATAATTGCAATTGTAAATGCTATAGTTGAATTTAAACTGTAGGACACAAGGGTGTATGGAATGCTAATGTTAAAAGTGAAGTTCTTAGTATTATGTCTACAGACAGGTAGAAGTTTTGATTGTTTCATTCCTTCTCAATGATCAAGAATGTGAGATCTAATACTATGTGTTACCATCACATGCATGAATCTAATATCCCTTATCACCTTTTCAGGTGCACAGTATAATAAGCGCATTGAGAACAACAAATTATCAAAATCATATATCATAAATACTTAAAAAAAGGAAAGTTATAAAAAAAACCTTCTAGTTCAAATCTACAATAGAAAGTGGTTTTGTTCTGTTGAATTATCTTTATCTTATATTATAGTACTGACATTTTTATTAATATTTATGGCTTTTCTAGTTGTACTAGTTTAGCATAAACAGTATCCCATGCTACCTAAGAGAACTAAGAATTGATAATGTTAAGTTGTGTGTTACTTTCTTTTTATTGCTGATTACAAGAAATTTTACAAAATGCGTTGGATTGATGAAGTGGTTGTCACCCAAGGTTCAAGGTGATATAGATTGGAGAGGATTCATCCCAACGATCGAACAAAAAGAACTTAGTGGTTCATCAAATTTTATATATGCATAAGTTCTTCCGTATAACGTTCTTTTATAATTATTATTTATTATCAATTGCAATTTATTAGAATATTTGTAGAGGATCTAATACATATTGTATTTTGAATGTCTCAGTACACTTGTGAAGTCAAAACATATAGGATCTTCATAGAAGATACAAATATTTTTAAGTATTCATTGTTCAAAGTGTATCTGTATGGAAATTTTATATAAATAAAATAAACAAAACAATGTTTCATCCAAAATTACTGATTCATGGATATAAGATTGATTGCAGTTATTATGAATTATAGAAAACTAATAGATTACATAATATTAGAGACATAGAAATTTGCATATTTTTATTTTATTTCCCCACATAAATTTAATAATTTTTATTTTATTTCAAAATTCTTTTACGACGTTTACTAACAATTCAGGTCTATAAAAGGGTTATTTCATCTTGATAAAGATTTCATTAGGCAAAAAAAATATTAGCAAAATATTTAGAATAATATAAAAAAAAATATATAGGAATGATTGATGATTGACAGATTGATGGGATTTACTATTGTTTACAGAGAACTTAATATTTAATTTTTTAAATTGTTTTTTATTGCGTTTAATATGTTCTGATTTTGTATTATTAATACTACATCTTATTGTATATAATTACTTTATTACGATAGTTTTTGATTTACAATGTTAACAAATAACACTCACATTTTCTAGTAGTATTGCCGATATTGTTGTTGGGTTTATCTCAATATTAATTTTGTAAGAACACGCAATAAACAAAACCGGCTTTATTAATTTAAGTATGTTAGATTAAAGAAGTTACTTATAGAAGTTTCTAGTTTATTCTGTTCGAATCCTAGAACAATAGATCCTTTATTAAAATATTAATCACTTTTTTAGTTTTTCCTATTTTAATATAGAAATATAGTTTTTGTTTTTCGAAGTTTCCAACAAATCTATCGATTGATCGATCTGATTTGATCTGAACTGATCTGATCTGAACTGACTTTGAGTTACAACGATTTAAGAGAACCGTTCTAAATGCCGACTTGATAACGACTGTCAGTAAATGAAAGATTTTCCAGTACTTGTACTTACTTCAAGTTATGAATGAATCAAGTAATTATTGTTTTGTATTACAGGCCCCGATGATTGGAAACAAGAAAATAAATAAGTTAATTATTACACAGTAAGAAACAAACACGAATTTGGTTGTCACAAATTTATTGTAACACCAACTGCAATTGCACAAAACTTTGAGGTGACTGTAAATAATGATTAAAAGAGAGTTGTATATATACTTATAGAGTATAAATATAAAAATTGGTAATTCTCCAGCATTAATATATGTAAGATATGGTTATTCACCAACTTCTTTGCAGAAGGAAGTTGTAGAGTGGAACCTCGGCTTTCACCCAGATTAATATATGAGTAATTCATTCCTGGATTGCCAGAGAATTGTGTCAGGTAGTAAGTAGCCTAAGCCCAAGCCCAAGCCAGTAAAGTCGAAGACAATACTGAAGCTAAAAGCCATACAAAGCATCCATCACAATGAGTCGTAAGTCTCCTGGATAAACTGGCTCCTGTGTCTTTTCGATCATTGCACAGTTTTTTTTAGAAAAGTATCTAAATGCTATGTGTAAAGTCATTCTTTTGATTTATTTACAGTGTATAATATGGATGTCTTTAGGTTATCTTTTAAAGGTTCTTTAAACGCATGTTTAGCTTCATTTTCTTTCAATTTACAATATGATAGTTCACCCAGATTAAATTACAACCGAACGATTGACTTTTTTTTACTTCGAATGGGCACGCCAGACATACTTACACACATTTACCGATGATGCCTGGACAACAGACATCCAGCCCAGCCTAGCCTAGTCTAGCCTTATCGTGCGTACATGAAAAATAACTAAACTCTAACCTCCAATACGTATGTGAGTTCCAGATTATCTATCACCATGTGAATGCGTACTAACCAGCGCAATACACATTTCATTTTAGATTTTATTTTTTGTAATCTTAACACTAAAGGGTAGTATAGTATATAGTAGGCAATCATTATCACATTGATGATGTTGTTTGCAACACACATTAAGGAACATTCAAGACCCTATTAAAAGTCTTTGGGCATCAATTTGAATTATTATTTAATCATATCTTTTTGTTTATTTTTAGGTGTTTACATGTTTATGTCTTTCAGTTTCTTAGATGTTCTTAGAATAAGGGCTTGTTATCTTAGTCAGAAATATCCAATTGCTGAAAGATGGAGGAAAATAAGTTTTTGTATGAGTACTTCAATACATATATCGTCTTGAATATCCTAATTTCAAATAAATTTCAGCTACTTGTTGTTTGAAAGGTATTTAAACTTCGTTGAATTCTTGTTTCATTTTTCAAATCAGATGCCATCGTATATATTTCAACACATTCGATCAATTCACTGACAAGATTTCGAACGAATCGTCTAGTTGCTCTTGTGTATTCCATTTATTAATTTCAGTATTAAAGAGATATTGATAAGACTCTGTCTATCTATATTTATGATGGGTTGTATTAAGTATGCTTAAGGTTCTTCTGATAAAATAATTACAGAAATATATACACTTGAGATGATTTATGTAAACCGCCATTTGTTATACTTAATAAAAATGATAAAAATTCCTTTTGAAATAACTTCACTCCAAAAATACGAAATTCGAGTCGACTGTTACTGGACTTAATCAATATTATGCAATGTTTTGACAAATTGGAACATAATCACAAATGTTGTCGTCTATAATTACAGATTATGCAATAATTGCCATTTTATTGCTGATAATAAGGTCGTCATCATCATCATAGTTCGACATAGTAGAGTGCGGTAGACATAAGGACAGACAGACACTCTCACTTTAGTCTTTAGCGCCAGTGCCAATGCAAGATTATGTCCCAGCCCCCTGGTTATAACATTAGGGTAAGGTCTAATCATTTATTGCAAAATAAATAGTATGTACCGCCCCAACTTAATGTAGTAGTTCATTGACTTTCAATCTAATGACGAGCTTTTTTCATAGCTGTGGACAATAACAACAACGACATCAACAGTGACAGCAGCGACGATAACAACAATGATCGATTTCGTTGGATCGGCAGATTGTTAATGTGCTTTGTTTTAGCGTCATCGTTATAAGTCGATTTGAAGTAGTTTTTGTTGTTGCTGTTGTTATAATATTATAGTTGTTTACTTGTTAAAAGGAAATTAATGCTAATTTTTTTCTAAGTTCATACTAATTATTTATTATACAAATAAATCTATTTTGTTCGCATTAAGTTGCTTTAGATTAATGTTATTATTATTTATGAAACGCCTCAGATGACAGCCGCATGAATATTGTAAAATCCTGCGTCAAATGATTTAGATTAAATTTGTAATCCATTTTAATCCTTTATTTACATTTAATATTTGAATATTATCTCATTTTAATTGAGATCTATGATCTATCTGTATCCGGAACTTTCTTAATCGTCAAGAACAAAGTCCTATACAAAACAAAATACTTATAAAGACTATTCAACGGAAAATTTAAGGCTTTCTAACTATGTGATGATACCTTTGGTTGAAGTTATTGAAATTCAGTGAAACGAGTTACAATAAAGGTGAAATCCCGAATTTCAGTATGCCCTTTTGAGTCAGGTGTTTAGCTCTCATTTACAGAGTTTATTTAGGACTTTTATTTGCAAACTACATACATATATTTTAGTACACTTCTAATGATGCGTCTAAAAAATATGGAACGCAACGTAAAAGAACAAATATATGTTTAGTCATGAAGCATAATATTATTGAAAAGAAAAAAATCAGCCCAGTGTGAGTCGGACTCGCGCACGTAGGGTTCCGTACCATCGTACAAGATTATAATCTATTAAATTATTAAATAATTATTTGCCGCAAAACTGAATTATGTATTCAATAACTCAATGCTCGAGCACTTCCGAACACAATGATTATGCATTTATAATGAAATTGACAAAAAGCTCATGCTCCAGATATTAAATTATTGATTTGACTCATGTTTAGGGTAGAATCAGTATTCATACTGCATATCAACTTCGATTTGAAAAGTGAAATATTCATACATACATATATGTATATACCAAACAAAAAAAAAAAAAAAACAATTACCAAAATATGAAACAAAATAAATAACAAAGCTTCTAAACTGTGCGCAGTCCTAGGGTTACCAGGAGGGGTACCTCCCATACAAACCATCACTTCAATTAATGTTCTTATTAGAAACAGTTTTTTGTTTTTTGACTTATTGAACTGAAATTCGGACACTATAAGTTTCTGATCTATATCCATCAACCATGTAAATTTCATGATCCTAGGATTACCCGGAGGAGTTCGTCCCATACAAACTCACATTAAATAAAGAGTATAAGTACAATAAATATACAATGCCACTCAAACTTTGTTCTTTGTTGATACTCAAACTGTAACAGAGTGAATATAGTTATGCTAAGAAAGGAAGGTTGGATGCAACCCGGAGGAGCGTGAAGAGTATTACATCTTTGGCATACCCAATGATAGTAGTTTTAGTATGTGTTGCTATCATCACAATAGAAATTACACATTCTGTGAAAATTTCAACAGTCTGCAGTTACAGAGGAAAGTCTTTATATATTATTTAGTGGAGACACAGCCCGCAAATCATGGCACGCGAAGACAAACAAAGTTCATCTGCAATCCAATCAATGCTGCCATGTCTCATTTAAAAAATTACGCACTGGATATGCAAGTCCATACCCCACCGAAGCGTTCTCCACCAGGTACAAATAGAATTCCAACAGAACTCTACTCGATCCGCACTTCAAAAGCGCGGTTAGGCGGACAACGCCAATGCGTCTGCTGCTAAGCCTTACAGCTCCCAACAAGACGAGCGCCCTTTTTATAAATTCTCTTGTAACCCTCTGTAGTTCTTAACAGCAAACAATCATTAAATGGTTGAGAATTATAAGCACACAAAAGAAAAACATTTATCAATGCAACTAATCAGGCACTAACAACAAAACTGATCATTAATTCTATTCACTTTTACTAACATATACATATGTATTCGAAAAGCTTATTGCACATTTGTTCTTGTACTATTTGGACTGGCACATGCTGAACAAATGAAAGCAACATTGGCCATGGACATTGAGGATCAGAAGTACAATGGATTCTATGATATGACGCCTCTATATAACCAATTACGATTGCGTACTGCATCCGAATTAGCTTCGGTCACAGAGACATTACTCTATCTGGCCACAGTAATTGCTCCAAATATTAAATTATTGAGATGACTTATAGGCAATTCACACCAAGGCAAATGCACATCAATGTTGATACGTATCAGATTCGACAACAACCAAAAGGAAAATGCCGTCATTCAGGGTTTGTTGTTGTAGAATGTGATGGGGATCAATAGTTGCACCAAGAACTGATGTGCCTTGATATGAAACTTAATAATGGTCACTCTAGACATTTTCTGCCAGTGTTGCCAAGTTTTTCCTAGTGCTTCCAAGCTTTTTTGTGTTTTTCCGCCTGTGGCATCACTAAACAGCAACTGATGGTACAATACAATAACAAAGCTTCTAAAACTGTGCGCAGTGCATATTGAAGCACACTTTTCTTTAATTTTTATACTCTTCACTGGAGTGAATAGTATTATAAGTTTGTCATGAAGTTTGTAACACACAGAAGGAGACATCGTAGACCACATAAAGTATATATATTTGTGATCAGCTCGATGAGACGAGTTGATTAAGCCATGTCCGTCTGTCCGTCTGTATGTATGCAAACTAGTCCCTCAGTTTTTGACCTAGAGAGCTGAAACGCACATACGTTTCTTTTTACCATACGCAGTTCGTCGCCGGCCCAGCGCCGATCGGTGCAGCGGCTATGTTAGATATTGTGCGAAACCTCTTCCCGCAACATGAGCGCACACATTGGACAAGGGAAGCTGTCTTGGAGCCCATTCCCACAATTACGGCAGATGAGCTTCTGGACGCCTCCAAAAAAACAGGCAGCAAGAAGACCCCTGGCTTGGATGGAATCCCCAACAGTGTCCTAAAACATGCAATACAGAGGAATACAGACGTCTTCCTTAGAGTGTTGAATACATGTCTGGAAGAGGGTATTTTTCCCTCTTGCTGGAAGCGGCAGAGATTGGTGCTGATACCGAAAGGTAACAAGCCGCCGGATCAGCCATCATCATATAGGCCGTTGTGTATGCTGGACACAATGGGTAAGATACTGGAGCGTATCATATGTCGGCGCCTCGAATTGGTCACAGAGGGTCCGAATGGACTACACAAAAACCAGTATGGTTTCAGGAAGGACAGGAGTACCATCGATGCAGTAAGCAGAGTCCGTGATATCGCTCTGAATGCAATCGCTGGTGAACGATGGCTCTGGGGCACAAAACAGTATTGCGCTGTAGTTACCCTGGATATTAAAAATGCGTTCAACTCGGCAAGATGGTACAATATAGTACGCTCCTTGGAGAATCTCCGTGTACCAAAGTACCTTCTTAGAATGGTGATGTCATACTTGAGCAATCGAACGCTTCTTTATGACACAGAAATAGGCCCACAAAGGTACAACACTACTGCTGGTGTACCGCAGGGATCTGTGCTCGGTCCAATTTTATGGAATGCGATGTACGACGGAGTGTTTAGCGTGTCTCTACCAGATGAAGTGGAGATAATTGGCTACGCAGATGACATTGCAGTAGTCGGAGTGGCAAAGACGCTCCCGGAACTCCAGGAGAAATGCAACTCATCCGTGGTAAATATCAAAAATTGGCTCTGGCAGACTGGTCTAGAGTTAGCGGACCATAAAACTGAGCTAGTTTTAATCAGCAGCAGGAAGAAACTTGAAACCCTAAGCATACGAGTCGGGGCACAAGACATAACGTCCGCACCTTTCATTAGGTATTTAGGGGTCCTACTGGATTGTCGTCTCAACTTCAGGGATCACCTCAAATTCTCAAGCGAGAAAGCGTCAAAGACCTACACAGCCCTAGCAAGGCATATGCCGAACGTTGGAGGGCCCAGACAACCAGTGCGTGAGCTGCTTGCGGCAGTCAGCAAATCGATCATCCGATACGCTGCACCAGTGTGGTCCTGTGCAACGAAACATAAATCATACATTAAAGGAGCTGCTTCCGTGTATCGACTAAACTCGATAAGGGTATGTTGCGCGTTCCGAACGGTTTCAGATGACGCAATAAGCGTCATTGCAAACAGTAAACCGGTGGACATGGACATTAATGAGTTGGCGGCGATATATGCTTCGAGACGGGCAGAGTCTGCCACACATGATCAGAGTGACACACTAACTGCCTCCTGGCAGGAGCGTTGGCAAAGCTCAACCAAGGGTCGTTGGACGTTTGAATTAATACCCAACATCAGAGTCTGGGTGGCCCGAAAACATGGAACTCTGAATTACCACCTCACGCAGTTCCTCACAGGGCATGGCTGTTTTCGGGAGTACCTGCACAGATTTAAACATGCAGATGACCCGCATTGCCTGTACTGCACAAACCAGCCGGAAAATGCTCGCCTTGTTCTCATGGAGTGTACCCGATTTGTGCATCTTAGAGAGTTAATCACGTCAGAGGTAGGTTAGAACCTTACACCAAATGGCGTGATTAACTTTATGCTAAAGGATGAAGACTCCTGGAACAAAGCTTGCAGCATAATCGTTGCTATAATGCAACAGGTCCGCAGAGATGAAGAAATAAATAGAAGAGTGGTCTAACCTAGCTCTCCCTGGCGAAGTAATGCCACTATTGGCAGTCCCGCCTGGGTTGAAAAAAGAGCCAGCGTAGGCCGGGGGTGGTTTTAGTACGTAGGCATCACATGAGACTGTTTGTCCGGTGAATCGTGCATGCTAGTAGGTCGGTCTGCTAGCATCTTTAGAAGATTTACACCTCCATGGCGAATCCAAAAAAAAAAAAAAAAAAAAAAACCATACGCAGTTCATTTGTCGGAATTAGCCGAATCGGACCACTAGGGGGGGTACCTCCCATACAAATCCCCCTTTAAATTAAAGTTCTTGTTAGAGAAAGTTTTTTGTTTTTTGACGTATCAAACTGAAATTTGGATACTATAAGTTTCTATTCCATATCCATCAACCATTTAAATTTCATGATCCTAGGATTACCCCCACTTCAATTAATGTTCTTGTTAGAGAAAGTTTTTTGTTATAAGTTTCTATTCCATATCCATCAACCATGTAAATTTCATGATCCTAGGATTACCAGGAGGAGTACGTCCCATACAAACTCACATTAAATAAAGAGTATAAGTATAATAAATATACAATGTCACTCAAACTGTGTTCTTTGTTGATACTCAAACTGTAACAGAGTGAATATAGTTATGCTAAGAAAGGAAGGTTGGATGCAACCCGGAGAAGCGTGAAAAGTAGTATTACATCTTTGGCATACCCAATGATAGCCTTCTTTCTAGTTTAACTTTATTTTAGTTTTAGTATGTGTTGCTATCATCACAATAGAAATTACACATTCTGTGAAAATTTCAACAGTCTGCAGTTACAGAGGAAAGTCTTTATATATTATTTAGTGGAGACACAGCCCGCAAATCATGGCACGCGAAGACAAACAAAGTTCATCTGCAATCCAATCAATGCTGCCATGTCTCATTTAAAAAATTACGCACTGGATATGCAAGTCCATACCCCACCGAAGCGTTCTCCACCAGGTACAAATAGAATTCCAACAGAACTCTACTCGATCCGCACTTCAAAAGCGCGGTTAGGCGGACAACGCCAATGCGTCTGCTGCTAAGCCTTACAGCTCCCAACAAGACGAGCGCCCTTTTTATAAATTCTCTTGTAACCCTCTGTAGTTCTTAACAGCAAACAATCATTAAATGGTTGAGAATTATAAGCACACAAAAGAAAAACATTTATCAATGCAACTAATCAGGCACTAACAACAAAACTGATCATTAATTCTATTCACTTTTACTAACATATACATATGTATTCGAAAAGCTTATTGCACATGTGTTCTTGTACTACTTGGACTGGCACATGCTGAACAAATGAAAGCAACATTGGCCATGGACATTGAGGATCAGAAGTACAATGGATTCTATGATATGACGCCTCTATATAACCAATTACGATTGCGTACTGCATCCGAATTAGCTTCGGTCACAGAGACATTACTCTATCTGGCCACAGTTATTGCTCCAAATTAGAGCTGTGCGTGAATCGT